>VYXF01007841.1:404914-560899 GCA_013397295.1 Polioptila caerulea | reverse complement strand
CTTCCCCACAGGACCACAGCCTCTTCTGGGCATCCATCTGCTCCAGTGTGGGGTCTGCAGGGCTGCAGATGGATGTCTACTCCACCATGGACCTCCAAGGACTGCAGGGCACAGCTGCTTCACTACAATCTTCACCATGGTCTGCAGGGGAATTTTTCCCAGCACCTGGAGCACTTTCTCCCTGTCCTTCACTGTCCTGTTGGTGTCTGCAGAGTTGTTTCTCTCACCTATTCTTCCTCCCTAATTCTCTAGCCACAAGTACTTCCACACAGTAAGTTTTTCCCCTTAAATATTATCCTGGAGTCATTACTNCTTTCCCAGCACCTGGAGCACTTTCTCCCTGTCCTTCACTGTCCTGTTGGTGTCTGCAGAGTTGTTTCTCTCACGTGTTCTTCCTCCTTAATTCTCTAGCCACAATTACTTCCACACAGTAAGTTTTTCCCCTTAAATATTATCCTGGAGTCATTACTAACATTTCTACTGGGCTCAGCCTTGGCCAGCAGCAGGTTCATTTTGGAGCCGACTGGTGTTGGCCCTTTTGGACAGGGGAAGCTTCTGGCAGCTTCTCAGGCAAGAAACTCCTATAACCCCCCTGGCTATCAGTACCTTGCCACCCAAACCAGGTACTTTGGCCTGTGAGTTCTTACTGGTGCCGTTTGTGCTGGGGGATTTCATCTGCATGGGTTCTGGGTCTTAGATTAGGCCCGGGAAAAACAAATTAGCCTCTGGATCATTTCAGGCACTTCTGTGTGTGCTTCTAATTTGCTTTACTGGAAGAATAACCATTTGCCTTTTTTTTCTTTTTTTTCCACTTTAGAATAGTGATGGCCTGAGTTTTCCAGAACTAGTCTGCTGAGAGGAGGGGAAAAAAAAGGAAAAAAAAAAAAAAGTGTTTAGGCAAATGAAGGCTTCAGCAGCTTAGTGCTTGTCTACATGGGGAAGTTAGTGCGCAGTAAGCTAGGGTGTGAATTTACAGCACGCTAGCTGCTCTGCACTAACTCCCCCTGTGGATGCTGAGTGTGCACTAAGAGCGCCTGTTGGGCAGGTTAATTTAGTCTGCTGAAAGAAAGTGTGCTGAAAATTCACACTGCCACTTCCTTTGCCCTGACTTTCCCCATGTAGACAAGCCCTTAGTAAGGCTAGAGTAAAAAGTCTTTGTTCAGAGGCCTGGCCTAAATTCTTTCTGCTTTGTTATTTCTTCATTGTTCTTTTCTCCCTTTCTTCTCCCAATTCTCCCTCTGTTTTTTCTCTCTTGTCTCTCCGGAACATTTTCTCTCTTCCTTTTCTTTTTTCAGCGCAGATTAAATGTAATTGTAGCTTTGTCATCCTGGCGAAGACTCTCTGTACACATAAATTAGGGGGCAATGAGGGAATGACTTCAGAGGGAGGCCTGAAGGTGTATCATGTGCAAGTGTAAAATGCTGTTTCACCAGATGGAGAAGGGGGCATGTCCTCCAAAGCACAAGGTGTGCTTGACTCAGCTTAAACAGTATAACCAAAAGCTAGAAGACCATAGTCATTTGGAGGAAAGTACTTCCCCTTGCTTAGAGGATGAGAAGCTATTTATACATGAAACTGTATGTTTTGTAGACACAGCATTAGGTTTGTTTAATTTTCAACAATTAGGGGCCCCATAAAAAGCCCCTCTTTTAACAAGCACAGACAGTAATTCTCTTACTGATTCCTGAGGTATCAGGGCAGATTAGTGTTGTGGAAATTATAGAAACAAATTAATTTTTTAATAGGTTTTATTCACTGATGGTTATTACTCTCAGCACATTTCACAGTCTATTATCTCTGTTTATTTTCCTCTTGGGAGGTAAGAAATGTCAGAAGGAAAATTGTATGTTCTGGTACAAAATGCACAGCCACCAATCCTTTTCGTTTTTGAGATGGCTTAGCATATGAAATTTTGGCTATCTCATACTGCTATTTTCTATCTAGATTTCTGAGAAATAGGTTGTTTTGATGACTTAAATAATGGAATGAAAATTTGCATTTCTTCTTAATTGGGAGGGTGAGAAGGTGTGGTTACATGCATGTGTGAAAACAAGCTCTCCTACAGCTCATCTCGCTGTGCTAAAATAAGCCAGCAAATGGGTGAAACAGGTCAGGTACAATGTTGCGCCATAGCGGCTTTTCGCTTATCCCGGTTAGTGGTGGAGTTTCACGGGGAGCTTTTCCAACGTGCCTGCCCCAGCCCTGATGAGGAGGGAGATAAAGGCTCTTCCCTCCTCCCTTTCTCCAGTACGGATGTGCTCACACACTGCTTGTGTGTGCCTGGTTATGCTGGATGCAGTCTGTTTCATCCAGTGTTTCCACATGTAAAGGAGGGTCAGTGAGTTGGGGGCAAAAGAGAATTCTAGGGCTGTCTTTGATAGAGAGATCTTGTTTTAAGGCTTTGCACTCACTGGAGTATGGAAAACAGGCTGTGTTCAGAGCTTCCTTTGGTTTTATAGATCCTCCCCATCTATGCTGTCTTAATGGTCCGCTATAGTAATGACTTAGAGGTACTGCCACAGGGGGTGGAAGCTATTTTATCATCCTCCTCTTTTCAACAGAATGTGTATTTTTGTTACATAATTTGTCTTTAAAGTACAGAGATTACGGTGGTGACTTCTGCTTGGTGTCCTGGCTCATGTGGCAGAGTTAGTGAAGTGGATTTGAGTCTCCTGTGGAAGAGGTCATGAGCAGTAAACACGGATGCGCCACTGTGTTGGGATGTTTGGACTTAATTCTTCCTTACCACTGTTTCTTGTCTGCTGCAGTCTATCAGCTGGTACTTCGTCAGCCTGTAAACATATATTTATTTTATAGACAGTTTATAAACCACAGGAATAAGTTCCTGTAGTGTTTGAGAAGAATAAATAAACCTTCAATGTATATCTGCAAAGGAGCAGGAGTTGTTCCTTGTATTATAACTGTAACATATTGTTGATGAATGTCTTTTATATAAACAAGCCTGAAAAAAAAAAAAAAAGGCGATGTGGTAGGTGCTCTTGCTGCAATTTCACTTCCAAATTAAACTGATCTATGCCCTTTTTTCTTGCCTGATGTAACCTCGCATAAATTGCTTTGAGCAATTTTTTTTTTTTTTTTTTAAATCTGTCTGGTCATTTCCTTTCTTTTCTGGCATGTGTGGTGGGAATATGTCTCTGTTTAGCCGCTCCTCCCCTCCTTTCCATTTTTGGGAGACCCTTCTCTTAAAAATGTTCCCAGTGCCAGCTTCCCTGGGCTGCTGCTCTGGCCCATGCCAAGCAGTGAACAAAGCTGAACTTCAGCAGTCTCTTGGCTTTCCAGGCGCCTGCCTGCTTCTGAATAGCAGCTGGGGAGACTGATGAGGCACTGTTCGCCTCCTGCTTTGCTGTGCTCAGGCAAGGCAAGGCTGGCTGCTGGGACTGTGCCCTTGCAGGCTTATGAAGACATTACTCACCTTCTCTTTGCCCACGTTTGGGTTTGAGTGACTCCCTTCATAGCTAGTGGGGCACAGAGGTGGGATTGTGCCACGCCTGAAAGCTTGGGCTCTGCTGAGGTCGGGGAGCTTGCACTGGAGTTCTTCCTGTTTTCTATGGGTGAGAAGAGTCATTCAGAGCATTACTTCTGCCCTTTGAGCATCACACTCCTGAAAAATTAAGCAGGGCAAGAAAGAGAAGGGAAAAGGGACTCTCTACTTCCCCAGTTTTTCTCCCTGGAGCTGGGATGCTGCAGCAGGAGCCATGGCAAAGCCTCATTGTGTGCGGGGCAGCTAGCTCTGTACACTGGCTGGCAGCCTGGGAAGGCCTTGAAGGTGACAGAGATAAGGCTTGGATCCTAGTAACCCGACTAATAAAAGACTTATTCCAGCCTTAATAAGCTCCTTGGGCAGATGGATTCTGTTGGACAGATGGATTTAATCTGAGAAAATGATTACACGGCTTTTGTACTCATTAGTATTTTTGGTCTTGGTATTTATGTCTTAATATTCTTGTGGTAGGTTGGTGAAAATATGTCTGTGTAAACCTGTACTGCTTCTGCTTGCAGCAGTGGGGCAAGATGCCTTTGTGCTTCCCTTCCCAGCCAGGTATGTGGTGCACGTGTGCCTTCCTCTGTTTTACAGATGTATGTCTGTATGTGTACATACAGATACGTAGATATGTATAAAGACATAGGTCCATGTGTCTCTAACATTCATGTGGACTATGTGTTCCCACGATTCTTGCATGGCTGAGTTGCAAACTTCCATTCTGACAGGACTGTGCAGCCCTGTGTTCCCTGAAGGTGCAGCTCAAAGTGATTTTTCCAAGCTGGAATATTCTCTCCCCAGCTTATGCGCAGCCACGTTTTTGAAGGAGACTTGGCAGCTCTCCAAGATAATGAGGGAGATCAAAGTTGAGACTGTGGGTTATCCTCATGTCCCCAGTAACATATTAGACAGCAGGGTGGACTAGAGAGTAACCAAAGAGATTCACAGTCTTCACATAAGAGAGGAAAGCTCTTGTAGTGGAGTGGGCGCATGCTTGGGTGATGGTTTGGGAATAATTAATGTTAAAGCAGAGTGTGCCAATAAGCACCATCTCTCCCCAAGGTTCATTCAAAGCGAGAAGCTATAGAAACACAGAATGAGAAAGAACATGCTAAACATTTTGTGATTGGACTTAATATTTTCATTGCCTTAAGTGAGAGGTACTTAATTTTAAGCACTTAATTTTCCCATTATGGATGGGTGTCATTTGCAGCTCTGGACTGGCTGGGGATTTTTGAAATAGCTGGAGCATGATGAAGTTTAAATGAAGTCAGAAACCGAAACTTACAGTGGAAACTTTCTTAATATTTGATTTACTACCTCCAGAGCTAGTGGAAGAGGGCTGGGGGCAGAAGGAAAGGGAAGAATGATATTCATGAATTGTTCCGTGAATGTGTGAGTGGGTGTTTTAACGGAACAAAAAAACCAAAGTTAACTTCATAAGATTTATAAACTTACTTTGCTATAAACTGCAGCGGCGTTTGCCAAATATTTTTCTTCTTTGGCACTTCATTTTCCTATAGGTGCTTTAGCAGTGCTGCCTGTCACAGAGAATTAGCTTGGTGGTTTCACAGGCTTTGGAGAATGGCCATTTGCATGGGGGGTGGCGAGTTTTGTCACGTGCCCTGGAAGTCTGGGCTACCTTGCTGGCACAGTGAGGGTGCAGGGTCAGGGGAGTCCCACCCTGTCACCCCCCTGCTGCTGGGTTACCCTGCAGGATAGGCAGCCTCCCATTCCTGGGACTCTCTGAAATACCTTTTACTCTGTAGGTGCCTGAAAACTTGGGGTTTTCATAGGGAGTGTACTAAGGTGAAAGTATTAGTGTTTAAAATGTTTCAGTGTTTTCTCAGGTACAGTGTGTGCCTTGTCTTCTCCCACAGGTAGGCATGAATAGGGTAGCTGTTTTCTGTTTGTGTAGGGGCCTGGAAACCCCAGGTAGGGGTGTCAGAGGTGCCTTATCAAGCCCTTTCCTTGTGCTCCCTGTAAGCCACAAGGTGCACAGACGGGGCCCTGGTAGTACCAGGAGTGTGACCCAGCACAACCAGGTGCTCTGGAACTAAAGCACACGATGCAGGTTGTGCTGTTGTTGTGAGGCTTCTCTACCCCTCTAATTGCCATACTAATGTGAATTAGTATTAAAATATTTGGGTGGAAAGTGTTCATGATTTTTTTTTTTTATATGTGTGTGTCTCTGATGACTTACTCAGTTCTTTTATGTCTAGACTTCCTTGATTCTGGAAAGAAAGAAGCAGAGTAAAAGATTCCAAAAATTACGTGCTTTTGTTTCAGGGAGCTAAGTGCTGTTATGGTGAGGTGCTCCTGGTTGCTGTGAAAGGGGGGTGGGGTTGTCAGGCAAAGAGCAATTAAAGAGTTCTTCAGGGAACAGATGATCCCAGCTGTGTAATTAAAAATAGTGGTCTGCTGCTGTCATGGCTGTTTGGATTTGCAGTTAGAAGCAGAGCCAAGAAGGGCAGCAGGCAGCTGCCCCTCCCAGAGCCTGGCTGCAGGATGTAAAGGGCTGTCTGCTCAGTCATTCTTCCCCCTGGTACCTGCTTTCCCCCTGCTTTTCAAGCACACCCACAGAAGCCCCACCCCAGTCAAGGGAGTGCAGCCTCTGTGTGCGTGCTCTGGGGTGCTTGTTACTGTGCAGCCTGCTTCAAAGCACCAGGCATCCCTGTGCACAGAAAAACCTCTTGCTGTGTTCATCTAGATGCTTCATGGGTTTCTCTAAAAAAAAAAAAAAAAGGCTAACACAAGTCTTTAGTTACAAACAAAAAACAACAGAACAGCTGCTCGGAATCAGCATCATTTATACTGGCTGGCAGTGAGCCTTAGAAATTGATTTGTCCCCCCAAGTTAGAGTTTACTGTTCTTTTTTGCCCTTTTTGTTTTCCAGTTAAGTGTTCTGCACTATGTATTGTATTAATAAAGCACCTCCAAGATGAATCCCTTTGTTGAAGGGAATATCCCCTCAGCTTCTCTCCTTTATCTTTCTTAATGATGGCTCCTCTCTGCTTTCTGACTGGTGCCATGACTCATGTGCATGTTAATAGATCTCTGTCAGGGTTTGCTTGCTCACAGAATTCAGAAGGGGGGAGCAGATGATGAGATGTCTTGTAGATGAAGAACTGCTGTAGCCATATTACAGGTTGAAAAACAAAGAAACCCCAAACCTGCTAGTGTGAGGTAATTTTTCTGTGAGGAAGGGTGATTGAAAGACAGTAGAAAAGCAAGTCTGGCATAACTGTGACCCTCCAATTCTTTCAAGTCCTGTCCAGCTGTGTAAAGGAGTGCAGATAGCACTGGGTTTTTGACCAACCTTTGTTTTACTTGCTTGTTATGGTTCTTCAAGGATATTTGCATGCTTTGCCTGCAGCAAACCAGAATTTGCTTTTATGGTGAGATTTGAGTGACTCAAGGGAATTTCTGCTGTAGATTTATTTAAATTCAAAACATGCTTTGATTAATCACGTGAAGAGGGGTCATGTGCTCAGTATCCTCTGTTTTGCTAGGAAAATTATTATGCTTCCCATATTCAGCTTGCAAAGAGTAGTTGCTGCTGTGTTCAGTTGCTGGTACTCAGCTGTGATGGATGATTCAGGGTTCAGGATAAAGACCTTTGGACTCCTGACTGAATTCCTGCGCTCAACTTTTTGGCAAAGCAACTAACTGAGCTAGCATTTGTGATTGCCTTTTCAATTCACTTACGGTGCACAAGCAAACTGAGCTTTGGGGGGACAGCCAAGCACCTCCTTGTGTGCTTGCAGGTGAGCCATGGCAGTGGGTGGTGTGCTGCTGGAAGCGTGTCCTTGGTGGCAGCCAGAAACAGGGGAAGGAGTGCCTGCCTCAGAGTTCTAGTGTCACACAACCGTGGGTAGCTGGAGCTTTGATGCCACTGTAATTTAGAGCAGGCTAAAAGCATGTAGGTGGATTTCAGTGGGTGAATTTGGCTGCAGAGGCAGGGGTCGGTGGCCGACTCTGGAGTAAGGAGGACCTTCAGCAAGCACTGTCTCACCAGCCAGAGTTCTTCTGCCTTGGTTCTGTGAGTAAGTGTTTTTTGGTAACATTGATGGAAATGAGAAGTTACCTTCCACCCCACAAAAATAGGCAAAACCCAAGTTAGTATGTTGGATTTCTTTGCTCAGATGTTGGGAATCAGTAGGTGCGCAGTTATTCTTGCAGCAGCTCTCTTTTTGCACCCTTTCTCTGTGTAGCCTATAACACAGGCAAGTGGATTGTGCTGGCACTTGATCACTTTAATGTCAGTTGTAGGAAAACTGAATGGAAGCTTGTGTGGACAAAAGAATAGTCCCAGCTGCTCCAAAATTTGGGTCTGAGGATTGGATAACTTCAGCATATTACAGGGTGTCTGCTGTAGGCTTAGGTAGAGAATGGTGGGGGCTCTTTTCATTTTTCTGTGATTGAAAAGTATTGTTTTTTCACAGCATAGCTGTCACATGCATTTTTTAAAAATTATTTTAGAAATAATGATTCCTTAGGCTAATCGTGCTCTGAAGGGTAGCTGTGCATTTGCTGTTCTACTCTGCTCTGGACCATGCAGGCCAAATCCCAAATAATCCCCACATTTAGTGAGATGAGAATTCCAGCTCTGGGGTTGAGCAGAGTGTTACAGGTCATGTGTCCACATATTTTGGATGGAGTGGGAAACTGCTCTTTTGGAGATGCCTGTTCTTAACCTCGGTAGTCTTTGTCCCCTGAACCCTGTTCTCAGTTCTTGGGATTGGCTGTATGTTGTCACTCTCCTTGGAGATTTACTGTGCTTTAAGCTATGCTGATTGCCACGAGGTTGGGGCTGTCAGTATTATTTGGATTGCCTCTGTAGCCCAAAAGTAAATATTTTTATCGTAGCCTCTATTCTTAGGAATTGCATGCACATGTTAACCACTCCTTGGAAACACTTTACTGTGGAAAGCACTACTGAGAAAATGCTATAATCTTTGTTAAAAAGTGGGAATTTTGGTCTCTTATTCCTTCTGACTTAGATTTCTCCTCCTGATGCTTGTTCACCTTGATTGCTTGGGAACATGCCTTTTTCTGGTGTATGTAGGAGGCTGCTGTATGAGGAGTTATCTTTAGTTTTGGATGGATGTTCTAGGGCATGGATACTGAGGAAAATACAGACGTGCTCTCAGATCTACATTCACAAATAATTCCATTGATTAGGGGCCCAAAAAGGCAAATTTTAAAAATTTATTCATTACATTTTTGTAACCCTAGATTTGAAGACTTTCCTGTTTTAATTAGATGCATGAGAGAAGCCTGTATTTAGTTTATTCTGTGTACTGAAGAACTAGAAACAGTTGGATTTGGATTAATTAGAGCTAACAGTAATAAATTGTTTTACCCATAGCTCTCAGACTTTGTCTTGAAGAGCAGATTTGTCACTGTGATTGAAGGTGACATGAGGACTGAGTCATATACTCAGCCCCATCCAACACTTGCATATAATAAATTTTAATTAATTTTAAATTTGGAATAAAACTCCATCTCATGATGATCTTTATTTTTATGCTAAGAGCATGTTTTGTGTTTTTATAGTAAGACTGCATTTTGAGTGATTGCTGCATGGCATTTTAAGATAGTATATTTTTTTTATAAAAACACAAAACAAAGCTTCTACAGAAAAAAATTCCCCGTTAAAAATGATCTTTTACTTGGAGACATTAAGGAGTACTAAACTGAGAGATAATTTATCTTTTTTAGATAATTAGTCTTTTTTATGCAATATTCTTGTGCCCCATCGTGGTTTTGAACAATGTTACCTTTGGGTACACGATGAAGGTGATGACAAGGTGATGAAGTATGACGACAAAGTGAGGCTTAATTTTAGTATATTTTGTACTTGGAAAGTTCACTAAGTTCTTTTACAGTCTGATTTAAATGCATCTGTTAGTTGCTTAACCCATGATGGAAGTGGAAGGACAAACTTCTGAGCGGGCAGAACGTGTAATCATGAAAAGTGAATAACAGCCTGTGATTATGGAACTGAAACTACTGGTGAGAATTTTTATAGTGGCATATAGTTTGTATAACTAACCAAATTAAAATTTAACCATATGTGAATATCTTTCCTCTTATGGAATACGTTTGCTTAAAAAAAAAACAACAAAAAAACCAAACAAACCCCAAAGGAATTCAGCAATTACAGAGAGTGCATTGCATTTGATCTCTTACCAGTCTTTCACTAATAGTATTTTAAAGTATGAATTTAATCTTAATACATGCATAATTCTCTCCTATTTCCACTTGTTTGATTTGGACTGCAGGAACAGAGCAACAGCTAATATCTGTTTATCAATATCTGCTTCCACATCACCACCTCCTCGGGGGAGGGCTTTTGCTTTCAGAGCAGTGTTTCTAAAGCACTGTTCTAAGCTCAGAGTTGAGCTCTCCTCCCAGACGCTGGCAGACTTGGCTGGTCCTCAGGGGCATGGAGGGCTGTTTTAATTTACCTGCTGCTTCTTCATAAGGAAGAAAAAGTCTGAAAAGAGGAGGGAATAGGGATAAAAACCCTTGCTTTTTCCATAGAGCTGTGCAACTCCACTTAGCCAACTTGATAATAAATCCCGATAAAGAGAAAACAGGAACTTTCTCCTTGCTTAGTTGCTTTATGTCAGCATTACACCTTCTCAACTGCACTTAGCACTGAGTCCTACTTTTTCACATGCCAGTGAGCTGCCACTGTTGATGTTAAAGCCTGTTTCCAAGAGCTTAAGCTTTTTCTACACAAAAATATAAGTGTACTTGGGAAAGCCTAAGAGCTTCCATGTGGGATCAGGCTGCAGATCTGTACTGCCTAGGCTGCTGTCTTTAGTACTTGTCAGTGATTGAGCAGAGGATTAAAAATGCATATACAGACAAAAAGAGAGACTTCCCATATTACCAACCCTTGGCAGCTGATGCCTGGGGGTTTGCTGTGGGTGCTTGTTTATCTTTGTTTTTTTTTTTTTGACTGAGGTTACATCCAGTTCATCCATGTGTAATAACCCTTATGATATAAACCATGTTTCCACCTTTGGCTTCAGTGGCATCCAGTGAGGAGTCTGGCTGTGTGAAAAAGTACTGGTTGAGCTTGCTACTCAGTACACGGTGATAGGAGCACCATGGTGTGACAGCACCATTCAGGAGCTGTCTGCAGCTGGCACAGCCTCATCTTTCCTGCCATTCTTCTCCTCTCATTTCAAGACAGCAAAGTTACACCTACACCTCGGCAGCTTGATGACCTGTGGGCTGTGTTGCATGGATTCGCAGCCCACTTCCATCTGCTGGACATAATTAACGATCCGTGTGTGTCCATCTATTAAAATATCAGGCTAGTGTAAACAGTCATTTTTCCTTTGGAAGCACGGCTGCTCAAAAGCATGCTATCACCAAATTGGTATTTGTTTTAATCTACAAGTTGGAAAAATACGGTTTTCTGATTTATTAGGCTGTCATGAGGGCTCCCTAAGTCAAGCCTGAATCTTGCTGTCTCCTGCAATCCCAACTGGGACTCCCTTCCAAAGCTGCTATGAATCCCATTTTTGCTGAAACACTTTCATATGTTCTGCTGTTAGAAAATGAACATTTGAGATGAAAATGAGTTTGTTAACAGCAAGTTTAGGTCTTGGGCCTGTGATTCTTTTTAGCTGCGAAAGAGCTCTTATTCATGAATTTCTGCAGTTCCTTTCACGCTTCTCAACAAAGCACAGGATGAGTTTTACAAAGAATCAAAGCAATCTTGAAAGAATCTTTGCCACATGATGTTTGTTTGGTATAGTTTCTCAGCTGTAAGGTTATGTGATGTAATTTTCTAATTTGGCTCTCCAGCCTGTATTCTAAGTGTATGGATTTCCTTGTTAGTCTCCTTTCAAATTTTCATGTATGGAACTTGTGCTTCAAACTGTTTTTACACTTCTTGGAAGGAGGGAAGAAGAAAGCAAAGAAGGCACATATAGATATTTCATGGTATATTCTCATGAGCTCAGGTGTTCATCAGATCAGAAGGGAGCAGAGTTTTTTCTAGAACTGTTGTCCACCAAGAAGTAACAAATTTGAATAACCCAGGGAGACAGGAACAAAAGGATGTGACTCATGCTGCATATGTCTTTCAGAGAGACCAGTGAAACTGTGAAGAAAGACTGTGAATTTTTGGATATGTTGTTTTTGGCATCTGGTTGGTGTGCAAAAGGCTTCAATTTCTATTAGGAAGAATGCTTTCGGCTATTTGCTTTTATCTTGTGAATATTTTCATCAGCTTCAGAAACCAATATTTCGCAGAAAAAAATGTCTGGGTTATTATTTCTTTGCTCTTTGTTAGTAAAGAGTGAGAATTATGATTTACTCTAATAAATATTTCCAGGATATAGTAATCTGCAATGAAATATAGCATGCACTGAAGGTTTCCCAAGATATGGAATAAATTTTTTGTATTTTTCAGAGAGTGCGTAATCTTATTTTTTTTCCAGGATGGAGTTGATTAAAAAAGGGTTGGTTTTTTTTTTCTTCCACACCAGCAGTTGGTGACATAGTTTGCCGAGCATGCAGTATATAAACAGATGAAAGCTATTTTTGATGTGTCATTGTCTCAGCAAGATGAGAATTGGCAGCACCGATGAAATGACAAGTACTTGGCACTGTCGACTTTACCACATGGCTGTCAGTCTAGCGATTAAAAAGAACTGGCAGGCGAGGATTGCTGTGGTTTTAAGCAGAGGAGCTGATTTTCTGCTGTGGAGCCTGATTCTGCACATTTCCACTCACTTGAGGTGCTGAAATCAGGTGACTGGGCTCAAGTGATGGAGGGGTTGCTGGAACATCCTGCAGGATTGAGTGCTCAGGAGCAGGTCTGGTGCTCTGCAGGCTCCTCTGTTGTGGCACACGGATGCGTGTGGATGCATGGACATGCGTGGATTCATGGACACACGGACAGACATGTACATGTGCACACTCAGCTCGNTGTGGCACACGGATGCGTGTGGATGCACGGACACACGGACAGACGTGCACATGTGCACACTCAGCTCTCTGCCTTCTGAGCCAGGAGGATTCGAGCCTTGAACTGATCCTTGGGCACAAATCCTCTGGGTCTCTGTCAGGTCTGAACTCCGGGCTGGAGTTGCATTTGCTTTTTACAGCATTGCTTCTAGTTCACGTTGGAAATGAGGCTAAGTTGTTTTCTACTGCTTTCTCTGGAATGGGGGTCTAAAATAACTGTCCTCTTTAAGGGACTGTGCAGGAGTGGTTTCATCCTTAAAATTGTCGAGTTAGACGAACACCATTAATGAAGAGCTTGATCTGTTGATGGATGCAAGGGGGACAGGAAACATGCCTAAACTTAGGAATTTTCTCTCCCTGTGGGTGGGGGATGTATATGCCCCAGCACTGCCACTTTCTGTGGTGAAGGGGTAACATTGTTGCATAAAAGGGTTTTCTTTATTTATTTTAGTGGCACAGTTTAAAGGCTAATTGGAAGGATGCTCTTGGGCTGTGCCGGAGTGCTTAAAGGGCTCCTTGTGGCTGGTGCAGCAAAGGGCCTTTGTTCGTGTGCAGGCTCATGTGACGGAGCCAGGGCATAAATAGCGACCAGACATGTGCGCAGCAAAGCGCTCACTTACCTCGGCAGCCCCCCCTCCCTGCCACCTCCACCCTCTCACCCCGCTCCAGGCCCTCGGAAAAGATAGTTTTAATATTTTTTTAATTTTTTTTTTTTTTTTCAATATGATCCAGCATTGTCTCTTGTACTTAAATTCGGGGTGAGCGGAGGAAGGGGGGGAGCGCAGAGGGAAATCTCCGTCCCGGTTCAGGCGAACTTGCCAATGACTTACTAATGCTGTAGAAAGGGCAGATCTCCAGGCATCTTTAGGATTTCAATGAGTGTAGCTGATGGTTCGGTTAGGGCTTTTCTTTCCTTTTATGACAGATTGCTGATACCCAGCCAGGAAACCTAAATGCCAAAGTCATTTGTGGCTGCACCGTTGTTTTCCTGGTCCATCTCCCCAGGTCCAGGGGTGCTCGCTGTGGCAGCAGCCGTGGGTGAGGATGGTGGGAGCTGGATGTTCTGGCCCAGCAAGGTGCTCTACATCGGTCCTGCTCACAGCCCCTCTGTTTGGTCTATGAGCATCTTCTCTGCCAGATGATGTGTAGGTGATCGGTGCTGGTGCCCAGGTTTGAGGAGCATGCTCCTACCAGCACTCCAAATGAACCATCTGTCTTTAATGACTTCTCTATTGGGGGTTGGGCAGTTTTGGGGTTATTTTTTTTTTCCCCCCCTCCGTCTCAGTCAGGAAATTTTTCAGTATTGTGGCTGGTGGTTTCATGTTACAAATCCTCTTGGCTGGCTTCTCATTTTATTGACCACCTTGTCCTGGCTGTAAGGAAAGGGGGGAAAAGCCACCCTCGGGATCTGAGGCTTGACTTCTGCCTCTGTCTTTTTACCTTTTCCTACTACTTCTGTTTTTCAGGCTCAGTTTGAAGTCTCAGTTGCCAAATATTTGAAACAAGATGGCTAGGCCTATTGAACCCTGAACTCACGTCAGTATTTTAAACTTATCAGAAGTGTGTAAAGGAATTTAAAGTTGCATGACCATTTCAACAGAATGCCAGAAGTGCAGCAGGTATTAATTCCCTGAGCGCCATCATTTATCTTTATGGAGAGAGCTGGACCATTGCACATTTTTGACCTACAGTTATCTGATGAAAGGAAGAGGGCATGAAATACAATTCCTCAGTTGTTTAGTTCTGGTCATATTTTTTTTTCCCCTTTGTTTTGCGAGGACATCAAGAAAGAAATGTGGGGTTGGGTATTTCAGAGTTACCTGAAGGTTTTGAACTCTTGGGGGCCAGGAACAATGCAAATGTGGAGGAAGGGTGCATTCTTGCTGTCACTGGTCTCAGGCTGGTGATCCGCAGAGCTTACAGCAGCTTCAAAAAGCTGTGAAAATACTTTCTTTAGGTTATGTATGGGCTTTTGGGTTTTGATTTTTGTTTCAAATTCTTTGTTTAGGAGTTTGAGACACAACATTTCTTTGTTTTAAGGGAGAAGTGAGTAGCCGTCAGTGATTAGCCTTTCCTGTGTTGCATACTTTACCAGATATTACGTAAAGCTCCTAGCTACTGGCTTTTGATTCGAACACAAGGTTCAGCCACTCCCAGCTCTGGCCTACAAGTTTTCCAGACCATTGAAATGTAGCACTATTTCAGGTACAAGTGTGACTGACAGCTTTGCTCCCTCATGGAGTATTGTTGTTTTGCTCAGCACACCCATTTTCTCTGGGTAGCTGGGCTTCAGGGAGGTCCTGAGCTTGCAGCACTACAGATTCTCACAACAGGTTAGGGCTGCCAAGAGTTATGAAGATAACAGGCTCTTTTCATAGCTGTGAAGACTGAAGTTTAGTCAGAACTTGCAACTTAGGCTTTCAGTGCTCTTGGTTCTGATGTTTGGGGGAAGAAACCAGGCTATTGACCCTGGGTATTTTATAACAATGGCATCAGAAGAGAAAATTACTATTCATTAGCATTGACACTGCCAGTTGTTACAAGTATAATATTACATGTCATTGTCCCTTGGTGGCCTGTGGTTGTTACTGAAAGTGTCTCTGTATGGTTTGTGACTCCCTGTGGGAAGCTTGAAGTAGCTCCTGGTGATCATTTCTTCCCCCCACCCTCCATCTATTGCCCTTGAGATGCAGCACTGTGGAGCTGTTGGCATTTCACCTGTGTCCAGAGGAGCCCTGGAGAGGGGACTCTGTTTGGGGCTGAACACTGAGGGATAGGAGTAACCTGTGGCTTCTCTTCCTCTGGCTGCCCCAAGCCAGCATTAGGGAAGCCTTAGCTTTCATTAAGGGTAAATTGCATTAAATGTGCCCTTTTGATTGCTGCCCTCGTGTTGTTAGAGTGCCTTTATGCCAGATAAAATACCTGGGTTTGGAAGGGTGTTGAGGACACAGGCTTCTTGAAGAAATGGTTTTTATTTTGTGTATGTGGCTTGGACAAGAAGTCTTTGAATCTCTCCTGTAGTTTCTAAATTAATTCCCACGGAGTGTGGGGCCTGCAGCTCAAGCTCTTAGTCGTGACAAGTGTGACTATTCACATGCCTTCAGTTTTCGGGAAGGCTTAAAGAAACTTGTCTTTTTGGAATGTCTTCTGAAAATCACTGACTGATTTACCTCTTTTTTTTTTTAATTATTTTTGCCTTTGAAGTTACATTGAGTGTTACCATTTAATCTTTCTTACTGCTGTTGCTGAAAAAATGCCATTGCTAGTGTGATACCATTTCAGAGTCAGTGAGCTTTTGGGGACTGCCTGTGTAAAGGCAGCAGGTGGTTCTTTTGGTTTCCCTCCCTTCCTGCTGTGCTCTTGCTGGGGAACGTGACTTGTTCCCTCCTGCCACGGAGAGGGCACTTTGATCCAGGCCCTTGGGGATGAAGCTGATGGAGGTTTTGGGGTGCTCTGAAGGGCAGAAGAAGCCCAGGAAGGTGGTTAGCTCAAAGAAGGCACACACAGTTTGTGTCTAGGTACCAACCTGGTAGTCCCTAGGCCCTTGTGTCCTGTGATATCAACACATCTCCCATTGCTCTCCCAGTCACTGCTCTGGAAAACACCAGACTTCCTCTCCTGACTTGAGCAAATGTCAGGTCTTGTTACTAATCAGTTTTTTTCCTTCTTTTCCCCACTAATCTTCCTGTGGGAAATCCCTGTGGTAGCCTTAAGAAGTGGATCAGTGCTTGAATTTTCATCCCTATAAACATGGTACTCCCATGCGCTGACTTACATTCCCAATGAAACTTCTTATGCTGCTGTTTGGTTTTTGCACTATTTCAGATAGGCTCTCATTGTCTGTGACTGCATGCTTGTTTATTCACTTACTTACCCGGGTGCCCTTTGGTCGGCTAGAGGACTTCAGTCGTTCTTGGCTGCACTTTGGTAGATCTTTTAAGTGTGGTTAGCAAGCATGCTCAAGCATGGTTTAAAATTCTTACGGCTGAGCAAAACTGCAACACGCTTCTGCCAGCATTGTGGTGGGAGCCAAGTGGTGTCAGAACCATCTGAAAAAACTTGCTTTGGAAGGATGGGGAGCTGCTGCAGTCAGGGACACAGTCAGGGACACTCAGGACACTGAGCTGTGTTACAGCCTGAGTTGGCCACTGCCACATCTGAGCCCTGCCCTGCTCCAGCCTGCCGGCCTTCTGTGCCATCGATAGCTGCCCTGCCTCCCTTTAGGGAGAAGGAGGCTTTGGAGATGAGACAGGGCTTGGTAGAGGTTGATGGAGGAGAGACAAGGAGGTGGGAGCAGAGGGGCTTTGGCACGGAAGAGACGAGATTGATTCACTTGTATTGGATGTTAGTCGGGACAATAATCTGTATTCATCTGTGTCATCATGGGCTTTCAGCAGGCACTTTACATAATTGTTTTTGTAATAGTAGGCTAACTTTTCTGAGGGAAGAAAATTGCCAACAGGTTTAGGAATAAAAGTCTGGCTGTTGTAAAGGAAAATATGTTCTTAGCACAAATGGGTAATTATCTCCCAGAGCTTGGGCTTATCTATTCTCTATTCTCAAAGGATCTGATGATACCATCTCGGTGGCATTTCCTCAGGAAAGTTTGCCGCTCAGATCCCCTAAGCCACCCTGGCTCTGCCCGAGCCACTGGGAAATGGGGGCGGGGGGGCGGGGAAGTAGGCCCATATGGACATGTTTTCTGAGGGAGACGGGAAGAAAACAGGATTCATTGCCCCCATCACCTCCACTTTGCTGCACTGAGTGTCCCATTGAGAGCGCGTCGGGCATGATGGGGTGTAAGCAGAGGTTTGCACACAGATCCCCTGGGCGCCTTTGCCTGGGCATTGTGTTCATGTCTGCAGTGTGCTAATCTCCTGCATGTGATCGGTCTCCTTTCGGTGTCTGGCCTAAGTTACTTAACAACCAGCAGATTAACCTTAGGAAGCTTTCCTCTGGTTTGAGGGGGAAGCCTGTTCTTTTCTTACTGAGCGCGGGACTCGATCCTTATGTAAGGGACCAAAGGTGTTGACTGCAGTCCTTGGATGTGGGATGCATGGCAACGTCTTGTGTTACTGGGACTTTTTTGTAGTGAAGGTCATTGGAAGGGGGTTTGGAATTCTGTTCTCTTCCCAGACAAGATCCAGGTGAACTGGAAACTATGAAGGAAATTACATAAGTCATCTTTTCTCGCTCCGAAATCGATAATTTACGTGTGCATCAGTGTATATATATATATGTGTGTGTGTGTGTGTGTACTTGTATGCATGTACAGATAAACAATCCATTTATGTAAAGGAATCTCAGGTGATCATCCAGTCCTGTGCCCCAAGACTGCAGAGCTGTGTGTGGTCTGTTAGGCTGTTCCTGATCGCTAATTTGTGTAGCCTCTGGTCTCATGGTACTGCATCCTCAGGTGATCTGTTTCTGCAGGTAACCATCATCGATAAGGAAGAAAGACCCTGTAGTTTGTAGCAGTATGCCCCCTAATTTCCAGCTGATAAATGAAAATCATCAGGAGTTTGTGTCTTATCCTCAAGAGATATGCTGGTTTTGGTAGGAGTGCTGCAACCTTCACTGCATCTGCTCCTCCTTGTCAGGAATCCTTGACCCTACTTGTTTGCTGGCTGCAGATGCTCAGCCTCCTGGCTCAGCAGCACTGGTTTTGTCTCTGAGCTGTGGATGTTCGTTTGCCTTTTCTTCCCCCTCTCCTCGGCAAAGGAGCGATTGGAGTTTTCTGCCAGTCTGGCTCCCTGGCAGTGGCCGCTGCTGCTGTGCCTGAGGGCTGGAGGTGCAGGGCAAGGAGCTGTCAGGGGCTGCTCCTGGCGGCAGCAGCTCACCCTTAGATGGGTTTTTAGCTGAATCCCCAAGTCACACCCACAGACATCTGCTCAGGTCTGGTCTGAGTGAGGCGTGAACTGCTGCTGCCCTGGTGGTGGGGCAGAATGTGGGTCTGAGCTGACTCTCAGCAGTACGGGCTGTTCAGCATAGATGGGCTTAATTTAATTTGACAGTGAGGGACTCGGCAGGAGGTGTTGCACACACTTGGGCTTCCCGTCCCCGCTGCTTCACCACCCTGCTTTCTGCTTATGTTCTCAGATGCTTTCTTACCCTTGGCCTTTGCCCATTTTTTGCCTGTTCCTTCTTGCACACAGCAACTTCCCTGCTTTGCCTCCTTACCTCCGGACAAGGACAGGAACGAACTGTTTGCAGTTTGGCTGAAGCTGAAAGCAAAACAACCTCTTCTTAAACACCCACTTTGTTTTGGTGGGCAAGATGGTAAATCTCTTTGAAAGAACGTTTGCACCACTCTTGCTTTCCTCTTTTGGGGTCAATACTTCTTTTTTCAGTATGATAATTACTGAAAGTGATCAAGTCACCCATGAATACAAGTGATCCTGTACTTTAAGAGAAGTAACTTCTGGCAAACTAGACCTTTTCATTTCCTCTGGCATCAAAAAAAGGTGACTTACTCTACCCATAAACAGCATCAACCTTTCTGTTTCCCTGACTTGAGCTGAAAGAACGCCCTGAATAGTCCTGCATTCATCTGGCTGATGTGAAAGAGCCTGCTTTCGTGGAGGCATGTTTTGAAAAGGCTTAAGTTACAGTTATGTTGTCCTCAAAAAACCAGAATTTGTTTTCATAGCTGAGGACAGAATAAATGGGTTTCTTTAAATGACAGTATTTTTAGTAAATTTGTGGGGAGTAGAGTAGTAATAAAATTGTCTACAGCTGAGATAACATTTTATTTTATTTACTTATCTGTTTTTTTCCCCTGATTGAGAGCTAGCACAAGGCATTGCCATCGCATGAGCACAGCAGAAAGGTTAGGTGCTAATTTCTATTCTTCAAGAAGGGACAAGAGCTGGAGAAACTTCACTCTGCTGTTGAGCTCCTGATCTTTATTGGCATCCTGTGATCTAATCTGCTTGTTCTTCTTCTTTATGTGGTTTTCTTCCTCCTCACTATGTTCCAAGTCAGCTGGATGTCCCTCTGTCCCTCCAGCCCTCTTTGAGGTCTGTACTTTTGGTAACAGCAGCTGAAGTCATGGGACCAGAAGTCTGTCTTAGCCTTTCCAAATTACTTCTCAGTTTTTTTGGCACCTCACTGAATACCCACCTGAAAAGGGGAAAGGTAGATATTTTTCTCCTCCTGACAGGGTTCACCGCAGTCCCAGTCACCAGCACAATGGTAGTTAATTGTGAAGCCATGCTGAAAGTGATGTCCTTGGCAGCAGTAAGTTTTTCTTGTTGAACTTTTTGGCATGGAAGTGGCTTTTAGCAACCCAGTACTCATGAACCTACTTCCTTAATTTATAAATATTAAATTAGAAGAATTAAATGTCTTCTGATTTTAGTCTTTAAGCTAATGAAAGTGAAGTAAATCATGATTATGGATGAACTGCTATGTAAACTTGCTGCTGTAAAATACTCTGCCAAGTAGAACACTATAACAGAGTAAATCTTGTAAGCCTAAAGCTTAATTATTGATTTGATTTAGGCATATATACAAATGCTAAGAAAATACTATAACTTTGGGTTCTAGTGTAAGTTGTAATTCAAGTTGTAAAACAGTTTCCGTTATGAGCATCAGATTGGAGACCCTCTTTTTTTATTTTTCTTTTCTTTCCTATTTTGTCTGACAGTTTGCATCTGGCTTGTTCTCTCTAAAAGTTGCTTTGAGTGTTTGTGCTCTGTGGTTTTGTTCTGGCCTTAGAAATCAGAAGGGTGATTGAATTGTCTGACTGAGTTGTATCTTTTCTTTTATAGCAAACATTCTGAATTAGAGGAGAAATTTGCACAAGGGAAAACTTGATAGCTCTTGAGGCATGGACATATTTTGGTATTGACAAAGCAGACCTTTGGTGGAAGAGAGTCTGAGAAACTCTCTCCATCAGAAGTTCACAACATTTTCTTAGAAAAAGGACTGTAAATAATATCATAAACCCTATAGGTTAGAGCTGTGGCAATTCTAACAAAGTCATGTTAAGGGAGAGACAGTGTGTTTGATAAACATTGTCAAAATTTGGTCATGGAATACTTTCTTTGAGCCCTGCAGCAGGAGGAGCAAGCTTCAAGAAATGATTTTTTTTTTGTGTTTGGTGTAATTTTGGGGGTGTTATGTGGGGTTCTTTTTAAATGGGTTTTCATACTTTTCTTGTCTGCATGGTTTCCTTTTGAATACCACAACTGCATTTTGATCACTTTAGAACATTTTACTAATCCTAAGCATCCTAAGGCTTTTCCTGCCAGATTACCAAGTAGCTGGAAACTTGCGGGACCTGTATGCTGGACATAAGGCAGCCAGCGGAAAGATCTGAACTTGAGCAGTGTTTGTTCAGGCCAGGCGTTTTCCAGACGGGCATTTCTGCCCTAACTGGGCCAGGATTAAACTCTTGGAGTGTTTGCTGTCTGGGGTAGCTTGAGTGCACATGCTCTGCTGAGCGAGGGCACCCGGCCGTAAGCGCTTTGGACTAAGCGGTTTGCCTGTGTGGGTGGCTGGCTGGTGTCTAACACAGCGCTGATTTGGTCATGATTTGAGGCCTCTGAGTGGTACTGCAGCGTGAATAAGAAATAGATTGACGCTGAGCCGCACTCTCACGCTGAGCCTGTGTAAATCCACTCAGTCCCAACAGCCTGTTGTTCCAACTTTAATTAGCGTTCGGTGCGAGATTCCCCCAGTACCCAGACCACATCGGTAGCTGGTGGAGAGGCTGCAGCCTTATCTTTTCCCTTCCCTTGCAGAGTTAGCTCTCTGGTTCCCTTGTGCTCCTAATTGAAGAATTTATGTTGAGTTCCCATTGGCCGCACATCAATTTCTGCCTCTCTGAGCTCTGGGGATGCCCCACACTCCTCTAATCTGCCTGGAGTGCAATTCCATAGGGAACGGCTTCTTTGGCTTCCTGTGCTTCATGCTGGGTTGGATCCTCAGGACGTGGCTGGTGGGGAAGTTGTGTGAGCTGCAGGCTTCCTGCTCGCCCCATGTGAGGCATGTCACACTGTCCCTGTGTGGTTTCTTCAACTGCTTCCCGCTGGGAGCTGGTGACATTATGGTATTTTCAGTGATGCAGAAAAACTGCCTGGCAAATCCGGCCTTGTTGATTTGTTCCTATGGACATCTTGTACCTTGAAAAATAACCTGCAGAACATCTGCATGCAGGGGTGTATTTACTCTTGCTATAGATACCATGCTATGAAGTTTCTCCCATCTGTGCTTTTGCCTAGATGGATCAAATTAATTTATAGCTTGCTGCAGCTGTAGCTGCAGATGTGGGAGTCTGTCTGTTCTACCCACAGACCCAGGACAGGCTCTTGCTCAACCTCTGCTCCTTTTTCTAGCATTTTTCTGAGGTTTAGGATTGTCTTTGATCCTTGGCTCGCCTAGGAAGAAATGAACTGTGTAAACCTGAAGGTAATTGGTTGTTCTACTCAATAAAAAAGGCTCTCTGTCTTTTTTTTTTCCTGCAGTAGCCTAATTTTTGCCGTAATTTTCTCCCTTGCTTTGCTCTAGCTGTTGTTGTTTGTGCAAAGTGATATAAAACAGGTAACATTGGGCGTCTAAAATAGTTATAAATACTGCACATGTAACTTCCACATCCTCTACAATTTCTTTCTGTAAGCTTGGTCTTCTTTCAAAATGCAGGCAACCTGATAGCTTAAGATAAATGGTGAAAATAAAGCAGATTGTTGATATCAAACCCAGCACTGGAAAGAGACAGAGAAGGGACTCAGGGAGGAATTGCACTTCACATTTGCATGTTTTGTGAGGTCAGATATGCATTTGTGCTGAGTGGTGCTTTGGTGACCCCTGTCATTCCGTTGAATGACTAATCAAATAGATAGTTAATGCTTTCCAGTCCAAATTGTTAGTCCTCCTTTCTCAACAAAGAGAAGAATAACACAATTTTAGCCCACTGTGCTGTTCCCTACTGAGCTATAGTGTGGGCCTCACAGAGGGCTTTATGTGAAATTTGGCCTAGGGAGAAGATAATTGGACTGTTGCTCTTTTTTCTTACTGCTCTGTTAAATTCATGATGCACTTTCCTCTAAGCAGTGCTCATTATATGTAATCTTATAAACTGCCCCACTAACGTACCGCAGTAATATTCTAATGATTCAGAGACACACAAAAGCACCAGGCAGAGGGTGATCTCAGGGCCTGATTAATGATGTCTGCTGCTCCTAGGGGAGGAGGGTGACAAGTCCTTCCTGCTGGATGCGTGGTGCAGTTTCTTTAAATAGCTGTAACTCTTGCAGCTGAGCGAGGAAGGAGGAGGAGGCTGTGTGCCCACTAAGTGTCATGGGAGGAGTGGGCTACATCTAAGTTCTTGGTGGTCCTCCTGAATGAACGTCACTTGGGGAGCTGAGGATCTTTTGCTTCAGTGCAGTTCGTCAGAGGGCCCAGCTTGCTCTGCAAAAATTGTCATTTGAGAGTAGGATGTAAACCTGCAGCAAGTGTTAGGTGGGTTTTGGGGTACTGAAGAGGGTCCCTGCAGGTAGAGGGTGCCGCACAACCCCAGGCTGCTCCTTCTTTCTGGAAACATCTTTCTTGGATTTGCAGAATTTAAAAATAATGTGGCATAGAGTGAGCCATCAGTTGCGAGGTGTGGGAGGAGTTGGCCTGCATTAAAGGCAATCTTTTCTCACCACCCCTGAAATACAGAGCCTTCGGAGGATCTAGTGACTTCTAATTTTAGAAACAAGAACACCTTAGATCTGAAAGTACACCAGCGGTTCCAGCTCTGAGCCAGGCAAGGTGTAGAAGTGACACTGCTCATCAGTGGAGTTTTGTCTTGAAGGACAAAATGTCTCTGCAGAGAGGGAATACAGAAATTTATTTCATTTTGCTTTGCTTTCAGGCTTATAGATAAAAATCTGAATTTCCCCTGCATCAGCAAATCTTGGATTTACAGCCTCTTGAAGACGTCCACATGATGCTGTTAATATTTGTTAACAGACCTTCTGTTACTAAAAAAGCTACTTTTTCTGGAGACTGTCTTAACCTGCTCATTCCCTTTTGCTGTGCTGAAGAGATGTGCAAGAATTAAGGAATTTCTTCCTTTCCATATTTAACATGGAAAACATTAATACTCAGAAGCTCAAAGTCAGAATGCCTGTACTCTTTGAAAAACCATACCAACTTTTCAAGAACAGGAGCTGTGAGGTTTTTATTGTGTTTTTGTTGTTGTTTGGGGTTTTTTTTAAACACTTGTTTTGTTTTTTTAATATGTGGGATCAAGAGTGAAAAATTAAAAGGTGGTGGGATCTCATCTCACATGAAGTAGCAATAATCAGTAGTGCCTTTTTGAATAGGCCCTCCTCTTCCTTTTCATCCTGTCTGCCAAACTGCAGCATTTTTTGCAGCCTGTCTTTTTATGAAGGCTGGGAAGCCACACCTGCCCTTTAGCTGCTCCTGGGCCCTTTGTTCCAGCCATGATGGGGCACTTCTTAAAAGTCAGAGGGATTGATCCCTCTTTCAGGGTCCGCCGCAGCCCAGTTGCTTTCAGAACCAAGGTGCACCTAGCTGGGATACTGCCTTTGAGCTGTTGTACCAGGGACATTGCTGGTGATGCCATCATACCTTAGGGGCAGTGGGATGGGACCCATGTCCTACTCTCTTCCCCTCCACCTTCTCCCCTCTGCTTCTGTCCAGTGAGGAGAGATGTGCTGGAGCATCCTGTCCTGCCTGGCCCCCAGCATCTGCTCCAAAAGGACATAGACCTCTGACAGGACTTAGATACTTTTCTGCTTGCCCTGGGATGTCCCACAAGGCATCAATCACCCATATTTAGGCTACAGAAATTGAACTGCAGGATGCTGGCAGTCTGGTCTCAGCCTCTTGGTGGAGGAAGAGGAAGTCTGACTCAGCTTCCTTGGTTTTCCCTCGGCACCCGTGATTTTGTCTCTGCTTCTGTGGTGTCATCTGCTCTCCTCCAGATCTGGCATGGCACTGAATATGCCTGATGCTTCTGATGGATGTGTCCAATGCTGTTCCCTGGTCTCAAACGGCCGCTCAGTACAGAGAAATTGCAAATACTCTTGTAAGGCATTAGTCCTGGTAATATTTAGCTGTTCTTTAATATGTGATCTAATTGTAGCAGCTTTCACTCAGGAACATCAAAGCATTTTTTAAATTAAACATTAATGAATTACATCTGACAACACAACTTATGGAGTTAGTGTTTTTATGGATTAAAAGAAGATGACCAAAACAAAACAGAAATTTGAGTTGCATGTTCAAAATTGCACAGGAAATCTACAGCTGAAGTGGAAATGTGTAATCTCCTTCCAGACCTCTCTTCCTGTTGTGCATTGTCCTGTCTCCCACTGTCTTGTGGTGACAGACACCCCAGATTTGTGTGTGTGGTCATGTGTCTCTTCCAGTGTGCCTCATATTGCTCAAGACAGTAATCCCCTTCTGAATTTATGTTTTGAAGTTCCTGCTAGTTTTCATGGCAAAGCTGGGTAACTAGAGATGGAAGGGTGGGGTGGGGAGATCAAAGTCTGGGGTCTATCCTGGGAAATGGCTCTATTAGATCCTGGCAATGTGCACATCTCCATCTCTGTTGTCTTCTAACCCCTAGCCCATTGTACATGGGAGCACTTTTCTGATGCTTCTGTGTTCTCTTGTAAGCCATGTTAGAGTTACCTGCTGGGTTCAACAGGAAAGAGATGGTTGGCGTGTTTTTCCCTTTCGTGGCAAAGGCAAGACGCAATACGTGCTCTTTATCTGCAGGATGCTTCATATCTGACAAAGTGAAAGGTGGGACAAGAAAATTATCTTTTAAGGTAGCAGATTTGGCAGGATAAGGCTTGGAAAGAGTAGAAAGAAACATTTGCAAGCTGAGAAGATTTAGAGGAGTGGTCACAAGGTTAGAAATGCAGATGCTGTCTGCGTCAGACTGTCACTGCTTGTGTGAACTGGACGATTAATGGTAGCAGTGCTAAAATCTAAATGTGCATAGAAGTTTCTCCACAAGTAATTTTAAATGTGCAGAGGTCCTCTGGTACAGCTGTTGGTTTCAGAAGTAATTTGGCGGAGATCTTATGATCTGCTAGAGAGTTTTGCAGAAACATTTAGTGGATATTTGTTATTTAAGTTTTAAAATTTTTATTACTAGTACTTTTTCATGGGCCTTAACTACCTCAGTTTTGTAGACTGGAGAAGCAAGTTTTGGATATTGCAGCAGACAACACAGAAATTTGTTTCTTCCCATCTTTGAATATTGAGCCCAATTTTTTACCCCAGTGAATTTGAGGTACTTGTATTTTCATGAAGACCTTCCATCACAGCCAAAGTGTTGGGAAGGACAGGTAGAGTCCAGTCCTGGAAGTGTCTGTCTAGTTGTGGTGGTGAGAATAATTGTTAACTCTCATTAATGGCATCATTAAATGGATAAGCCTTCTTTAAATTTAGCTTTGAGGAACCAGACAATCTTAATCTTATAATGGTGACATATATTGTCACCAACACTCTGGGGGCAGTGGTTTTTTTTTTCCCCATTAGGGATGAAATTTGGTGCTCTAAAGGGAGACTCCCCTGTGCAAAAGGCACATAGGTAGATTGTGATGGGAGGTGGGATTACTGAATGCTGGCCTTTGCTCATCCTTACAATTTCTTGTGTGCACACTTGTTTCCTGGACTTGTCTGATGCAAGGGCCTGCTGTCATGTGTTGACTTCCTAGTAGTGACTAGGCAAGGACCTTTTGGGAGGATTAATGGTGCTGGAAGCAGTCCTCTTTTTCTTCTTCCCTCCTTGCTTTTTCTTGCACTGTTTATGGAGGAGGTGCCACCTCCTTTTCATGGTATAGCCTATGTATGGGTATAGGTATGCCACCTATACCATGGTATATAGAAAGATTTCTTTGAGTCTGCATGTTCAAGGTGAGCAGAGATGTTAGGAAAGAAGCTCCATTGGGTGTTGCCACCCTCCTCTCCCTGGGATGATTTTTAAATTGTTTGTCTAGGAGTGAGTGTCACATAGGATCCGGTATCAGGTAATCTTGATTGAAGAAAGGAAAAAGGAAGGCTTTGCTCATCATTCACAAGGTGATTCTAGCTGGGGGAAATGAAATCCTAACAATACTTTATTAGGTATTCTCTCTTGAGATTCTGTTTTCTGAGATGAAGGGAGTCATCATGGCTGGGAGTACTGAAGATCTGATGTGGAGGAAGAGATGAAAGATAAGGCTGTACTTGCACCTACATGCCATAAATTCAGCTCCCTTGCTGTTGACCCATCCAGCAGTAAAAATCCAGTCTCTAGTTTGTTTACAGTTGTTGCCTCCTATCTCCCAGCTCTGCCAAAGCTGTAGTGTGGCGTGGCTCCCCAGGGTAGCTATGCCAAGCCAGGCTTGCAGACCTCCATCTTGATTCCTCCCTGGGGCTCATCTGTCCTCTCTGCTGTTTTTGACCCACTCTTTATTTCAGGTCTCTTCCATGGGGCAGCCTGGAGAAATGTAGCCCAAAGGCCTTCTTTTTAAGTGAATTTCCTGGAAGGAATGAGACTTCATTTAAGCATGTCATGTATCTCTCTAGTTTGTTTGCTTGGAAGGTATTGGCACAGGCTTGCCTATGCACTGAATGGTTGCTATCCTGAGACAGAGGTAAAATTTGTCATTAGTAAGGGTGTACTTTTTGCTGAGTGTGAGACACGTTCACAGGAATCATAAAAGTAAAACAAACTAATCTCTGCCTGCAATGAACATGAACATGAAGACTGGAAAGCTGGAGTGAACTACTTCAAATTCCCACTAGTTGGTTTTTCTGTTAATTTTCAATTGCTTATACTGTAGCTAAGGATGGTTCTTGAAGACTTTATTGCAGCAGTCAACTAGATTTCGCTTTTCTCGCTTGCCACCTCTTGTTAAATATCATCCACTGATTTCAATGCTAGCTATCAATGCAAATGGCAAACAGTGTAATTAGGTAGATTAAACCTCTCTTAGCTACAGACTTACACAGTGGAGAAGTGTTGGCTTTCTTCTATTTTTTTTCCTTTTGCTCTGGAATAGTGTCTCCTGAAATTCTCGAACTAATGAGCAGGCTAAATGGAAGCTGAGCATTATAATTTTTTAAGTGTGTGTTGAAGATAGTTTGTAAACTACTGAAGTGATTGTAAAAATAAAAAGCAGAGTTATCAAAATCCATTAAAGTAAAACCAAGCCCTTGCTATTTTTTTTTTCTTAAATGGAGTGCTGATGTTTGCCAGTAACTTGTATCTGTTTACTTTCTTTGTCCCAACCATTTGGTTTCCCACTGAGGAACCCTTGCTCTATGCTTCTTGCAGATATTTGGATGTTACAGCTCCTCAGTTTTAATTCTTTGGATCTCAGATGATTCTCACTCTGATCTCTCAGCTTTGACTCTTTGTTGGTTGCACTTAGGGTTTGTGGCAAAAATAAGAAAAGGAAGACCTTCTACATTTCTGCTGGTGGAAGGCACAAGCTCCTTCCCTTCTTTCTGCCATATGGGCATCTTAAATGCTTTCAGCTTTGAATTGTCATGTTTATTTGAACTCAAGCCCAGCATAACATCCAGTTAAGCTTTGGGGATTTTCTTGATGTTTCAGATAGAAATTCATTGGCAGCTTTGAGCTTTGTTTTGTTTATTTTCTTTCCAGGCATCTGAGTTTCGGATGTGCTGTAGCTAGATGATGAGAAAGCGCAAGATCCCTGACTTTTTTACTTAAAAATTATTATTGTTTTTTTAAACTATAACAGCCTCTCAGGCCCCGATCTAGGTAGAATAAGATCTTTGGGACAGACCTGTGTACTTATGGGGACCTGACTGCTCTCTTTCATATTATGTGTAGCTGTAGTGGGTGCCCCATAGGTGCCCTTGGGAGGGTAAGGGAGCCCCTGGCTTTCCCTTGAAAGGAGCTGGTTGTGGGAGCCTGCCTCCCTGCCACAGACAAAGTCAGGCAGAGGTGAGTGATGATGGAAAATGTGTTTTGGCCTGCACATGTATAACTCTTAGTGTGTTTTTCACCTTCAGTGATAGTGGAGCAGCATTCCAGCCTGAGTTTAACAACTTTGCCAGAGATGGGTCTCCCAGGGCTGCACTTTGCTGGCTGCATCCAACACTCCTTTCCTTTGTGCCCTGTAGTTCCTGAATGTCAGTAATTTCCCTGTGTGGTGAAGCAACCTCACCTACTGGGCTGGTGTGTGGGATGGGATTCTGCCTTCTGTGAGGGTCTTCTCACTCAGAGCAGGTGTTGGGGGTGGTGAAGTGGTCATTGACGCTCAGGTTTAGAGTCAGCCCATGTCTGTGTGTCTGATGGGGCTGCCCCACACCATGTGTGTCCATAACTGACAGCACTTTCAGCTGTGTTTTGTCTTGTGTGTGCTTTGCCTGGTAATCCATGGTTCAGTGAAATTGCTTTAAGTGTTTACTATTGCTTGTGCTTGTGTTTTGCAAAACCGGTGCTTGGGCTTGCTCTGAATTCTACTTTGACAGCAGTAGCAATAGCTGTGTGCTGTATAATTGAGCAATCTATTCCAGCATTCCATCTTCACGTTTTCAGTGCAGACACATGATTATAATAAATTGTAATGCTCTTTCAGTAATGAGACAAGTGGCTGTATATTAAAAGGTGAACTTCAAAAGCATTGGAACTTTAGTAAATCCAGTTTTGGTGCAATTTTAAAAATAGTTACTTTGTTTTAGCTATCCTTAGAGTGGTGTAATTTGGGACAGGCGCATCTAGTGTGTGTAGACCCCTCCCCAGCATCTTGGAAATCCAGTCCTGCTGGTGATAAAACAGTCACACTGGTAGAAAGGACTTTGTTTTCTTTCCCTGATGGGAGAAGGGAGTAGAAGTAGTAGGGCAGCATCACAGCTGATTTAATTTTGTTTTCAGTGCATGACACTTAATTGGAAGATTGCTTAATTCTAGGAACTGCTGTTCTGCACCACCATACCACATAATGTAATTAGGTCATGGCTGTAGTGTTTGGTTGGAGTACCTGATTGTGATTAACACAACTGTTTTCCAGATTCAAGTGGTGATTTGTTTAAATGGTGGGTAGCTTTTCAGGCAGTGTTGCTCAAACTTTTTAGGTTGGTTTCCATATGTCCTAAGAAAGTGAGCAGAAACCTTAAAACAAGTGGAAGGTTTCTACTCTTAACAAAATTATTTATTTCCTGTCCCCTCTCTTGGATCCTTTTTGTCAGGTTGGAAGTGATGGGATGAATGGTGAAAGATTAAGTTTGGTGACAGCTTTGACATTATGTATATCTGTCTTTTAAGGATTGTATTTTTTAAGGTTTAAATTCTGAGTGAAATTAAGCAATATTTTCACTTGTGACTTCCAACAAAAAACTTACTGGAGGTTTGCAGGCTATTCCCCTAGCCTCTGAGCTGCAGTAGCTGAGATGATTGGTCATTTTGCAAAGAGCCATGCGGCAGGAGGCAGTCTGCTGGCTCCAGCTGTGCTGCAATCCAGATGTGTCTGGGTGCATCCTTCACAGTTGGCTGCATCTGCTCTTGGAGACACCAGTGTATTGGCAGATACATGGGATCTTCCATGACTGCCTCTTTGGAAACCACCCAGCAGGGGATGGAAACTTTGGGGTGTGTAAGGCACTCCTGAGTCAGGGCTGAATGACTGCTGGAGAAATATTTTTTTGTTTGCAGGGAGCTGGGACTTTCCATCTGAACAGTTTATATGTTCCCATTTCTGTATTTAAGGGAGATGAGGTGATGGGGCCAGAGATGATCAGCCTGCCATACTCATCAGCAGGGCTGGTCCACTGTCTCCTTCCTTTATGTTGTGGTCTGGCCCTCAGCGAGATGTGTCCCTTCTGTCTCTCCTGTTGATGTGAGCGTGGCTGCCAAGGTGTTTGCAGGGCCTCAGGGACGACTTTGTTGCCCATATGGGTGGAGTTTCCTTCCTTTCCCTTTGCCACCTGAGAAGTGGTGCCAGTATCACAGAACTTTCATGGATAGTGATGCTGGGCTAAACCGCCTGGCTATAACCGGCTACAAAATGTAGGAGTCATGCCCCTAAGCTGAATTTTGATGTTGCTCCTCTTTTGCAGTCTGGGGCAATAGTAAGTTGTCTTATTTATTCCAGTTTACCAAATGATTTACAACCAAAAGCTTGGCCCTTCTGACTAGCAATTTTTGTATTACATCTAATGGCATTTGTGGTCCAGAGTAGTGACTTGTGGTTTGCAGGAATGGCTGATGTTGGATCATGAGCTGAATAATAGTTTTATGTGTGTTGTGGTGTCATGAGAAAAGAGATTTTTATTTTTCCCAAAGTGCAGTTGTTACTAGAAATACTAAAAAAATCTTCAGTGTATATCCTGCCTACAGCTACAGAAGATGTGTGTGTTGGGGACTAAAACCATAGAATCATAGAATTGTTGAGGTTGAAAAAGATATTTAAGATCAAGTTCAACCAAGCACTGCCAAGTCCACCACTAAATTAGTTTCCCAAGTGCCACATCTACACGTCTTTTGAATACCTCCACAGATGGTGATTCCACCACTTTCCTGGGCATCCTGTTCCAATGCCTAACCACTCTTTCTGGGAAGAAATGATCCCTAATATCCAATCTTAACCTGCCTTGGCACAATTTGAGTCCATTTCCTTTGGTTCTGTCAGTTGTTTGCTTAGGAGAAGGGACTGACCCCCATCTTGCTACAGCCTCTTTTCAGGTGGTTGTAGAGAGCAGTAATGTCTCCCCTGAGCCTTTTTCCCAAGGCCAAACACCCCCAGCTCCCTCAGCTGCTCCTCGTGGGGCCTTTGCTCCAGACCCTTCACCAGCCCCACTGCCCTTCTCTGGGCACACTCCAGCACCTCAGTGTCCTTGTAGTGAGGGCCCAGAACGGAACACAGGATTTGAGGTGTGAACCACTCTGTTGCTAATACGGGCCATGGTGGTGTTGGCTCTCTTGGCACATTCATGTGTTTCCTGCCCCTTCTTCCAAAGGTCATAAATTCTCCTTTTTTCTCTTAAGTTCCACCCAAAGTGCTTTATTCAGCCAGGCTGGCCTTTTTCCCTGCCAGCTTGTCTTTCATCACATGGGGATGGGCTGCTCCTCTGCTTCTAAGATTTCCTTCTTGTAGAATGTCCAACCTTTCTGGACTCCTTTGCCTCTCAGGGCTATCTTGCAATGGACTTTGTCAACCAGTTTCCCTGACAGGCCACAGTGGCAGTTCTGCTGCCCTCCCCATTACTTGTTTAAGAACTGAAGGCTCTTTACCATTTCACGATTGGTTTGCTTAAGAGTCCTCCAGCCATCACATCACCCACCAGTCCCTCTCTGTTCACAAACAGCAGTCCTAACAGGCAGCTCCCCTAGCTGTCTACACTTGACCAGCTGCATCAGGAGGTTACAATCTTCCACACTCTCCAAGACCCACCCCGACTATTTCCTCTGTGCTGTGTTGTATTTCCAGGAGACGTCTGGCAAGTTAAAGTCGCCCATGAGAATAAGGGCCGGTGATAAAAAGATGACTTCCAGCTGCTTGTAGAATATTTCATCTGCCTCTTCATCTTGGTTGGGTGGTCTATAACAGACTCCTACCAGGGAATCTGCCTTGGCCTTCCCTCTGATTCTTATCCATTAGCACTCTACCCTGTCATCATGGTTGTTAAACTCTAGGCAGTCAAAACACTCCCTAACACACAAGGCTGCCCCACCACCTCTCCTTCCTTGCCGGTCTCTTCGGAACAGTTTATAGCCATCCATTGCAGCTCTCTAATTGTATGAGTTATCACACCATGTTTCTGTGATGGCAGCTATATAATAGTTTTCCTGCTGTGCAATGACTTCCAGTGCCTCCTGTTTGTTGCCTGTGCTGTGTGCATTGATGTAGACGCGCTTCAGTTGGTCTGTTGATTCCACCACCTCTTCGTGGGGAAAAAACCCTCATTTTTGCATGACCGTTCTCAGGTATTTCTGTGGTTTCCAAAACACCAGTGACTCATTCTGTCTTTGCTGTCACATGAACCTCCATCTCTGGCCTTTACTAGGACAGCAGATTGAAGGACATTGGTAGTGCACTGTGCCTCAAACATTGGCGTGATTCTCCCAGACTTATCTCTAGCAACTCTGGTTTTATCCTTTTCCACTTTCAATCCTAGTTCAGGGCTCTTTCAATGATCTCTGCTGTCCAGAGATCCTTTTCTCCCTTTGAGACAGGTGCACCCTGTCTGTTGCCAGCAGGCCTGCTGCCATGTAGGCTAACCAATGACCAAACCCCCCAAAATTCTGCTGGGGGCACCAGGCTCAGAGCCAGGTATTGATCTGCTGACTCTTCTTGTAGAAAGGAACCTAACAAAGCCTTTTGCACCAAAATAACTTTTGCTTAATCTGTGTTTTATTTGTACCCTGAGTTCACATCAAGGCAGGTAAGGACCAGCTGCAGTGGCAGCAGTACTGCAGCCTTGCTTTGCAAGTTCTCCCAAGGAATTTCTTTCCCTTCTTGTTTGCCACAATTTGGTCTGTGAAAGCCTATGTTATTTAAGAGTGGTGAACGTGTTTTGACTAGTTTTTGCGAGGCACTTAGTGTGTTTTTGAGTACTTGGTAAAAAGTCATTATTGGAGAACACACAGCTGTTATTTCCTTAATGCTCTTCTTTTCTGTGCATTAACCTGTGAGCTGAATGTGTTGCATAATGACTTTTCTGTCGTCTGGCCCTTTCATGTAATAAATGTGTTGGTCATAGGCTTTGGGAATGCAACTTACATACTACACAGGTAGCAGCAGAGAGGAAATGGCATTTGTTTTGGTTCTTCTTTTGCTAAATAAATAAATAAATGGCTCTGTAATGGCTGAGATTGGGGAATTGTTGTTACTGACTGGTATAGAAAGGGTTGTTAGTACAGGCTTGAATTTCTGAGTCAAACTCCTGCTGACAAAGCAGAAATAGTTTGAGGTCTGGAAGTACTGCCTGAGTATTTGAAAATAGTTGTGTGGACACAAAGCTGTTTACAGATCACTCTCTGGCCACCAGCCAGTTTCTCAAGGACAAGGTGGTTTGGACTTTTTTTTCCCTTTAGAATCATAGATGTACTTGGCAGGTTATCAGAAGATAAAAATGATGGAAATAGTCTCCTGGTGTGAGTCCTCATTTAATTAAAATGCATACGACTTTAGGCTAAATGTTGCTTGTAAGCAACTTGGTAAAATATTTCTGAATTTGTTCTTATGTATGGGATTACAGTAGAAGGCATGGTCCCTATTCTTTTCAAGAATGCTTCTTACTGTAGTTCTCCTGCAGCATACCTTGTGCTCTACAAGATGTATTTTAGTTTCAGCAGTTTCTGCCTGGCAGCTGGCACTGATGGTGTTTGTAATGACTAAAGGAAAGAGGATTGAAGAATAGAATATCCTGAGTTGGAAGGGACCCACAACTCTTGATGGAGCGTCTCCCCTCAGTAGGAGAAGCAAAAAGCTCAAAACCATGCAATTCCAGCCCTTTTTGTTGTGTGAGGTAGCACTGCAGAAGTATTAACAGTTGGACTGGAACTTTTTTTATATATATATATTTATATATGTATATAAATAAACGTACATGTAAGAGTTCATTAAGTTTTCTTCTTTAATGCTAATATTCCGGAATTTTTTTAGGGCTGCTGATGTGAAATCTCTCATTTCAACCAGGTTGAAATAAAATTCATTACATAGCCTGATTTCCTTGCTCTGCTCAGCTGTATTGTTCTGCTGGGAAGGTACACATGGAAATAGTTCCCCTTTCCCTTGCCCCTCATTGATATTAAGCTAGCTGCTCCCCACGTAGTGTGTTTGTTAGCATCTTGTGATGCAGCTAGACAAAAGATGGGACTCTTGATGGGGACAGCTGTAGGGGCAGTGTGTGTTGCGCTCCTCTGTGCAGCAGCAACCCCAAAAATATACTAAAAAGTGAAATAAAAAGAAGCAAAGGCAATTGTTCTCTCTTTTCCCTTCCCACTATGTCTTTTGCATTTACAATGACGTTTTGTGCCTTCCAAAACAATTGCCCCATCCATTTAGCATTCTTGAAATAAAAGAAAAAGTTGATTTCCATTTATTACCCCTCCTTACTGCTCTCCAGGAGGCTGCTGGACATTTCAGTATGGTGCCTCAGGCAGCCAGGACCTGAAGCAGCATAGCTGGACACTTGCTGTCTGTGACTGCTGGATGCTGCCCAGGAAGGGACACTGGCCTCTGGCTGCCCGTCACCCATTTCTCGCTGCAGGTCTCTTTTGACAGTAGGTGGAGTGCAACAAGGCTGGTAGGGGCTGTGTGGGCTTTTTTGTCCTTTTGTGTATGACCTCTGACAATGCCCTCCACAAGAACGCAGACTGCTTACAACTGAGGTGGTGCTTGGAGGGGCAGGGACTAACTAGAGTTTGTTTATTATTTTTTCTCTCCCCAAAGAAAAGTATATATTCCATGGCACTTCTGTGGACTCAGTGCCTAAATACTTAAATTTGTCGAGGACATCTCACTCCCTCTTTCTGAGGGGGTGTGCCCAGCACTGAGGTGGTTTCTCCGCAACTTAGTGGTGAGTGTGAGCGAAGTGAAATGGGTGCAGACTTGCCTGGGTATGCAGAGGGCCTTGGTCTCTTGCTCCTTTCAGCTGGAAAGCTCTGCATGTTCAGGATGATGATTAGATGTCAATATGAATTCATTTAAAAATCAGTCAAACAAAGAGAAGCAGCCCCAGGCTTTTTTTCATCCAGGCTTCTTTTGATGTCACTCTGCAGAAGGGATGGAGAGACTGCCCTTTATCTGCCATCTCTCTCAGCTGCAGAAGCACCTGCATTGTTGTAAATCCCCTGTCCACCCATGTGGGGACCCTGGTAGGTCAGTTTGGGCCATGTCTGAGGTAGGAACTTTTTGTGGTGTCTGATGTCTCAGAAGTGACACTGGGTGGTTGTGGCAGCCTCAGGGCTCGCTCTGGTCACTTGTGGTGGTTCCCTTCAACCTGAGTAACACAACCCGTGTTGCAGGGACTTGCTTTGGCCGTGCCACCAAACCGGGCCTGTCACTCCTTCAGGCAGTGGCCACGACTCTGTGGAAAACATTCTGTGGTGAAAGTGTCTGTCAAAGTGTAAGATGAGAAATCAGCAGCTGTCTGTATCAACAGACCATGTAATTTTGTATCTACAAGTATGTGTTTTGTAATTTTGATCTAAACTCTTTTCCTCATGTTCTCCATCTAGCTAATTTCTAATTACAGTTGCCAGAAAGAAGTTGTTCTATGTTAAAAAGACCATTGCAGGGCATCCAAAGAAACAAACTGGTGTTGGGAGGGGTGCATTTAGTGACTGGTAAAGCCATTAAGGTAGGGTGAAGAACTGGTTTGAATGAGGGCCAGCTGATTGTAGCTGATGTTTCCAAAGGAAGCCAAATGTGCTCTAAGCCAACTGTGTCCACGTGGGAGGTATGCCTCTATTCTGATTTAATTATTTTCTTTTGTTTTAGTTTGGGGTGGGATTTTTTTGTGTCTTTCAGTAGTGTGCTAACGGAACCATCTAGGAAGGTTTAAAACCAGAAGAAAAGGTGCAAGGATTAATAAAGTCCTTCTCTTTTTGGACAGCTGAGGGTGCAGACTCTGTTATAAGAGAAGATGAAAGGTGGTGGTTTCAGTAAAGGTCACTAAATCTGGACCCAGCATGATGGTGACTGAAAGAGTGGGATGCTGACTTCAAGGATGGCTCTTGAAGAGGGTTATCTTCCAGGCTAAGCTCTCAAGCCAGTTAGCTCACGTGTCCTTTGAGAAGAAGCATCTAGTCTGGTGCAGGAAGCTGTGGTGGTCACTTACAGAGCAGCAAAGCTTGATCCAAGCACACAGCTGATGACTGGGGTGTCTGGCAGAAGGGCAGCACTCAGCACAGCATGTTTCAAAAAACTTTCTGTGGCCTTGTGTGAAAACACATTCTGGCCTTACTGCCAGTGATGCCAGCAGGTCTCTGACAGCCTTTCCTGCTTGGTATTTGAGGCATGAAAAACAGGGGAATCTGTAGCCTTTGCTTGGTAAGGGAATGTTATGTGCCATTTGAGCCAGGAAGTGTGTAGTCTTGAAGGGATCCCAGTTATCTGAATGGACTTGCAGTTGGGTTAGCAAAGGACCATCCATAGTCTTAAACTGCACAGCTGTACTGCTCCTACCCTCCCCTTCCCCTGCAGCATCCCCTTCTTTTGGTATCTTTAAATCTATTGTCAGGTGAAGTGTTTCAGTGGCTGTGAACTGAAACCAGCATGAGCGTCTGGCCTCAGGCAAGTCTTTCAAAGCTCCCTGGGGAATTGGTGTTGTTTTCCAGGTGAATTGTCAAGAGAACTGTCTGCCTTTGCAGTTCTCTTTCTGTCTTCTCCCATCAGACCAAAACATCTCCTGCTGATGGGTGTGAGAGGGAGATGGACTGCTGGGCAGTGTGCTGGGAATCAGCAGAGATGCCTCCTCACTGAGCTCTGCAATTGACCTGTTGTTATCCTGGGAAAGTTGAATTGTGGCTTTCTGCCATGCTTTTCCCACCATCCTTTCTTCCCCCTCCCCTTTCTTTTCTTCCTTATTTAGGCAATGAGCTGTTTGGGAGAAGGAAATGCCTCTGATAATGTATATCCAACATCTTTCACAGTGGGAAAGCTACCACAAAACTAAGAATCAAAGTGAAAAATCAGTGAATAGAACTCTTTTTTTCTTCCTAGTGGGAAACATTTTTTCACTCTGCCCCCAGAAGAACAAAACTGATAATAACTGTATATCTTTCTGTGCATTATTTCACAGAATGCAGTACTATGCATGAATAAATTGTCATTATTATTTCTTTAATAGGCAGCTACTGAGCCTGTGAATATCAAAAGCAGGGTAGAGAGTATGTTATTTTCTGTTTTGCTTTCCAGGCATTTGATGTCAGGAGTTAGATGGAAGGAAAACACAAGAGCTCTGTCCTGTCTTTGACTTAAACAGTGACAGTCTTTAATAGCTCTGATTGGTTTGGGTTTAGAAATCATCTAACAGGGTGACTTCTTCTCATTTCCAGGTTTTTGTACTGAGGTTTTTTTTTTTGCTCATTTTTATTCTAGAAGTAGTTTTCATGCCAGATAAACATTATTCGTTTTGTTTACAAATTCATCTCCATTGCTGGAGCCTATGATTATTTACCTTACAGAATGCTGTATCAGTAGGAACAGCATAATTTTGGCTACAAATGCAGTTAGGTAGACTTTTTGCTTAAGAGCACTTTATATTGAAGTTTTTGGTTTTGTCTACAGAGGCTGTTTTCACTTCATGCCATTCTGTCTTTTTGCCTGTCAAAAATATGTTCTGTTTCCTCCACAAGCATCACTCCTATTGCTTTTCACGGGGTAGACCTGGTCTTTTCAGGGAATGGGAAGAAATGCCATGTAGAGTCCAAGTTTTCACAATGCAAAGCTGGTTGGTCTACAACTTTCTGTGTTGCTGAGTGACAGAAAGAGCTGATGGTAAACATGACTTGGAATAATAAATTATCATTTATTGCACTAGGGCGTGCAACCTAGTGACAGAGTTATTGCTTCATGGCCTGTTGCCTCAGGCTGGTAGGAATTAAGAGTCAACTGAATGAGAAGCAAAATGGAAAGTCAAGTTTGGCATGAGGACATTGTACAGCACTCACTACTAAGAGGTGGTACTGTGGTGAATTTTCACCTCATGGCATGTCTAAATCTGGTTTGCTGCTTCTGTGTGCATTGTGGCAATGGATTCATAGTTTTTTGTTTGTTTGCTTGTTTTCAAATCAATTCCTCTTCTTTCTACAACTGTCAGCATAGGATACTGGGAGCTGGGAGAAGTTTACCAAAGACTTAATAGTGTACAGTGCACAGGATAATCCAAACTTCCAAGTAATGAGTCACAAATGGTGCATTCCTTCCTTAATGTGTGATGTTGCCCCTTTTGCTACTTCCATGCCATTTAGCTGGGGAGCAAGCTTCCAGGAACAGTCTCCCAGAGGCACATTAATACCCAGGTCTGAAACTGTGTTAGTAGGAGAATTACATTACTGTGTCATAAATATCTGGGATAATTGGGGAGGGTGGGGAAAAGAGGTAAATTAGCTGATACAATTTCTTTTGCACTTCATTTGCATAGTTCTTTGATAACATTAAGGCACGAGAGAAAAATAGCACCATGAAAAACAGCACATAACACCACTTGCCTATGAACCTTTCTAAACTAAAAAGTTTACAGTAATAACGTGTGCAAAGGAAGAAAGAGGCAAGAAGTAGGTGTATTAACTGACTTGGAGAGTGTGGGAAGGCTTGAAATTTATAATGTTCTGCAGATCTTGGCAGTCTACCACGGATTCCCCTTGTCCCCTCTGCTTTTCAACGTGCATAAAGCCCACTGAGAAGAGAAATAAACACCATATTGCTATCAGACATGACTAGGAATGTGCTTAAGAAGTGGATTCAGTTTAAGATCCAGTTAAATGCTGCAGTATTGCTGTGTTGATGAGAAAAACTACAGCTCTATGTAAATGAACTTGCAGTCATCTGCATGAGAAGGAACAGGACAAGATTTGAGGTTGGCAGTCTCAATTCCATTGACTCGCTCATCCCAACAGGCCATTTAAAAATGCAGTGGTACAAGTAGCACTCTTAAAAATATTCTTATGCTGCTTCCTTGGGAGGATAAACCAAGTGCTTTAATATGAATAGAACCATGAAAAGAGGGAGAGACAAGTGGGGAGAATGTGTAAGAAACAAGAAGTGGCTCAGAAATGTTGGTGAATAAAATCTTAATGTGGTCTAAATGAAGGGAATGTGTTGGTGGGCTCATTTCCATGGGGACAAGCTGACAGTGCTGATGTTTTCTTGTGGTTCCCATGCTGAAACCCAGTAAGGGGCAAACTCTCACTCCCAGGATGACAAAGCCTTTTCTACCTGTTGCTGCCACTATTTGAAGAAACCTCTGCAGCTTCCTCAGCCCTTTGGCTCTGGAGGCAGTCACCTTATGCTTAGCAAGATGCTTCTAGGTTGTTTTTCATTGCACATTTCATATCCACACAACATTCTGGCTATGGGACAATGTCTTGTGATCCTCAGCCTCTGATATTTGTAGTCAAGCAATACTTTAAGAAACTGCTGTTTTCAGTTATCATGGGTTGCATTTTGCAATATTGCAGAGCTTTTCAGATATCCAGATGGTAATTGCCAACAATTTGCCTGAAGAAACAAAACTGCAAGAAGCTCTGCCTTGCCATGGGAATCCCTGGATGCCCTGAGGGGCCATGTGTCCACACTGCAGTAAAGCAGAGGCCTCATTCTGCGTGAAAAATGTTATCCCAGTGGAATGATGTTGCTGAGATATGGTGTCTGGATGGAGCCTTGATAGCTATGGCATTTGTGAAGTGGCCTGTGAGCAGAATTTGAATAAATTTTAATCTCAGGAGATTGAGAGCAAAGGGTTTCTCCCATCTATGATTTCTGCAGTTCTTTCTTCACATTCAACCACGTTGCAATTTTATTATCACTCTTTTTAACACAGACAAATTTTTCCAAAGCAAAAGCTGGCCATGAAAATCTGACGATTAGTTTCCAAAATGGGAATGCTTAGCCATTTCATGTTGCAAAAATTATACCAGCATGCTAATAGTTTGACAGGTCTGTTCTTGAGCAGAGCTGTTAAGCAGATAAATAAACAAACAAATACTCTGCTTATGCTTATATGTTGTGCCTGTGATGTTTGTTTTTTCCTGCCCGCTGAAAATATTTTTAATGGAAAGAATGTGACTTCAAAATGTCTCTTTACTTCTCTGATATAAATTAATGTCATGCAGGCCATCCCTCCTCCTCCCCATATGTTGTAGATTTTTAGACTATGAGTGCTCCATATATTACAAAAAGGGTATTTGGAGTAATTTTAAACAATATTCTGAAGTGACCGGAGTTTAAATTTGGTCTGGGATACTGAGCAGACCACACTTCCCACACTCTGCAGTTCCCTTGCTTTCAGTCCCTTAGGAGGGTTATGTAGAAGCTTTTCCCCTCCCAGAAGAAGCAGAGTGAAACATGAGCAGTGGCTGTGTTCTGCTGTAGCTGGCCCCAGTTTTGGTGGGGACGCTCGTGGAGGCAGCAGCAGGATCCCGTAAAGCTGCAGGGGAAGGATGGCAGGGCTGGTGCACATTAGTCATCCCGAGTGGGCCAGTCTCACAGGGAGGAACATTGCCTTCAGAAAAGCTGTGAAGTTGAGCACTGGGAAATTTTAGGTGTCTCTCTGGAAATAGCAAACCCACCAGTAGTTAGTAAATTTAAAAAGACATGGAGCAAAAATTCCATGAACATGGCATCCTGTCCTGCTACTCACTCTTCTGCGTGCCACATTTTCTACTTGAGTATATTCTGCCACCATTTTAGCACCTCCACTTTGCTGTGGAGTGAATGGGGAACTGTATTTCACTGCTTATTTTAAAAAGTTTCTTCCTCAGACCTGCTTAGTGTTGTGAGGATTTTTTACTCAGAGATATCTTTGTTTCTCTGTTATCTTTATTATACTCTTTTTGTACCTAAAACTGTACTTCCCATGTCGTCCAGCATTCAAATTTCTACAGCAAAGCTGTGGAAAATGGGGGCAGAGCTGAGAGTAGGCATTTTTCCACCTAGGTGTAGGCTGTTTTCCCCTCCTTCCTTGTGGGATGGTAGATCTTGGGGAGAAGACCACAGGCTTTTGTCATTAGGCAGAGGTCCAGGGTGGGAAATTGGAGCTGGAAATCTCCTGGGCTTGCTGAAAGACTTTGGTTCGAGAAGTAGTAAGGTCAAGGTGAGGTCAGTGTTTGCTACTGCACACATGTTACGACCCCTAACTGTTTCAGAATCAAAACCAGCTTGAGACAAAGCTGTAAAAAGAAATGCCTGCGGTAAAGCGAGTTTACAGAGCAAGCAAAAGCCTGAGCACAGTAATGTATTTATAGAAAGCACGTGGATTGGTTAGTAGGGGGGAGAGTGAAGCACAAGAAGAGTTGTGGAAGAAAGCTGAGGCAGTGAATTCTGCAGCATTGCATCCTTTTGAATGCACCAATAATGCCTGGCCATTTCCTCCATGGAAGGCATCATAAGGTGTGGAAGGGTCAGGATTTCTCTAAAAAGCTAGTGGTTTGGAGTGCTTCAGTTTTGGGGTGCCAGTCTCAAAAGACCCTGTAAAAAGATGAATATGTTAGTCCAGGCAAAAAATATACTATTCATGTCCATCGTATAGGTTTCTGCCTAGGAAACTCAGAAACTGGTGAGGAGAGAAATAAAGAAACTGTGACCTCAGTTAAATGTTCCATTGTGTTATTACTTTTATTTCTGATAAAAGTGAAGAAATTTAATGGATGTACCTGTTGCTAGAGAACTCAACTGATGCAGATAAGAACCTTTGGAGATGGTGCCTGGGAAAGTGGTTGGGAAACCGGGCTTTGGATAGACTGCTGAAAATGGTTTGACTGGCTGAGGACAGACTGCTGGGTGTTGCACTGCTGAGTGTTAAGTGGAGAGCTGGAAAATACCAATATTAGGACGATTTCTAAGTGCCTGTTTAGAATAAAGAGTACACAACAGCTAATTGATGTCTCTACCTCATGTAAACATAGACTGGAGAGAAAAAGGCTTTTGTTAGAAGTCAGCTGAGGCGAGTTACAGCCCACCAGGGCTGGAGGGGCCTGCCATGCCGCTTGCCTCCCGGCCCTGTGATCTGCATCCTGCTGGCTCCGGCGCTGTTTCCACTGCAGAACAAACCAGTTTAATTTCCTGGACTGCAATCCCCTGCCCCACCCCGCAGTTTGCTTTTTCTTTGTTAACTTTCTGCCATTTTAGTGATCTCAATCAGCTTATCATATGATACAATGAGTGCCAGAAGGAGCTCAGTGCTCCTGGGAGAAATATGCGACAGGAGGCTGGAAGGAGGCAGAGGAAGGAAGGGTAGGAGCTCCCTGCTGCAGGATTTGGGATCTATTAGCTCAGCTCCAGCTGTACTGAGAAACTGTACCCTTACTGTGGTGTAGCTGAAGGGAGATGACGTCTTGTTCTTGTCTAGCCATTGTGAGACAAGCAAAGAGAGCTCTCGCAGGTCTGATGCATCCCTTGCAGAAACCTCACTTTTTTGCTTGGGAAGACCAAACCAGTGAGAAATGTCCTAAGCTCTAAGTGTAGGCTAACCATGCTTACTAGGTAAATATATCACCTAGGTACAAGGCATTGGTTCATACAAATAAAATGTGCAATGCGTGGAACTTATTCTGACATGTTAATAAATATCATTACTGATGGCAAGCTTTGCTAAAGTAAGCATAAAGGGAAGCTGTGAATATAACCTGTTTGTACTTGATAATCATCATTTTAATGTGGAGAAAAAGAAATGGGTACTAAAATTTGATGAGGAACACTTTAAATTTGTTATTGTTGTTGTTGTTTTAGCCATCTAGAGTATTTGTAGTATTTCCTGGGAAGTATCAGGAGAGTCCAGCATAGCTGGGGAAAACCCAGTGACTGGAACTCTTGTCCAGGTGTTTTGCTGTGTGTAAGTTGAAGGGATGGGTGAGATGCTGATGCTGACTGTTCTCTCTCTCTCTCCTACTCAGGGTCGCCATGTCAAAACGGGTCAGCTGGCAGCCATCAAAGTCATGGATGTTACTGAGGTGAGTAGAGGAACCTTCTGCTTTATTAGCAACGTGTAAAATTTAATACTGAGGTGATAAAAGGCTTACCTCATATTTCAGTTGAGAGGCATGGTCCTTGCACATGGATGTTTGGACTCTGCTTGCAGGAACTGACCTCTCCAGTCCATCTGCCTGAGATTTCTGTGTGCCTCTGTGCTGGGGAGTTTGGCTTTCACAAATTGCATTGTCCAGTCCCAGGGCATATGGGTGCATGTAGGGCTCTCTTTACAGAAATTTCTTAGAAGAGGGGGGGAAAAGTTCAGATTGCTTGCTTCCCACTTTTTTTCTCTGAAATGTATCATCTTACTTTCACCAAAAAAGTAGGTGAAGTGTCTGCTTGATGTAGAGGACAGTGTTCTCTCTGGTACTTCTGCAGCCTACAAAGGATATATGTTTATTCAAAGGAATGAGTCCAGTGTAGTTCCAAGAAGCCTGAAAGCAGAAACATCTGCAGGAATGATGAGCAGATTGCTAACAGAATTCAGCAATGTAAAGTAGTTATAGTAACTGACCCGTGGGGATTTATTGTGGAGCTTTAGACGGGAAAGAGGGGAAATTACCCAGTCAAAGAAATAAAAAATATATGCCTATATTTGAATCCTTGGGTGTCTTGCAGTTTATGCTGTTAAAAAATTCATCAGTTTAAATTAAGTCTTCAAGTAAGATGAAGAAAAAAGCCTGGGCTTCTCCTTGTCACTCCATTTGTGTTATATAGAGTTCCATTCACAAATTAACAGCTTCAAATTGAAAATCAAATGAGATCCTCCCATGTGATATCTGCAAAGCTTGACTGATACTGTGCTTCTGTGGAGAGGTTGTGCCTTTTCAAACTCCTATATTCTTCTGAGCTCCTCAGTCTTACACAGGGCGAATAATCACGTTAATGTGTGTACATTGTACAGAGCAGGGGGTCTTTGGCCAAGATGGTTATAGCAAGCAAAACTTCTGCAAGGATATTGCTGCAGAATATTTTATAGCTTATTGTGTTTATAAGTGCAACAAATAAAAATGGCCTTGGACACAAGGTCCTAGATGGGTGGTGGGGTGTAATGGGTAAACAGGCAGGAGAGGAGGAAAACAAGAGGCAGGGTTAGGTCAACTGACAGGACTTCAGTCTTATCTCTGAATCTCTAGTGATTGATGGGCAGCGTGACTGCTGCTCTCTAACTTAATCTGTTGTGTCTGCCAACAGCTAGATATTCCCTTTTTTGTCAGATGGCTTGATAAAGATCAATTTTCAGCTGAAGTTTTTCAAAGGCTGCCTTCATGAGAAGGCAGTGCTTTTTTTGCTGCAGTTAATAAGTGGAGAAACCAGAGAAAAATGAAGGTACATTGACACACAGTGAGTGTTCTTTGCACAGCAAATGTTTTCATTTGTGCAGCAGTTTTACACAGGGCAGCTTGCTGGACTGTGCATGACAATGACTTCTTCCATACTAAGATTGGCTCTACTGCATTCTCCTTCTGTTTTTAATAACATGTATTAATGACAAACAGTTGTAATAGAGAGGTTGCACAGAAAAAGGAAAACAGTTGAAAAATGCTGATTATAGTATGGCTAAACTCATATTGGAGGAGATAGCTTCAGTTTTGAAACTCACTGTAATTTTTGTCTGGTTTTGCAAAACAATTTGTATGTTGGTACTGTCTTTTATCATGTAAGTGCAATGCTTTTTTAGGGGATGAAGGGTAGTCAGAGGGAGGAGTTTGGGAGGAGTTAGCCCCATGCAGCTTAAAAGCATTGTCATTGCTACTAGTATCTCCTGTGTTTTTGCTTCAAAGTAAAGAGCTCACAGAGACTAAAAATGTGTAAATTCTTTCAAGTTGTACTAAGTCAGCTCCACTTTTTAACACCAGACATGGGTGATACTGTTGCATATACCATTTTCTCAGTGGCAGATGTGGCTGTAGGATGCTCTTGTCCAGCCTTGCTTGCTGGTTCCTTGCCTGTTTCCCAACTCTTGCGCCAACACAGCTGCCTTGGGGCCAGATGGGGCCACCTGTATCAGTGAATGGGCTCTGGTTCCAGTTTTAAAATACCCTTACTCCTAACTCCTTCCCGTTGTTATTTATAACCTGGTTTGGTTCATTGAGTTCAGCACATGATGTTGCAAACTCTTGTGTGGTTGCTATGAAGGAGGTGGCATGAGGCTGCAGAAGAGCCACTGCTGGCCATCAGGGAGAATGGGCAGCAGCTCGAGTTGGTATTTCTGCCAGAGATGGCCATATCCTCAAGCCATAGCTTCAGTTCCTCAAGGGTTTGTTTCATGAACACCTCCTTTGCTGGCAAACAATGCAGGCCCATCCTGGTTCTAGCTTGCCACAACTTATGGGGACAGTGGGAGGAGAGAACATGGGGACAGAGCGGGCAGTGACTGCCACCCTTAGCACCGTTCCAAAAGAATTCCTGAGGGAACCACAGCCACAAATTCACCTTTTCTACCTGCTTTAAGAGCTGCAGTTAGATGAACTGCTAATGCTAATACTGTATCCATGGCCATGGAGAAAGAGGCTCCAGTGGAAACTTTCACAAAACTGGAATTGCGGTTTTCGGATGAGTGGTTACTTGAAGCTGTGGGTGATTTGTGCCTATGTGCATATTTTATTGGCACTGTTATGCTTTTCTGCTTAAATTCGAGTGGTGCCATGGGGGATATCTGATTATTCTGACTAACCTGAACTGAGAACAGACACAAGACTTCCTTTCTTCTGGGATACCTCTGATCCAGTGCTTGCTTTGCCAAATGCTTAACAAATTAGAAAACCTAATTCATTGGCATGCTCTGTAGGCACACCCCAGATTTTAAGTTTTCAAGGCCATGATTCTGCAATTCACACGTTGCTCAGGATCAGCGAAGTTATGTCAGTTCTGGGCTATAAAGCTTCGATCACCCAAACAGGAGGGATGTCAAAGTCAGAGTGAAGGCTTTCCTTTAAAAAGTTTTGATTGGCATGAAGAAAATGAAGTAGTATAACCTCTGACTAGAGGCATTGGAAGAAATATTACAACTCTGTAGTGTACATGGCACTGTGGAAATGCTCTTCATCCTTCTCATCTTTTCTTGTGGTTTTCTCTTTAGATTTTAATTTTGAAGAGAATGGTGGCAAGGATGAGAAAAGAGGAGGTGGGCTGAAGCCTATCAGCTTGATCTTCGAATAAATTATGACTAGTTAGTTCTGCTGCCTTATATGTTGGGAGACGTTGATGTGCATAAAACTCTGCCTCTTCTGCTTTCCTCCTTTCTAAACAAATAAGGAAAATACTTAGAAGACTGGATCTTTACTGATCTTTAGATCGACAGCACTAATTCAATCAGTAATGGAACTGTGTGACCTAAAGATATATAGGTTTTACTACAGAATGGTGCGCAGGTAGATCTTCTTTTCACTTTCAGAGGGCAAAGCTGCAGTGCATGCAGGCTGAAAAAATTTCACTGGAGCACAGAACAAATAAAGCCAATAAACCCCACCAGTTTTCATCAATGGCAAGCTATTCTTATTCCTTGTTGGAATGAGCCCAATGACCGTAAAAGGGGAACAGTGCAAACTATCAGAGTATGCGCACTTCAAAAATTGTTCTACAAAATCTGCATATGTGGGATGAATCTCATGCTGCATACTTGTTGTGAGGGAGGCATTATATGTAGTCTGTTGTTAATCTTTCTATTGTAAGGTTTCTGTTCCTTTTGTGACATTGGTTTGGAGAAGGTGGTGTTCAGTCCGTGTCGATCCTTCCACTCACTACCATACTGTTAGGTTTCCAGGATGGTAAGATTGCCATGACTCCCAAGATTTGTCAGTCCCTGTTTAGTAAGAAGAATCTGTTTTCTTGTGAAGCAGATAGCATTTAAAAACCTTAGCAAAGCTTACTTGGCAAATCTGCCTGCATGCAAGCTGTTAACTTGCATTACACCCTAAAGCTTGAATCTGCTTTAACTGCTTTGGAGCCTTTCCTTGCAGCTGCACGGTTGTTTCCAGGGCCGCTCCTGTGTTCGGCTTCCAGCGATGCTTTTCTCTTTGAAAAGTTTAGTGACTGATTTTGAGGGAAAAACACAATTGCTTCTCTTCTGTTTGTTATAACCCCTGACGCTGCTGCTTCTTCCTCCTACCTCTTCCCACACACACTCTTGGCATCCCTTGGGAAAGTTTTCCGCATGCCTTTTTTAATAGCAGCATTTCTCAGCTCTTGTGCCCAGTGTTTCATGACTTGTCCAATCTAGTCTGTGTAAAATTATGCTAAGTAAACAACTGGATACTGTATCCTGCTGATTTATGAAAGAAGTTGGATTGCTTTTAGTGCTTGCCTATTTTGCTGTTTCTGTGTGTCCTCGGCAGAAGAATTAACAACCTCAGACCAAAGCCTCCAGGCCTGCAGAGAAACATGGCACATCTCCCATACCTAGACAGGAAAGGTTCCCTGTGTTACTCATTGCCATCTTCCTTACTCTGCTGACTGCTTATTTCTGTTGCAATAGGAAAGTTGCTTGGATTGTTGTGAGTCTGTATCTTATGGCCTATATGGTGGAATGGACTACAATTGTGAGGATAATTTGTCCATTTTCCATAGGACATCTCAAAGCAGTCTGCAGGAACACTGTAGATGAATAAAAATGTGGGTTCCTACATAAACTAGCAGACAAAATGAGGGAAAAATGAAATAATAAGCCAAACCAAAAGTTTGCCCTATTATGTATGTTCTTGTTTTCCCCATGAAAACTCAAAGACATTACATGGATTTTGATCTGTTTGGAGGGGAAAAAAAATAAAAAAGTTGATGGCTCACTCTGGAGGATTGGGAAATACAGATCCTTGTGGCCCTGTGCAAGAGAACTGGGTCAAACCAGCCTGGAGAAGTTGAATAGGGGCCATCCTTTTAGTGTAGAGATATGAATGCAATGCTTTACCTGGCTTTATCTGGCTTAGTGCAGCTGCCTGATAAAGTACTTAGGTACCATTCCACAGCTCTACTTTGAAGCAAGCCAAAGCAAACCTAAAGTCACTAACTAGAGTTACCAAAAGCCTTTGCCCTTCCAGTGTTTCGTAGGAGTCACTTCTAATGTGAATTGGGGAAAATGGATCCAGACCTAAAAATCCAGATTGTTCCATGGAGCGCACTGGCACTCTGCTTGCTTGTCCCTGAAATGAAAGATTGCTTGCTACTAGTCTGTACAACATTATGCAGTCTTTGGTTAAACAGTTACCTGGCAAAATAAAGAATAGTTCTGTGGAAAAGAAATAAATAGGAAAGCTTGACAGCCCTGCTGTCCAGTTCTCCTGAAGCTGATTAACCTCTGATCTCTTCTAGGGATTAAGTTTAAAAAAAAAGCTGCTGGGAACTATATATTACAGTTCAGAGGAAAACAGAGCTGGACAGAGTGGTCCCTTGAGCTGTAACATCTGGTTTTGGAGGAGGTCAAAAAGAGCTACAATAGTCTTGCAGCCAGTAGGGCAGCCTTTCTTGAACGGCAGAGCATTTGTATAATTGACTATTTCCTTCTTTAATTGAGATCCCTCACCTACCTCTTGCTGCATGCCCTTGCCTAGCAGCTTGGCACAGTTCTTCCCCCCGCTTTACCATGGACCTGATGCCAGGAGGTTCAGCCCTGAGTGCTGGCTGATGTCTGTGTCAGCCTGGGCTCTGCTGCAGCTCCACGCTGCCTTTTTTCTGCAAGACTGCAGTTTGGGTCAGGCAGAGGTGGTCCTGTCCACCTTCAGGGCGAGGGCAGTGCATAGAGCCTTGCAGGGCTGCCAGACATGTCACAATACCCCTGCCCTTGGGTGGCTGGGAAATTTCTTGGATTGCCAGCTCATAGGTCTAACAGAGTAGATTGACATTTAACTCTAAAGAGCCTTTTGTCCTTACAAGGAGCAATGACTTTATCTCCCAGCAAGGCAGATACATCTAACACCTGGTTTAAGTCAAAGCTGCAATTTCTGGATGCAATCCAAGAAATATCCTGGAGCAGTGCTGGCACCAGTTTGGATAAAGGGCAAACTTCCACTCTCTTCATCTGATTACTCAAGTGGTTAGCAAGATTGTCAGGCTGGAGAAGCTTATTTGGAAAGGGGAGGATGTGTGGTTTGATGCAGTTGCAAGGAGACTGAATAGGGAGCTTCACAGGCAGTTTGAGATCAGGGGAAGAAGCTGTGGCTGTTACCAGGCAGCTTGGGAAATTATACTGCTGGAGGGAGCTGGTGTTGAGAACTAAGGTTCTGCATTACCATGTCCCTGTGAAGAGAAACTTTGCACTGATACTGTGTGTTTGAGAGAAAAATTGGCAAAGGAGAGAGAAGAAAATGGGATGTAAAACATTCATGCATGCTTGTTTCTCTGTCTCCTTATTTCAGCATATGTTTTCTCCTTATGCAAGATTTCCACCTAAGAGTGGAAAACAGTTTGCATGCACAGCCTATCATCAGTTGTCCTTGTGGGCATACCTCTCTATGTATTTTAACAAGCTTGTTTTGGCTGTTTCAAGGCTGAAAGAAACAGCTATTTTCCTTTTGCCATGAAGATCCTCGAGGGCACTATTGCATCATCTCTCAACAGCAGTAGAGCTTTAGCTGTAAAGGCTTTGTGCTGCTCATTCAGTAGAATTCCTGTTGCATGGCTCTTACAGTTGAGGCTGGGCAAGGGCTTCATACTCAAAGTTGATTGTGGAACACAGTGTGAATAAACTGTAAAGAAAGCAGCATTGCCTTTGCTTTCTCCTCATCTGTATGCTTATGTCTAATGTGCAAGGTTCTTGTCCTGTCTCATAGAAAATGTTTTACCAGTACTCTGTACATTGAAATGTAGTTTAGATGACACAACCAGAAGTTATGGCCACATAAAGGGAACTCTGCTGTAGTTTGGAGCATAAAAGAATTTCCTTTGTTTTAGGGAGACAGCTTTTAATTTTTGCCTACCTGGCTTTAAGAGAACCAGATGACACTGCTATAGCACAGCAGACGATGCTCAGGATATGCTCCTCAGCTGTGGAACCGAGATCTGTTATTGCTCATCAGTATGTGAGAGCACGTTTGATATTGGAGCCTAATGGAAATGGCTGCAGCTGATTTCTGTAGGCAGAAGGGCAGGATTGTGTATTAAGAAGATTTCTGTGCAAGTCTTGAGCTCTTGGGACAAGTCTGGACTTGTTAAAAAATTTCTTCCCTTTGGTCTGATGGTGCAGCTGCAGTGACACACTGAGAAAGGAAGAGTAAGTCATCTAGGTGATGACTTACATTAACTAACATTGACTCTGTTACCCTGCTTGGGCACTGTTACCTGTCCAGGAGGGCAATACTCATACATTTAAGCTCTAATACTGAGCCTATTTTTCTTCAGTCTTTTTCTTCAGGCTTGACACCTGCAATCATCTGAAGTCCTGCTAATAGCATTGACAAAGAGGTCACTCATGACATGTGGTTTTATATGTGTACAAATGACTGCAAGCATCAATCTGTGTCCTGGACCTTAATACTAAAAGTGGTGAAGGCTCAATGTGGGTAGCATGTAGATGCTTTCACAGTTGAGATAGTTTACCTACTGGTCATACCTGCTCTAACATGACTTTGAGCAATAATACCCTGTGCTAATTCTAGTGATGGAGCATTTCTTCTGGCCTGAGAGGAGAATTCGTGCAGGTGATTTGCCACTGCCTTCCCCAGTGCTGAGCTCTGATTGTCTCAGCTGTCCAAGGAGCTTGGAGTTCTGATGGGAAACAAATGTTTTGTGTGCAGATAATAGCAAAAAGTACGGGTCTGCATTTTATGTAATTTCTATCAGACACGGAGCACAGCTCAATTTACCTGCAGTGAGTCAGACATACTGTCTACTCAAGGATAACAAGGCAACCCTGTCAATACAGTGTGAGAGGAAGTGTGCTCTTGCCAGTTTGGGCAGAGTGAAACCAATACAGATTGTGACAGAGCATTGTGCTTTCATTTTAGCAGGTCTCTAGGCTGAACTTGGGTCTGCTAAGTATTCCTCCTGTCTGCACAGGCAACCAAAAGATTCCAGGTCCAGTATAAGCTGCTGTCTTTTTGAGATACATTTCAAAATCTAGCTTGGGCATTAGGATCAAAGTCAGGGGAATTAATTCTCTGTTTATATTAAAGAGGATATATCTGCTTGAAATGTAATCTCTCTTGACTGTGTTTAATTGTATTTTCATAAACTGCACCTGCCTGTGGGCTCCTCCTGTTTTTACTGCAGCATTCCATATTTTTATCTTGACTTCCTAAGGAAATGAGGCTTCTTTGTGATACTGAGCATGTCCTGCCTTCTTTTCCACCAAATACCATTTGAATCTGCTGGTCGACTTCAGCCAAGTTTAATGAGGAGGAGAAATTCCGGAGATACAAAGTCCTGACAAGTTATGTGAAAACTGGCAGGCTGCATGGAGAAGGGAGGGGCTGAAATTTACAGCCTCTGCTTTGAAAATGGTAGGCAGACCTTAGCCCCCTTCCATTATCAGTCAGCTGGCCACTGTTTTGCAGTTAATCATGAGGAGAAAGTAGATAATTTTTATTTAAGGAAAATGTTCTGTGCAGCGTAGCACATGCAAACTACTTTCAAGCATTTCAAAATCTCCACTGGTTCTTTCTTTAGTTTATGGGTCCACAAATCTAGGAGTGTACATTTGGGATTATCCTGTGTGATCTCTCTCTCCCCTCCTTTCTTAACATGCCTGTGTGTACATAAAGATAAAATAGTAACGTTATTCTCCAACATTTAATGAGACAAAAATATTTTTTCGAAGTCCTTCAACAGTGCTTCTCTTGCAAGGCACAGTTTGAATGATTGTGTGTGGAATTGTTGGCTAAAATAGAGTCTTAAAGCCCAGGTCCTGAATCTAGAGATTATGGCAGCAAGTGCTAGTGCTCGTGGACCTGGGAATTCATTGTACTGTAAGCTGGTTTGTAACCACAATAAACACTGCCCTTGTGCCTAAAGCATTCTGCTTCCCCTGTGCCCAATCTCTTAAATATGCAATGGAAAGCACACAGCTGAGACAGTGTTAAAAGAGCCTTGAAGATGCTGTGCAAACTAGTTCAGTTGATCAGTGTAAGAGAAGATTCTGTTTGTCTCCAGAGCCCTAAGTATCTCAGATCCTTTCCAACAAGGCTCCTGTGTACATACTTCTAGATGGAAAGTGGCCTCTCTGTCAGAAAACAGTAGATGAAATGCAGAGAACAATTTAGATAGAAGTGCAAGTGTTGTGATTAAATTGCAATGATTGATGCTTCCTAATAAGCACACAGTTTAGTCTTGCTCTCTCTTGTGAAGACCCTACTTCAAGCATGATTAGAGCAATGGGAATCTGGCCATAGAGGCACATTGCTTTTATTGTGATGTTTACCTGTTGATTTTATTAATGTCAGGCTTTATTTCTTGAACACTTTGTCAGTGTTGTGTTCTGCAAGATGAATCTGTGAGAAGTGAACAAGCTAACAATAGAAGTGCTACTGTTCCTGTGTGGACAGCAAGCATGTGGGTGCTGTGTTTTGCCTCACATCCACCAGGTAAAATGGTAGTTTCTTCACCTAGCACATCGCTGGTGCAAAAGATGGAGGTGGGAGTTCCAGTAGCCTGCTCTCCTTTGCACCTCATTCTCTGTGATGATGGGTGCCTTCACAAGTGTCCCTCTCTCTGCCTAGTGTAGGGGTCAGTTCCAGAACTGAGTTCAGCTCAGCTTTTGTGTGTTGGTTGCTGTATGAGTTGTTTCTGCAGTGTTTCTCTTCAGCAGGAATATTTTCCACTGTAGCACCTTCTTCCTGAACCGAGTTTTAGTGTTGGATTCTAGATGTGGTCAGAACTAAGTGGAAATCCTGGTGTAAATGCAGCAGCTCACAGACCTTCGGATAACTATTACTGTCCTGGCTAAGCACCATGGCTCTGCCTGCAAGAGTAAGAAAGGAGAGCATCTATGATCCCTGAAAATAATTTTCTCATGTGGAATATTTTACCAAATGGAAATGTAATTGGGCAGAGAGACCAGAGGCAGCAGGGAGAGAGAGCATCCTGGTGGCTGCTTGGCTCCCCCTGCTCTAACCTGTCCTCCTGGCCAGGGCTGCAGGCAGACAGGCAGCCCTGAGTCACTGCTGTGGAAACACTGATGCAAAGGCAGCATTATTATGGAAGGTTTTATTTGTCTCTTGCATATTTTACTTCCGCTCCCTTTTCAGTAGCATTTCTTGTAGTTGCCTCTCTTGGAGCCTGTGGGACAAAATCATTTTTATAAATGAGTTTGTTGGTTTTCATTCTGAATTTTTCTTTCTGCTTCTCGTACTACACTCCTTTGCAGCAATTTTTAAAATGTGAAGCTTTACATTGATTATAAAATGATAGAGTCGCACTGATTTATAGATTAGGGGGAGCTGCATGGTCAGACAAGTCTGCACTCAAATTTGAGTCCCTGAGGGAGATGTCTGTTCCTATGTCAGAACTGTTGCTGCTCCCCAATTCTGATTAAAAATTAGGGAAATGTACCTAGCCTAGTCTTGATTTGCAACACAAATTGTAAGAGTTTGCACTGATCAAGTAAAAGTGAAAGGATCAGCATGTGAATGCAAACTCATTCTCTGTGCCTACAAATGTAAACAAACTGTGTGTAAATTCAGAAAAGGATTTCTCCCACTGGCAGGAAAAAAAAGGAGGAATAGTTGCATTTTCTATTTGTAAATGTTCAGATGGCATCCTGTTGTGTTAACAGTGCTTCCTTCTGGCATAAATGTATGTGGTCTCTCAATTTCTAGTTACTTCTCCCCAGAGATAAGGTTTTACAATACAGCAAAGACAACTGGAAGTCTGGACGTTGTTGCAGGGACAGCCTCTCTTTCTTCCCTTCCCTTCCAAGTTCCCCTTACACCAGCATCTGTCAGGTCCCATCCTGTGCTCCACTGGCAAGGAAATACATGTATTAAAAAAAAAATATAGATTAGCTTTCTACTGGCTTTGCCCTCCCTAAAGCAGGGCAAAACCAGGATGGGGAGTGGAAGTGGCAGCTTCTGGGAGCTGGCCTGCAAGCAGCATCTCCACAGGGTTACAGTCGTGAGGCTGCACGAGGAGCCCGGAGCCATCCCTTTGCAGGGCAAATCCAGGAGGAAAGCCGGCTGCAACGCCTTTCCAACATCTTGGCTGCATCCTTCTCAGCCACCTGCAGTGACCCTTGAGATTAGTAGCTAGTAGTGCTTCAACGTGCAGGTTTAGGAATAAAGAATAGAGTGTAAAGGTCTTCTGCAGGGATTCCCCTACCCTCTGATTCTTTCCACTGTGCAACAAGCTATTTTTAGTCTGCTTGCTTGCCTTAGAAATTACTTCACTTTCTGCTTTGGATGATTTCCATAACATTCATTGTGATTCTGAACTCCAATGTTCAGGATAATAGCAGAGCAAAAAATTGCTGTGTGGCAAGCTCTATTCCAGCAGCAGAGCCAGAAAACCAGTGCTGAGGATGTGTGATGCCAGCTGCCTCTGACCTGGTGACCTGTGGCAGGCTGGCTTAGCTGGACTGCATTGTGGATCATGCCCCGTGCTTGCAGGCAGAGAGCCTCGTTAACACTGAGTTTAAGGGTGCTTTGGTTAGTGAATGGCAAAAGAAAACAACCCTTCAGTGCACTAATCCAGGTAGCCAGAGTAGATCTACCTCTGAAAGACATCTGTTTGCTTTAAGTGAAGTCCAGAGTCAAAAGCCCAGCCTGCCCTTGCTGTGTGTGGTTGGAGGGTACCATTGCTAATTCACTGAATGTCACTCATTCTTCCTCCACACAATAGAGAGATATGATTTAAATCAGCAGTTCCTTTGTCAATAAAGTGCTCTTAAGCTATATAAGGTGTTAGAGCCGACCTTGCTGTGGGAATCAGAGCTCATCTTAACATTGTTGCATAAGATTCTTCTAATAATTTGCCCCTCTGACATATAAAAATATAATAGAATCAAAGAATCACCAAGGTTAGGAGAGACCTACAAGACCATCCAGTCCAGCTACTCACCTGGCACTATCACTGTAACCCCTAAACACTAACCCACATCACCCAGCACCAGATCCACACACCTGTTAGACACCTCCAGGGATGGTTACTCCACCACCTCCCTGGGCAACCAATTCCAATTCCTGGCCACCTGAACAGTGAAATTTTATTTTTAATATCTAATCTGAATCTCCCCTGTCTCAGCTGAAGACAATTTCCTCTGGTCCTCCACTGAAGGCACAGCAGAAGAGATCAGACCCCCCCTCGCTACATCCCCTTTCAGTTGTAAGGAGTCCCCCCTGAGCTTCCTTATCCCACTCCCTCAGCTGTGTCTCATAAGATATATTTTCTAGACTCTTCACAAGCCTTGTTGCCCTTCTCTGTACACACTTCAGCACCTCAATGTCCTTTTTATACATTTTATATAGCTAGTTCTGTAATAAATGAATTTCATACAGCTGGTTGATAAAACAGAAGAATGCAATTCTGTGGCTTTGGGCAGTGTGTTTCTGTTTCATAGGAAAGGCCTGCATACTTAGCATCCCTGAGGCAGTGCTGGATCCAGGGGTGATGAAGACTCACTGGCAGTTAATAGGAAATTTTCTTAGATAAAAATGAAGGTGTTTCTTCTACTGGTTTTCTCTGCAGCTTGATAATGCGTGGGATGAATATACTTGTGAGAAGTCGTAGATTCAGGAGCTGTATATTCGGTGGAGAGCAGAGATTGAGCCTGTTGAATAGCTACAGGTCAATATAGATCTAAAAGCTGGAATTCAGTGTTTGAGATTGGGGGAAAAGGCATTTAGTATCAAACCTACAGTCTTACAAATGTTCTAATTTTTTTTTTTTTTTTTTGGTGAGTCTTGATTAAGAACCACTCTGGATAGATTGGTTCCTGTTTGGATTAGCGGTCTAATCCATGATTGCTTACAAAAATATCCATATTCATCAGCCTGTGGAGGACAAATGGCTACTTAGGGCATGGATAAACAGTCACAAACACTGCTGACACAAACACTGTTCCATGAGCTCCTTGAAACCTGGTCATCCTCACCTGGCATGGCAGATTAGCAGTGTTATCTTGTGCAGGTGTTTTTCTGCATTTTTTCTCTTGTTTGCATTCAAAGCGAATAAATGTATGACTGCTCTGCTTTTGGCCATCACTAGAGGGCTTCAGAGGGAGAAACCTGCTTGCCTCCAGCATGATGTCAGGAGCCAAAAGTTTCTTCTGAAACCTGATACACAGCACTGTAAGAGACCTTCCAGTTATACAAGTAGGAGCTTATTGGTGATCAGCAGTTTTTTGCGTCTTTCATTCAGGGAACTTATTTCCTTTTTTTTTTTTTTTTTCTTTTTAAGCTTCTCTTTTAATTATCTTAACACGATGAATGGTAAAACAGGAGTGAGGCAAGTAGGGCTGGTGGGCAGCTGACACCACTCAGAGGATTTTGCAGAGCCCTGCACTTCTCTGAAGGGGCAACATGCAGGTTGTCAGTGTGCATGGGCATGTGCCCACTCTCCAGGCCAGCACTGTGGAGAGGTGACCAAAGCTGGGTCGGGACTGTGGCATGGATGCACGCTCTGCGGTTCCTCAGGAAGAGTGTCTGCTCATGAACCAGAGGCATGAAGGAATAAGGGATGTATTATATGAAAGACAACCCTTAGCTGGGTGCCTTGCTTTGAAGAGGCTTGCCAGCAAGTTGGAGAGCTGCCCTCAGCCAAGCCCACTTTCAGTCAGGAAGTTTTATAGGTCATGAAAACCGGCAGGGTCCTTTTTCCCCATCGTGCCCTGCCTTTATATGCAGCAGCACACACGCACTGCCCTCATCCTTCGTGCTTTGGATCAGTGGCTCAGCGTTAGCCCAGGAAGACTTGTGAGTGCCTCCAACTTCTCTGTGGTGTGGGAACACTGAAGCACATAATGGCTGCGATTCAGAGACAAATGCTAGCTCTTTGCTACTGATCACTTTGGCAGAAAGCCCCAGATGCTCAGAGACTACAGATGGAGCTGTTTTGGGGAGAGTTGTTTTGTTACATAAAAAAAAGGCACCCACAACCTTAGAATATTATTATTATTATCAGTGGTGGTAGTACTAACAGTATGTTTTTCTGTCTTTATAATAGCCTCCCTATTCTTCCTTTTCTTATTCTGCACCCCCTGAATCCCACTTTTCAATTGATACTAGCCAGAGCACAGCTAAAGGCTTTTTGTAGTGGTGCATCATTTTTTAGTAAACTAGCAAAGTCAAGCTTCACCAATTTAACCATCAATTTCTGTGAGAATTTCCTTTTTGAGTGGGCTAGGGATTTCTACATGTGCCTTTTGGAGGAACTAGGATACAGGAAACTGCAGGAGAGGAGCTTTCAGCCATGATGAGCTTTATTCAGATACCTTAGTCTGGCAGAAGCTGACCTTTGCAACACATGATCTTTCACTTAGCTGCCCCTTTCCAGCTATTGGAGAGGTCTGATTGCTGTGTGTGGGATTTCTGCTGCTTCCATGCTGCTTGGTAATGTTTCCAAACGAACCAGTGTATCCTTGCCTTGGTCCTGGGGCTGGAGCTGGCAGGGTTGCTGCAGCTGTCCCTTTGTGCATGACTTCATTGTCATACAGCTCTGCTCTGAGCAAATCCGGTGCCTTGAACCTTATCCTCCTGAATTTTGAAGCTCCCCAAACAATCTAGGTTTCGCTTTTTGGATGTAAATGCCTTCCCTGTCTCCCCCACACATTTTGGCTGGGCTAATTGCTCTTAGTTTGGTTTCAAATCAAGTGTGATTATGGGAAGATTTCTTCAGACTGCCACCTAATCATGTTACCAGACTAGCATAGTAAAAAGTTGTAATATATGTTGAGGTGAATACCCTGAGCACAGAATTACAGGCCCTTTCCTGCTCATGAGTCATCTTCCCCTGAGACTCTGTAGTGATAGCATTACTTTTATTTTAACAGGAAAATCCCTGAGAAGGCAACCAGTTATTTATCTGAACAAGAGACACGATGATTCTTGGTTTTTGTCGGCCTTTTTTTTTTCTTAATTCCAGACTTTTGTACAGATCCTTAAGGAAGGTGCTGCTTTGTGTGTAGTTCCCATGCAGATGCTGGCTGGGCAGGCTGGGGCCATGCTTGGCACAGGAGATGTGGTGGCTGCTGCAGGCTGGGGAAACCAAACGGAAAGGTTTTCTGAGAGAGATGAGATTATATTATGTGTTGGGGGATTTCAGTAAAACACGTTATAAATACATAACAATAAATGCATTTTACATTTATTTTACAGTCAGCTTGCTGAGTTTCACTTTTTAACAGGGGCTTGTGCTACAGGAGTTGGATCTGCCTGTCTGAACTGGCTGCTTGAGAAAAGAGCCTCCAGAGCAGCTCACAGCAGGCTCGTAAAACACACACACACACACCCCCCTCACCCTTTCTCTGTTGCCTTCCTCTTTGAACATTGGTGGTGTCCAGCGAGTAGAATAACCAGTAATTTCCCACCGAAGTGAGCCCTGACCACAGGCCAAGGAAGCCATGTTACCCATGGCTGCCCGGGGAGGGCTGCAGCAGCCTGCATGGAGTGGAGGATGTGCTTCCACCTCTTCCTGGACTATTGCAGGGCTTTTTGCTTCTGGGTGAGGTGGCCTGGCCTCTCCAGTTTCTCTTACAGGCTTTGTGGTTGATGTAGGGCCTGCCACAGGAGAATTTTGGACTCAGTAAGCCTCATTTTCTTCTCATCAGCATCTGAGTGTTGGTGCCTGGCTCCCTTGCTCCTGTTTGGACCGCTCGCTGCCTACTGTGCGTGCACACCTGCAGTTTTGAGCAGCTGTCTGACCATTCAGAGTTTGGTCCCTGCAGGTCCCCTCTGCTGGTTGTGGTGCAGTTGTGAGAGGCAAGGCAAGGCTGGCAGGTTAGGTAGGGTCTGGCAGGAGCCCCTGCTGTTCAGCATGGGGGCAGCAGGGCTGAGCCTCGCAGGAAGCTGGTGTTGAGGTTGCAAAGTGGACTTCTGTCCTCAGACTCATGCCCCTGCTCTCAGCATTTCAGCTCAAGAGTGAGAGACTTGTGCTGGGATCTGAGCTGTTTGTTTTTAAACTGGAGAGTGAGATGCCATAGTGGCTCTGATTTTTGAAGCAAAATACCTTTTAATAAATGCTTGCCTGTTCACAGCCCAGCAGCAAAAACAAACATGTACTGTAGCATTAGGACTGTTTTATGTTTTTTCCAGTCCTATTTTCTTGGCTGTTAATCAAGGTCTCTTTGTCACCTTCCCAGCTAAGGGTAAATGCAGCTAGGGTGTAATGTTTGCAAGCATTCGTTGCTTTTTTTTATCCTGATGGAGGCAGAAAGCCTTTTCTTCTCAGATAGGTAAATATTTAGCTGGCCTTCTACAGCTTCCTTGCTCAGAGAGTAGGAGTAAGGGAAAGAGGGGACTGTGATGCCCCATTTAATAGATGGACATGAGCATCTTGTAGCTCTGTTCATTGTTAATTCACTCCTGCAGCACTGCTCAGCTGTGAGGTTTCCAGGCGTGCTTGGCAGCACCGACAAAAAAAACATCTGGTCCAAGAATATAGCTCCCTTCTGCTGGCAGCTGCATGAAAATGATTTTGTACATTGTAGCATAGCGCCAAATGCACTTAACTTGTACACTAAAGTGCACAGCCTTTATAGAGCTTTGGCAGTGCAGGGTGATTTTAAATGCTGTGCATAAGTCAGCATTAATCTACCGAAGAAAATCAAAACCTCAGCAACCAATTTTATAAAGAACTCGCTTATCACACATGCCCAGACGTGGCTGTACCTTTGTACCTGTCTAACAGCTGTTCCTGCCTGAACACAAAGGAAAAGCCTTTTGGTTGCAGCCCTGGTTGTCATCTGTCCTCCGAGAGGCTTTGGCACAGACATGAAGGGAAATTTGCCCCTCTCAGACATCTCTGAATTCCACTCGTCAGCAGCTGCATTTGTTACTGATAGAGGTTGTCTGTCTCCCCTCTTAGTTTAGAAAGGACCTGGCAATTGCCAAAGAAAAAATGTTAACTGTGAATCAAATAGTTTGTGTGTCTGCTGGTAAATTGTAATTTGAGTGATTGGACCTGATAATTACAGACATCATCATGTTGTCAGTCAGTTGTAAATCATTTGATAATGGATTTCCCATTTTTAAAAGAGCTGGTTTTTTGAGCAGAAGTGTATTTTAGAGGTAAAATATAATATCCATATTCCTTCCCACTTTGAAAACCCCTAGGGTTATAAACATGGATCTCATTCATACATGAACAAGCAAGTTGGAGAGGTCTGCTTTCAGGAAAGCTGCTCTCAGCATACATATTTCTAGGTATTTATTTTCTGCGTATTCCTACAGAGTAGCTGAGCCTGGTGGTGTTTTTTCCCCCTTAAAGTTGCTGTTACATTGTAGGTATTGGGATTGAAGAGAAGCAGGGAGGAGCAGAAATCCCGGGTCTAGTCTGTTATCCTTCATGGGCCTGGGTTTCCTCTTTGCAGAAGGAGCCCATTGCTTCCCAAGAAGCAGCAGGTGGTTTAAGGGCTTGGACAGGTTTCAGTAGGTCTGTGTAGGTCTAGTGGTGTCACAGCTACTGATCTGACACTAGTTTCTGCTCTGTCACTGTTATGAGGAGCAGTTCCCACCAAAACAGAGAGGGAAGAGAAGGTGGAGATGGTGGCAAAGGGAGTAGAAGCAAGCCTCCTCCTTCCAGCTTTTTAAGCAGTCTTTGCTTGCAATGTTGGTGTAAGAAGCCACAGGCATTTTCTGGAGTATTTTGCAAATAGAATTTGACAAACCTGTAGGGCTTGGTCCGGTCTCCTCCCTTCTCATCCCAGCCACCCTGCTCTGCACAGACAGTGGTTTATTCACCCTGAATATTTATTTATTTATTCTCAAACACACGACAGTGGGCTGCTGTTGCAGCTGTTTTTGCCATCCCTTCTGTCCCTCATCAGGTGAGAGGAATGGGCCTTTGAACCCCTTGAGTCCTCCCTTTTGGCACCTGGCATTTTGGATTTGCAGTCCTTTCTCTGCTTGAGGCAGGGGGGAAGGCTGTGGACTACTGACAGAGGCTGAGCAGTGACTAATATTGGACCAGAGGAGCTAAAGTGTTTAACCTTTAGGCAAAGATTACCTGAAATTAAAACTTGTAAGGACTTGTGCTCTCACTCTGTGTCATTCAATCGTGTTTGTAAGACACATGTAGAGATTGGATGATTTCTTTTATTCCTGGGCAATTTACATATTTTGGCTGCTTCACAAAAGAAACCTTGTGTTTAATAAGTCAGATCATGATCTCACACCAATCCATGCTTACAAGAAGATTTTTGGAAACTGTAGCATGGTGCAGAATTTTGAGTTTTCCTTTTGTGGATGTGAAACAGCTCTGGTTACTGGCTGCACTAAAAATGGGCATTAAGTTGGATATTCCTAAGCTAATGTCTTACCTTCTGTGTTTGCAGATGTGATGGCTGTCTGTTAGAAGTAATTTCACTTTGCAGGTGTGCCTTACACCAAGGTACACCACTTTGGAAAAGAAATGTTAAATCTATTTCTTCATAGTAGCAGACTCAATGAAGTGTATGTCACTTTATAGAAGTGGATTGGTGGGCTGAAAAGAAAATGCTGTAATTTCGGGTTTGGGGCTTTTCTTAGTACTCATTTTCCGACAAAATGCAGGGCTTTGTTAGCGTTGCAGACTGTTTTAAATATTTGGAAGAAAAAATTGCTGCACTTGCAGCATTTTAATGAGGACAGTTCCCTTAATTAAAGCATTAGAAGACTTAGGGAATGTGGACAGCTGAGGGATTAGCAGCATGCTACAAAGTTCTTCCACCTACTTGTTGATTTGGGGTCAGAAGACCAAGACCATAATAAAACTTGTAGTCTTCAGCAGTTGTTTGCTTGGCTTAACCATTGATGCTGCCAGTGACCAAAGCCTGGATTAATTCTGGGTAATTTTAGGTACACAGTGGTTGTGCTGAAGCCTGGATTGTAAGTGACCTGAGATCTGCAATTTAACATGGGGGAAAGGTGCCTGTGAGGGACATGTCTGTCCACCTGAGGTGGTAATTGTCCTGTAGAAGGGTAAAGGTCACTGGTGGGACTGTGTTTTCTGGAGTATGAGGTGCTTGCTTCATGGCTACCAGCTGCTCACTGCCAGCATTAGTGGTGGTACTTGTTTGTGCAGCCCTGTATTTTGGGTTTGGTTTTGATGGTTTTGTTTGTGTGTTTTGTTCTGTGGGTTTTGTTTGTTTCGGTTTGGGATCTTTTGTTTGTTTTTATTTTTTTATTTTTAATTTTATTTCTTAAGGTCCAGTTGATTTTGGAGTACCATTGCCAGTCTGCCCCCTCTGCTTTGCAAATCTCTCTGTTTGCTTTTAGCCTAAATAGTATCATGTACTAGGCAGTGCCAGGCCCTTCAGGAAAGAAATGGTGGCATGTGATACAGTCGCTGAATTTCTCTTCCAGCTTCTCCAGCCCCATCTCATTTTGATGAAAGATCCTATGTGAAACAGCCCTGAGGAAAGCCCAAGTGGGATTACTTCTCCATCTTCTCATTTGTTCTGTTCCTGTTTGGGTGTGCACGGTTATAGCTGTTGTGTTTGTTTGCCGAAACTGTTGGGATATTTTGTCTTGTAGCATTTCAGTTTCTTTCAATGTATGAAATGAAAGAGGGATTGTAAATAAATTCCTCTTCTCTGTTCATCTACAAGACTTGTTGGTCAGTGTGGGTGTGAGGCTGTATATTGAGCAAATCCGTCCTCTAAGGAAATTATTGTCTTTGTGTAATTATAGGTTTTCACTCCGTATGTACTAGAAGAACATTAGTGTTATGCCAGAACTGCTATTTTTAATGTATTTTACTTTCTCGGCTTACATTTCTGCAAGTAATATGTCTGTGTGGCATTTGGTGCACAGCAAATCTGCTTTCAGTCATTTCAACCTTTTGTTTCTTCTCTTCTCTCAGATGTTTGTCTTCTGCCTCCCTCTAAGTTTAAAGCTTAGTCTCAAGCCAGAACTTTGACTCTCTCCAGCTGCATGAAACCTGCAGCACTCGGGAGCCTTTTACATCTCCCAGGTCCAAACTGCAGCCCGGCAGCATCTGGACTGCACATGTGGGGAGGGACTCGTGCTGATCCCTTCGGGAAGGGGATCTGCCTCCAGGTGGGAGTGGTGGTGCTTCATACTGCCCAGGGCAGAGCAGGGACCAGGCAGTGGGCAAATGCCTTCCTTGGCTCTGTCACTCCCTGAGATGCTGCTTTCCTTGGCATTGAATGCATGCTGAGATTGGAAGTAGCAAACCCGCACAACATTTTAGTATTGTGCATTAGCCCATTTTCTCTCCAGCATCTACATCTCTAATTATCTGATCCCAAAGCTTTGCATAAAGGAGATATCTTTCTTTCACACATAGGCTTAATTTTAATATCTGCTTGGAAGGGCTTGTTCTGATCACAAGAAACTTGAGACTGGATGTAGAAATTGTATAGCAACAGGCATTTTTAGTGTAAATGATAGTGATGAAAGTAGAGGACTAGTCCTTCCCTCTTTTTGAGGGCTCTGAAGATGTCAGTATAAGGCTAGCTTGTTGTGTAACTTGCAAGTAATTTAGACTTGATGAGGATGGACAGTTGAATGGTACAGCTGGGACAAACATGCAGTCTGAGCAGGAAACTCTTTTAAGTAATCGTGACTAGGATCAAGGAATTAGCCTTGGAAATAGTTGAAGAGATTTGCCCTTAGGAGGTTTCTCTCTTGGCTGTCTTTGGAAAAACCTGTGGCATCCCAGGATTTTAGTGAGCGAGGTTAGCAGTGGTGTGGTTTCTGTGCCTTCAGAGCAGCTCATTCAGTGACCAGTGAAGGCACTGGAGGCATATCAGGCAAGAAAGAAAATACTGTTGTCGAAGTGACTGGCAGAGGAGGTGGTTTAGGGGGAGACAACAGACAAGCATTGTCTTCACGTGGTTTTTGGCTCCTTCCTGCCTGCACGTGATTTCATCTCCTGTGCCTGCACAATGCTGCTACACAGGCTCCTTGGGGAGTGCTGGGACCCTCCTTAGGAGCTTGTCCTTCCTCATGCCTCTTTGTCCAGCTAGTTTAACTTGCTTTATGGCTGCAGCCTCAGTGATGGCACTGTTGTGGCTCATTTGCTTTCTTGTTTCGAACAGTGCCTTTAGCATGCAGTAGAGAGGGTGTTGTGCCAAGGCGAGACAAAGGAGCTTCTGTTTTGTGTGTGTTCGGAAGTGTTTCTCACCTGCTTGATGAAACGTTGCCACTGAAGGTAACTGAATGTGGTCATAAGGACAGCAGTGTTCTGCCAGCCAGTCCTCCCAAAAGTAAGGTTTTTTTTGACTCTTGAAAGAGCTTCACAGCCGTCTTCTGCAATTACTGTGCCTGAGCAGCGTTGCTGCTTTGCTGTTCCTTGGCAGCATGGCTCTGTGCCGGCAGCGGCAGCAGCTCACAGGCTGGTGGGCAGCTCACGGTGTCAGGATGCCTGGTTTCTAGAAAGCTCACAAATGGTGAAGCCCATGAAGGCCTTTCTCTGTGTGGGCTGGGCATGTGGACGAGGGGCAGAAGCTGAGGCACCCTCCCAGCAGTGGTGGGGGATGCTCACCACCTGTACCACTGCTTGCTGGATGGCTAGTGCTCCGTCAGTGTCACTGAGTGGCATGATGGATGCCTTTCTTAAGAGGCTGCAGTCTGAAGGCCTTGGAAAAGTCTGTGTTTGGGAAGGACTTAAAGGACAGTGCAGAGAAATTAACCTGCTGACGCCAAGGCGGGAAGAGTATGTGGGTAAGGGGTCTGTGAAAAAGAGACCTTGCATGTGAAGTGAAACAGGCACTGAGAATGCTGGGAGTGAGAAGGTAACACAGGAGAGAGATGGGAAATAAACTTACACGAGGTCTTTAGCTTGAGGATGACAAAGCTTAAAGGCTTGTAAAAGGCTCTCAAAAAGGATGGGGTGTAATGAGAAAGTTAAGATTTAGGAGGGATCGTATAAGGACTTGTTAAATGTTTATTGCACCTCTTGATTAAAGTCTTTTATTTAATACAGTTTAGAGTTTCCCTCACAAGAAGCCTGTGTTTGATTTTTTTTCTTATGAACTATTTTATGTTGTATTCCCAATTCCAACACTTCGTTGTGGTGTTGGACAGGATCATGTTTTTCCACGTTGCACTCTCTGCACTGCAAGCTGCTCTGCTTTATACAAACTTCCTACCTTGGCAGTCACTGGCAGGGACTTACCCACTCGGAGTATCGTTTCTCTTGTGGTTTGGTTCCTCCTGAAATTACAACCTCCTTCCCGGCTTGGAGGCAGCCACAGCTCCCAGTTCAAGTACCGTGCTGTGTGCAGCACTGCCCCAACTTTCCTCGCCAAACATCTCCCTTGTGTGTGAGAACTTTATTAACGAGTGTATATATTACAGATTCCAGCAGCAGAAAAGGTCACCTATTGTGCTAGGCTCTATTCAGACTTTCTCTGTCCTGGACAGATTCTGCTCCAAATGGATGCTGGCCACGTCTGGAGTGCAGAGAGGAGAGAGGTTGTGACACTCAAACAGAATGGTGGTTTGCAAAAGTTGGTATTGTGATTTGATTTATTCAGGAAGACTTTTGTTTGTGTTTTTGGTGTCTTTTAGGATTTTTTTTTAATGTGAGTGGAAGGCAGAAATGAAAAGTGAGAGAAAGCAAAAAGGAAAATAAACTGTTTCTTTTGGACTTCTCCTATTTTTCTTCAATTAGTGTGTCAGGGCAGATGGTAGAAGAAGGGGCAAGTCATTACTATTTTGATGCCTGTGAAGGCAAACTGGTTTCCTCTCCACTGCTCTGGGGGTCCATGATTTAGCAGTGCCTTTTCACTCCCAGTGCTGGGCTGAGGCTGCTGCCTGCTGCTCTACACAGATCCTAACTCTGCTGTGATCTCAAGATTCCCAAATACCAGGAGCTACCACCGGAGCTGGTGATCCTCGGGAACTCAGCTTACTCTGAAACCCTAGGCAAGGCATTGCCAGCTGCCGTTCTCCAGGCAGGCAGAGCTTTGTGAAAGTACTGGGAAAGCAAAGGAAAGGAGATTTGAAGGCTTACCTCACTCCATCCTGTTTTGCTGGTGTTTGACTTTCCGCTCTCTGGTAGTGATACTTATTCTAAAAAACCCTTGGTTGTAGCTTAAAATGACTGGATGCCATTTGTGTGGAGAGAGGCGAGATATGTCACTGCCTCATTTCTTAAATCAGAAAGCAAAGTTACTGAGGGGGCCAATTTGTATTCTGCTTTGCACTGATTCAGGGCAGCATATAAATCATCTGGTAGGATAAATAAACTTGCTCCCTCCTTTATCACAGAATGTTGTCTTGCTTTAACCTTGCTGGACTATGTTTTCTCATTTGCATTTCCCCTCACCATATTACTAGGGTGAATAAAACCTTTGGAAATAGTCCTGAGTTTCTCCTCCTCGAGCTGGCAGAATAAATGTCCAGCCAAGAGCACTATTCAGACAGATCTTCCAGGTGAGGGAGTTTGAATGGAAAGTTACCGCTTACATGCCGTGAGACATGTCTTTGCTCTACCTTTGGAAGGTTTGGGGCTTTTAAAATTCTAATATTCAGCTCCTGAAATAATTTTGTTGTGCTGTAGACCTTGGGAAACAGTGTTATTTCTTCCTTACTCCTCCAGGTGTGTTTCTCAGACAGTTTCTCATAGGGGTTTCATACCAGTTTTAGTGCTGGAACAGGTGAGGACTCTTGTGCTTGGTCTCCTGAGACATCTAGATAATGATGTTTAGGGATAGACTTGAAGTGATTTTTCCTTTCCTTTGGTTATTTCCTCCCTGATTATGACACTTCCAGAACTTAGTTCTCTTCTTTTCCATCACTCAAAAATATCCAGCAAACTGCTTCTGAATTCCTTATCTTCTCAAAATTTGTGTAAATAAGCTCTGTTTTCTTTCAATGATGATGCAGGGGGTGGAGTGTTACCTTTGGAAAACAGCTGATAATCTTCCTTACATGGATCTGCACTAGTAGCACTTTCTGACTGCGAGTTCCTCCAGTGGCAACCATGGTTGGGTACTTAAATCTTCAGCTACTCATCACAATTTTGTAAATACTGAAGTAATAAAAACAAGTCATTGATTTGCTATCTGCATGCAGAAAACCCTGCACTGATACTCAGTGTGCAGTGATGAATGGAAGAGCAAGGGATGTTGAGCTTTGTGGTGCAGCAGTAAGCAAGCTGATCAGCTGCTGCTGGGTGGTAGGCTGAGAGGTAGCACACCTGGGTTTATTTTTAGTGTGCTAATTCAAATGGTTAGAAATTATCTAAATTGTACCTAGATGGATTTCTGTGTGGGAGTCATATGCAGGTTTTAATCTTACAGGCAAGATTATTTTGGTAGAAGGGTATTGCAGTTAGAAACCCCTAGGGATGCTGGCACGTCCATTTAGTCTCTGAAGGGAAACACATGAAAAGGGAGAGGAAAGCTGCTACAAGCTTGATTTAACCACGTGAGTCTTGAAAAAGTATAGCTTACTGCAGAAATTACTGGTAATCAGACTTGCTGTCACAAACAGACAGCGAATGTATAAGTATAAAACACTTCCACCAGCTCCATCAGAGGGAAGACAAAGAGGGTTTCAATGGGAGTTTGTATTCACAGATAATGGCTTAAAGTGGTAATTGGTGCCAGCTGCATAAAATCACTAGGAAGGTCTCACCAGCTGCCTCTCTCCTTCAAGAAAAAAAAGCATGTACTTTTGTATTACTTCATGAGAATGACAGTCTCTTGCCTCAATCAGTTTTAATTTTCTGCTTTTGTGATACCCTTGCCTCTGCAAATGGAAGGACTGTCAGTGGTGGTGGTGCAGTGCATGTGTTGTCTGGAGGAGGTGACAGACCTTCCATCTCTGAGGCTGGCTCTCACGTCCGAGTCCCGGGACGGCTGCCAAAACACCTCGGTCTGCTCAGGAGGATCCCTGCTGCAGGCTGCAGCCTACCCTCCCTGAGGCACGTGTGTCCGTGAGGAGGTCTGTGCGGAAATGGCCTTGTCCAGTGAGATTTTTGGGTGGGATTCATCTCACCCTGCTGCAAGACATCTGCGAGATGGGTGTCTGGATCTTGGCTAATGACCTCACCCTTCTTTTGTAGTTAGTGGAGAGAAGTAAACATCGGTAAGGGAGCACATTGTTTGGCCTCTTTCACATGTCCACATTGGGATGAAATGACCTGTACCCTGGAAAAAAAAAATGCTCCTGAATCTGGAAGAGAATAATTTTGGTCTGGCCAACTTTTTGTTTTTAATTGCCCTTTTTTTAAGTTTTCCACCAATTGCTGTACCACACTGGTGCTTCAGCCTTTTCTGTGCTGATTACTCCTCATAATAGTTCCTGTCGCCACAAAGTCTTCAGGACTCATTGCCAGGGAGTTATTGATCCACGCTAAGTAAGTGGAGTCTTCCAAAGCCTGGCAAAAATTACTGAATCCATTTATTATTGTAGACTGGATTTGGTACTGGATTGAACTGTAGGTGAGGTGCCATTTGTGCTGTGGACAAGTGCTCGAAGGTGGCTGAAATATGAATGTGGGACCTTTGTTAGCTGTAGTTTGGGGAGATATTGCTGCAGGGAAATTCTGCTGCATGCCTTGGAGCAGGTGCTGTGATACAGACTCAGTGGAGAGCTGAAAAAGCTCTACAGTCTGCTGGCTCTGTGTGTGCCTTTTTTGTTGTTTGTTCTTCAGGATTTTTTATTTTGAGGGGGAGGGAGGCTGGGATTTTTATTATTTCATTTTTCAGAAATAGATCCTGTTTAAGTATTGTCATTTTGGCTGCTCTTACAATAAATAAACACAAACAACCTTTAGGACATCCTGCCCATTGTATTGTAAAAGCTATTGTGTTCATGTGCTGAGGGTAGGAAGTAATTTTTATCTTAAAAGTCAGTTCGAAATAGCAGATTAATCCAATTAAGTCCCAAAGCATCAAGTTTAGAAATGCCCCTGTTTAATTTTTTTTGCCTAAATGCATAGTGCAGAGGTTCAGTGTAATATAAGCATGTATCCCTCCTTCCTTTTTTTTCTTTTTGCATATAGTCTGAATAAATAAAAAATCATTCAAGAGCAAGGACAACAGAAGCAGCTGAGGAAGCACCAAGTTAGCTTTTGGCTCAAAAAAAAGCTTTCTCCCAAGGCTGCTGTTCACTGGGAACTTTGATTTACAGGATTCTTTTACTGTTTTGTTCAGTGTTCCAGAAATACATAGTATTTTTCTTCAAAGATGCATCCTGAGAAGATATAAGAATAGTTTATCCCTGGTGCATTTTGGGAATTCTGTCATAATAATTTACCAGTAAGCATTGCATCCCACTATTAGAGTATTTGAAATAGTTGTTAGCTTTGTAGCAGAGAGTGGCATCTTTTGTTGAAGCCGTGTGTACCAGTGTTTATAAACAGTTAACATGTAGCTAGTATTAACATCTGCCTATGTCATGAATAGGATATTTGATTGGTAGCATGGTACAAATTGCAAGGAAGTTTAAGGCTTAAAATTTTATCACATCGTCAGCTTTGACATCACAGGGTAATCAGAATGGTGCTACCATTCCCATCAGCCGGCAGCTGTAGGGAGAAGAATTTGGATCTTCCTGGAATCAATTTAAGGCAGACCTTTTTCTGCTTGGATATCTACAGACATCAAGCTATGGAGCAAAAAGGAATATCTATCTGCCTTTTAATTTGTTGCCTTGATAGGTGTTTGAAGAAGATTCCTGCTGTCTAGGTATGGGAGGAGAGAGTTGGGGATGGGTTGGTGTCTGCTCCTTCTGTATCTGCTGGCTGCCTGCTCAGACACCACCTCAAAACATGTGCAGATCCTTCCGTGCAACATGCATATTAAATCCATATTAAAGCATGCATAAGGATCTAGCACTTCAGAGGCAGGTTGTGGGTGTTTTAAGGAGTGGTTTCATTATGTTACCCGTTCAGCTCTTTGGAGGGATGACCTCCCTTCACCTGAGCTGCTCTTGGCTTGGCACCTTGCTGGAGCAGGGGGAGCCAGGGGAAATCCTTCCTCTGCCTTTTGTGTCTCAGCATCCTGTTTACTGCCTGGGCTCCTGGCCCGTTCTTCCTGATGCACTTGCTCTTCCTCCACAGAGGCAGATGGAGGAGGAGAAGGAAGCTTGTGCACGAGGCAAATGCCTTTTTCTTGCAATAAGGGGAATTCCTGATCTCCACCTCTGTTTTCCTGTGCCAGTCCCATGCTGGCACTGAGATGGGAACCTGCTTTGGCAGCTGGTTTCACAAAGCCACTGTCTGACATTTAAATAGAACTGGTTGAAATTTCCAAAATTAAAGGAGAAGAAATGAGGAAGATTGAAATAATCCTCCTCTGTCATAAATTCCCAGCCTGCTAGCTATGGATTTGCTTAAGGAATTACAAAACATAGCATTTTTGAAACACATTATGTCATGTTCCATCACTGGGTCAAATCCGTTGCATCTTTTATTTATTTTTTTGCACTACTGAAAACTTGGGAAAGACTTGCTTTAGACCATCTTAGTAGACAGGATCTTGATGGCATAAACATCAGAAGGGTTTACTAAACATGATGCTGGTATAAATTGTAGTTTATAAAAAATCTACTTGTGTGGAAGTGAAGAATAAATCAATAATGCATGTGGTATATTAAACATGTGGGTGTTTGTTTTATTTTTTTCCAAAGGATGAAGAAGAAGAAATCAAACTGGAGATTAATATGCTAAAGAAATATTCTCATCATAGAAATATTGCAACTTATTATGGTGCTTTCATTAAGAAAAGTCCTCCAGGACATGATGACCAACTGTGGGTAAGCAGATGTTTTTCAAATATGTTCCTAAGTCTTTCCCTATTGGATATAAATTGATGATGAGAGAAATACCACTTTATGGAAAGACAAACTAAAGGAGTTTGATGCTTGCCTGAACTGCTAGATGAGTGAATCACAGAGGCTAATCACACATCCTTAAGGGGATGTCTGAACCAAGATTTGCTCTAAGCAGTGGATTTGTTCTTTAAGTAACTTTTTTTCCCGTTTCCCAGATGGATAGTAATATATTTAATAGGAACAAGACAGCTGAGCAGTAAGAATATGTGACTGTAGAAAGAAAGCTGCACTTGAGATTGTACCCATTACATTTTTCATCCCACCTCATCTGCACCCTCTAGAGGACTGAAGTTTGGGGCTGAAATGGCAGGGTGCGTGTTCTTCCATAAATAAATGGAAGTTAAAGGATAAGAAGTATTGCAGTGATGTGATCAGTTTGATTCCTTCAGCATTGGATGTGCTCATTTTGCATAGCTGAGCAAATCCAGATTCCCAGCATTAAATTACAGTGATTAAATCAGTCCTTGAAAATGTGGTAACTAATGTGAGACATACTCCATGTATGTCTGACACACATTGAAGACATTTGGTTGAATCTATTTCCCAGGCACAGATGTAAAATATATTCTCTGCTTCACAAGAGCTTCCCAAATCAATTCTGTAACCTGATTATTTTGCTTTGCTAAACAGCTGAGATCTGTGTTTAATGTTGGTTGTACACTGATATTTGTTTTGCAGCTTGTTATGGAGTTTTGTGGGGCCGGCTCTATCACGGACCTTGTGAAGAACACAAAAGGGAATACCCTGAAAGAAGACTGGATAGCATATATCTCCAGAGAGATCCTCCGGGTAAGGAAAAGAGTCTGCCCCACACAGAAACAGCCTTGCAGAGATGTAGCCTAGCTTGGGGTTCTGCAAGAAGCTGTTTCTGATCAATCCCATTAGCCATGTCATCACTTGGAGAGTGCTTGGGAGCAGATAGATGTCTGCTCCACATCATTTAACTTGGTGTGAGTTGTACTGTATTGTATTAGAAGCCTTGCAGAAAAGGAGAAGAACTAGTCAAGAGAAGTCAGTAGAGGAGCCAGTGACCTTGCCTGCTGCAGAAGCTGTGAAACGGTGTCCATGGGACGTGAGGCTGGAACAGTGTTTTAGCACTGTAGCATACAGAATCAGCTTTTCTAAATATGCTTGCAGCTGCCTTTTTGTCCTCCTGATCAAGTCCATGGAGGAAGAGCGGCTGGCTCAGGCCAGCATCGGGCCTTGTGTGCTGAGATGTGCTCACATCTTGTGCTGTCCCTGCAGTCTGTGTCGAGCAGGCACACTGTCACGTGCGGCTGTGCCCTGCGCGGTGCTCGCGGGCGGCGCTGCACAAGTTCTTCAGGAAGAGGGCTGCAGCTTACCAGTTGTTCTAAAATTGCAACTTTAACTAATTACTCTTAATATTTAATTTCCAGTTCTTACAGTTTAAGTGCTTTTTGAATTGGCATTTGTTTTGCTTCACTAAGTAAATATGGGATGGTTTTCCTTGTGCTTCTTTGTAAAACAAATTGCCTCCTACCCACACCACTACACAGTATGTTTGTTCAATTGCCTAATCGTAAGTGAAGTTCTGAAGGGCTTTATGTTAAAGGAAATGAGCACTGGCTCTTGCATAAATCAATGCTGCCATTGTCTGTGTTACACATTTGCTCTGCCTTGGCAATTTTTAAGATAAGGATGGAGGGAGACACATAGTTCTGGTCCCTTGCTCTAATTTTAAATGCTAGAGGAGAGTCCAGCTGCTGGTGTTTGACTGGCATGTTTTGAGTTATTTACAAGGGAGAAGTTGATTTTCAAACAAATGGTTAGCATGCTTTAATATGACAAAAACTAACTTCTGCAAGCCTATCTTATCCTTGATTTGAGAACATGTCGGCTTGGAGGTGTTCCATGCTATGTTGCATTCATACTAGATCCTCCTTAGATAAAGCAATCAAACACTTGCTGAGAAGAAAAAATTATTTATCTCAGAAAATAGTTAGGAAAAGCTATTTTCTCATTCCAGTGAGAGATGTGTAAAAGGAGCATTAATTACTGACCATCAGGAACTGGAATATCTGGAAAAAAGGAATGCTAAACTCACATTGCAATGAGATGTTTCAAACCTTGATTGAACACAGAGTTTGCCAGGGGTGGAGGAGAAAGGTTGTGTAACACAAAGTTAGAAGGAGATAAAGTGCCAGAGATTGGTGTAGGTGGAGACACAGGTGAAGCTCGACCCAGTGGATCCTTGTGTGGTTAGGAAGGTCTGGGGACTGCAGGAAAGTGGAGATGTGCCCCTCTGTCTCCTCCCAGCCCTTTGCAACCCCAAATGTGTTTTTTTAGTAAGGTTAAATGGTACTCTGGAGAGAACAGACGATTATCTCTCTGGCTGGATTGGAGTAGCAGAAGGCTTTAAAAAATACCATGTGTGAAGCTGTGGAAAAGCCTTCATTCCTGTGAAAAATAAGACCACACTTAGCACTAGCAGTCAGTGAAGGGTCTCAGGGACATCAGCCGTTCACTTGATTTGCTTGTGATGTGTGGAAGAGAAGCTGTGATGGTGTTTTTTTGTCACACTCATTAACTGTTTTAAAAAAAGGAAAACAGCCCAATGCTTATGTAGGCAAACTGGTAAATGATCAGTTAATGAAGAACATGTGTTAAGAATTACTTCTCTACAGCAACCACTACTCTCTTAACCTCTTGCAGCTGTAAAGGTTCTATTTCTTTATTTTTCACAAAACATTAAAAGACTATAAGGGCAACATGAACAGGCAAGATGATCCCACTGGAGACTGCAATTTTCCAAGCAGAAAACTGAGGAGAACCCAAAATACAGGCAGTTGCTAAGAGGGTTGCCTGTTGTTCTCCCAATTACATTAGAGAGTAAAATGCAACATATGTCTTTCTCAGCCCTCTCTCCACATGGCTAATGCTTTGGGGCATGTATCCAGGTGCTGTCTCAACAAAAAGCACCGTATGCCAGGAGGTTTTGTTTCCTTTGGAAAGTATAACGCTTATGTTTTTTTTTTTTTTTAAACTTTTTTTCCCCCTTGCATTTTTTTTTTTCTTGAGGTACAATTATCTGGCTTCATGTTTACGGAGGCTAGAGAACTTGAGTTTTTCAGTAGAGCATGTCTTTGTCATCTGTCCTCCCTTGTCCTCAAACCTGATGGCCAGTCCATCACCCCCCACCTCCTTCTCGAGGGTGCATATATACATGTGGATGCTGCCTCCTTTCTCCTTCCACCTCCCTTTCCAGATAAAGTCTGTGTGACCCTGTGCACATCAGAAGTCAGAGGCATACACTGACACTGATGTCATTTAGAATGTAGTTGCACGGAGGCTTTGTGGGAGCTGAACGTTCTTCACAGGGCAGCTGGGAGGTGTTTGCACAGTGCAGATGTTGGGCTGTGTTTAGGTACTGTGTGTGCATGATGTGAGGCCTTTGTCTCTGCTCCATCACCAGAGGCTGTGTGGGTGGTGTGCTGCGGGTCCCATTGCCCCCAGCTGCAAGAGGTCGAGGCACAGTGCTGTGACCTTTGGGGCTGCTGGGTATGGATAGTCTGCTGCTGAGCCAAGAGCCTAACTCTGAACATCCTCTCCTTCCTCTCTTCTCCTTAATGCAGGGGTTGGCACATCTTCATGCCCATCATGTGATTCACAGGGATATCAAAGGGCAAAATGTGTTGTTAACGGAGAATGCAGAAGTGAAACTTGGTAAGTAGGTACACATGTCCACTTCCTCATTTGTTCAGCCCCTGGTTTTATGATGTTCCCAAATTAATTTCATCCTTTTAAGAGCCCTGTAACATGTTTTATAGCCTGAGTACTCTGTCAGTGGTTCCATGTGGATTGACAGCCTGCATGCATTTCCTCCTGCTTAGAGAGGATGGAGCACAGGTTGTTGCTGAATTTGGTTAGAAGATGTTGGTTTTCATGCCAGAATCAGTGCAGGGATCATTTTGTTTCCCCCACTGAGCTGTGTGTAACTTGAGTCTGTTCTGATTCACTTTATTCTGGACTCGGGAAGTGACAGGAATCTCTCTTGTATTTGGCTTTAATTAAAATAGCACCTGCTGTTCAGGTTCTGGACACAAAAATATTATCTGGACAGCACTCTCAAGGGAGCTGTGGCATTGAATTCAAAACACAGTTCCAGCTCTGGCATGCCTGCTGAAAATCGTGCTCATCCCTGGCCTCTTCTCTCCTGCCAAGTGGACATACTCTTTTTTTATTTCCTCTCTAATTTGTCTCTTTCAGTTAGTGCACATGTCAACCTTCTGTGTTTGTATCACGCTACACTCGCCACCTTTTTTTCGTTAAATATAGAGCCATGCTGAAGCCCTCCCACCCAGCCCACATCCCTTCTGGTTTGCATTACACCTTCCTGCAGCATGAGGCATGGGAAGTTGTCCCGGCTGCTGGAGGAGGAAGCTCTTGGGAGAGCTTTCCTTCGTTTGCTCCAAAATGGAGCACAGTAGCTTCCAAACCATTGCTTCCACTGAGCTTGTCTGCACCGCTTTGTCAGTGTCACTCAGATGGTGGATGCAGTGAAGCTGACACAGCCCTCTTAGAGCAGATGCAGTTACTGGTACAAAGGATATATAGCACTGTGGTCATGAGCAGGGCAAAATGAAAGGCAGAAAACACCTTTGTAATGTACTTGATTTGTAATGAAATGGACTTCTCTTTCACAGCCTGCGTGCATGTGTCTTCCAAGTTAGCTCTTCCTGAACAATCCTCATCTTCTGCTCTCACTGTTGTTTCTGCTCTATGCATTAAAGCAGAGAGCAGCTTGCTGAACAATAGATTATTTTTGCTGTCCAGTTTTGCAGCAGAAGAAGTGGTCAGCTGAAAGGGACATGTTTATGTGTGTGATTTTCCCATAGCATGAGAGGTACCTTTGGGAAATGGTTGTTTTTGCATAGGCAAAGGTGCTTGGCTTTGCCATGTGGGAAGGGAATGAATAGCCTTTTCTCAGCCTCCCAGGCAGTACTTCTGCAGCTGTGCTCTCCCTTCTGTCCAGGCAGACCAGCGAGGGGTACAGGAGAGATGATTGTATGCTGCTGTGTCCCTTGACCCTTGTGCCCAAGCACATTATGTACGAGCCATGAGGGCTCACTTGCCTCAGGATTAATCATCTTACTTCTCTTCAGCATGGTCCACCCACGTGGGACATCTACAGGGCTTTGTTTTCGAATCCCTTTGCAAAAGTAATCACTGTGTTATTTTTCCCCTCTTACTTCATTTTACTCTTTTCCCACCTGCAGTGGATTTTGGTGTGAGCGCTCAGCTGGACAGGACAGTTGGCAGGAGAAACACTTTTATTGGGACTCCGTACTGGATGGCTCCAGAAGTTATTGCCTGTGATGAGAATCCAGATGCCACGTATGATTACAGAGTAAGAGTCTTGTTCAAAGAAAAAACCCAAAACATACACTTGCAATATAAATGTCCATGAGCTATGGCAGTTTTTGAGACTTCTTATGCTTTGTGGGAGTAATAACTATTTTGTGTAGCTACATTCTTATTACCAAAGTACAAGGTAAGGATACTATCAAACTGTGACCTTTTTACAGTTTCTGCTGCTTGTATTACCTTAGCTTTGAGATGGTAAATACAGGACTTCAGGGTGCTGTAGGTGCACAGAGAAGGCAAAAAACGGTTTGCCTGGAAATGCTGGTGTTCTCAATTTGTATAATTGTTGTACTTTGAATTGTGTTACACTATGTCCCAGTTATTGTGGTAACCCAGAACAATGCATTTTAGGTGTTGCCTTAAATAGAAGCACCGTCTGGAGAGCCAGTGAAGTACAGAAGGAACTCTTCAAACTATTTCTGATTTCAGGATACATATACATGACTTTTTTGATAAAAATTTATCCATCACAACATTTCTTAACAAAGATCATACTTTACATAGCTTGCTGCAAACCAAGGATTTAATTACTGCAAAACCATAATTGGCTTGATGGTATTTGCACTACCCTTAAGAATATTAGGTATATGTATTTAAAATTAAATATATCTAGTGAAAGCATACTGTAATCTTGAAAGTTCCTCTCAGCTGACTTTAATGAGAGCTTAAGGAAAGAAAAAATATAAAAATACGCTTTTAAAGAAATCTTTACTTAGAGTAATGCATTGTTCCAACTTAGACCTCCTCCTTAGGGCAACAAGGATATCAGAAAGCCAGGGATTAAGGCCTTACAATGAATTATAGAGCTGAATATCAATTATATCACTTTGCTGAGACTGACAGTGTTAGCTATCAGCATATTTGTGTGTGTCTAAATCTTTGTAAAAGACTCAGATTATTTGAATTGGTGTTTCTGTACATTTTCACTAAGATTGATCAGATTGATCCTATTTCTCTTGATTTAATTGCTTTGCACATTCAGCATCTCATTGTACTAAAGCTAATGTTCTATATCTTTCCAGATAGAGTTGTTACTATTAGTAAGGAAGGTTCACTTTTAAATGATTTAATACAGCAGAAAAACTCGCTCCAATATTTGTTAATGCAGTGATGATGTGACAAATAACTCCTTTGGCCTCTGAAAAGACCTGTTTATTGTTCCTAGTGGAGCCTGTAGGGTGGTTGCTCACAAAAAAAAATTAATGTTTGAAAGATTCTGTAAGATCATCAGGATGTGCAACTTAGCTTTGATTGCTGCATTTGACTTAACAGAAGAGTGCCTTGCTGGGTCTGAAAATAAAATCTCTAGAAATGCATCTCTGCTTGTAGTGCTTGAAGAGCTTATTTCCTCATTAGTTTTAAGTAATTTTTTAAAAAATCACAATTATGACCAGAAATGAAGACTGCTTTGCTCAACAACAGCTCTCTTTCACAGCAGTCACCTCCAATATTTTGCCCATTAAGCTGTGTCAGTCTCTGAAGTTGGTTCCTTGCCAGGACTCCTCCATCTTTTCCCTGTATTTGGTCTTCCTGGCTCTTGTTTGGTCTCTGCCAAGTCAGAGGTGCTGGCCAAAGGTGATACCTTGAAAGGCTGCTACTGAAGGACTCTTGTTCTCTAGTGCTTTAAGCAAAGCTGAGATGTTAGGAGAGGAATGTTGGCTTTGGCTGTAAGTAATGCCGGTGGTAAAGACAGAGGTGTAAATTTTGGGAGCCTGTGGTAAAAACAGAGGTGTAAGTTTTGGGAACTTCTACCTTTTCAGTGGTGTTGGTAACTAACTCACCTCTAGTTTCAGTGGGCCTGTATTTTCCTTTTGTTCTTGCTTGTTTGTTTATGTACCTGGAGAACTCTTTCTAGTAGTTTTCCACAAGTCTGGTCGCTTCAAATTTGAGCTGAGCTTTTACTTTTATAACCGCATCTCTGCACACCCTGGGAATGCCCTTGTTCAGTTCTTTGTTGACAAGGGAATATTGAAAATTCTGTTGTTTTGTAGGCTTAGATTTCTGGCAAATATATTTCCCATTGTCATAATGTGAATCTGTTTTTGTGTGCTATTGGAAAGGGTTGTTTGCTCACTCAGTAAGAATACGTGCGTGTGTTTCTGCATAAACATATGTATTATGGGAAAAGTAGGATTTTGTGATACAGTTACAAGATAAAAGAGGCTTATATTATTTAAATAGCCGTGGTATTTGGTTTCAGCCTCACCTACAGGGCCTCTCTAAATAGTGCTCTCTTGCTGTGTGAATGGGTAAATCCACCTACTGACATATGGCATGTCTCTTTTTCTGCAGAGTGACCTTTGGTCGTGCGGCATTACGGCCATCGAGATGGCAGAAGGAGCTCCCCGTAAGTGATACCTGGGCTTCTCCAGTGGGCTTGATAAAGCTGAAACACATACTTGGGCCATGCTGGTTGTAATCTAAGCCTAGTTTTGAGCTTTCTGAAAGTATCCCCATGTTATTTCTGTTCTCTTTGGTTTTGCCTGCTCTATAAATATAAAATCCCATAAATAGCAGTGCTTTTTGATAAAGATGGGGTTGTGTTTAAACACTACAGTGCAGACTGCAGTAATTTAATTTCTATAGCAGGAATATTTGGAAGCTAATCGAGTGTCTGACTTCCTTCCTATGGGTAGTATATTGTGTTTTGGAATTGTGTCCCACTTTGTCTATGGACTGGCCTGGAATACTGAAACCTCAGCTGGGGAGAGGGTCAGCAGGGCCTTGAGGAAACAGATCTTAATGAAAAAAGCATTTGTAGCAGCTATTTCTGGGTTGGCTTTCTGTCGGTCTGGATAGTGCTAACATTGCTTCTCCTTTTGTTTCCACTCATCAGTGGGTGGTGTTAATCTTCCTTAGCAGTGACATGGCTTAAACTGTAAATCCTCCTTCAGGACAAAGCACTGAACTTAGGTGTTCTCAAGCAGGGATCATTATCAGTTAGTTTGGATTTGAGAGGAAAACCTGGAAACCAAAAATGCCCAACTTTTTAATAGGTTCTTTTCCTTTCACATAGTTCTTTCAGAATATAAAGGCAAACAGCAGATGTGTGAGTAGGACAGAAACCTTTGAAAAGGAAAGAAGTTAGGCTTGGTATTTCGACTTCTAATAATTTTTATGAAAGCCCATATTGATCTGGCAAATGTACTTACCCTCACCCTCAGCTGGAGCTCTGTATTTAAAAAATAAGAGCCTAAGGTACCTAAGAGCAAGTTAATCCTTTTTGCACATAAAAATCTACCACCACAACACAGCCCAGCTTGAAATGTCTTTGAAATAATCATGTTGAAATAAAGTATTGGTATTTCCCAGCTAAAAATTGGTCATTTTGTTGTAACTGCTGCTTGATTTAGTTGTTGTTCTTATTGACTTTAATGTAAGATTTAAAAACCAAATTACAATGGTTATGTGTTGATTCATGTTTTAGGAAGCCTGACAGTTTGGGGTTATTCTCTTTTCCTTCCTAATTGCACATTTGCATGAATGTCCAAGTGAGAGCTGCTCCCAGGACACTTCAGCCAGCACTGTATTAAGAACCACCTCCTTTTTGCTGTACCTTTTTGTTCAGTGCATTGGGTTGCTGTATGGCTTTCAATTAAAAGCTGTGTCTGTGGGCTTTGTAAGCCTAGAATTGGACAATATTTTGTTCATTTCTAAACCAAAGCAGAGCTTGGCCCCTCTTTGTGTAAAAGCACAAGAATGGCAATTTAGAAGCAAGCAAAGATCCTCTCTAAGTGCTGAACAGCTCTTGTCCTCTGGTATGTGGACTCTACCTCCTCCTCCAGTGTCAGCTGAAGAGTCCATTTCTGTTTGGTGGTCTGCAGGGATCCATAGGCATCCAAGGGGCTTCTTTGAACAGATTGTGGCCCCTTATTTTTGTAGCCAGAATTCTCTTCACATCAGTCTGTTTCTCCTGAATTTCTGTTGTGTGCTAAATGTCACCTCATCCTGCAGTGATCACTCAGGCGGAGACTGAGAGTGTAAGAGGTTAAACATAGGAAGATGGTTGAAACATTGCTCCTAGAGATCTTTCTTGGGCTGCTTCTCTCCCTGCTCCCTTGTTTCCCTGTGTTGGCTCTGCCATGTTGCTTTGCTCTGGAACAGGAGGAAAAGCTGTCCAACATTGATCCTGGACTCCCACTTAAATGTCCACTGAAACAAACTGGACTTCTTTGGACAAAAGTTATGGGTTTGCATTTCAGTTCTGCAGGCAGTCCTTTTGTGTGATACAGTCCCTCCCATGCTTCAAAACTGTCATGCCTTGAAGTAAAGACAATCCCCAGGTCTGGAGAGTAAAATGAAGCACCCTCCATAATGGGAGAGAAGGGCAGGTAGAGGGAGGATTGTATGAAACAGTAACTGTCATTGTTCCACCATCATCATCTCCCAGTATTTTATTGACTGGAAAGTAAGTGAGATGCCTTGGGGCTGGAGGAGGACCATGCTCAGATATTCCCATCTTGGTTGATTTTGGAGGTTGATCCATGCATCAAGCTCTTTCTCTTTTTGGGCTGCCATTGCCACATTGAGTTATGGAATTGTTGTCATTTTGGGCTAATTCCATTTAGCTGTGTTGCTGTCTGCATCTGCTGCATGGATGTTTGGGATGTTGGGGGTGGTTGTGGAAGCTGAAGTCATGGCATTGACAGAGAGCAACTGAACCAGTGTCTGTATGTCTCTGTTTGGTTTTGTTTTCTTCCTCCAGCGCTTTGTGACATGCACCCCATGAGGGCACTCTTTCTGATACCCAGGAACCCTCCCCCACGGTTAAAATCCAAGAAATGGTATGTATTAATTATATCTTGCTTGTAGCCTTGTGTAGCATGAAGTTTTCTCGTATCACATACAATTTTGTTACCCCTTCCACAGAATTGAAAAGCAGTTTAGGTTAGCAAAAATCTCTGTTATCTTTTGTGCCTCTGAATCAAAGCATGAAATAAAATGTGTGCATTATTTAGTTCTGTTTGTCCCAGAGAAATTCCATCTCAAATTTTGTGAAAATAAATACCAAGGTGTTTTTGTTTTTTTTTGTAGAGCAGCATCTGTATTAAGATGACAAATGGATCCATGTCTTAAAATATAAACTCCTGCAGCACTCTTAATATGCAGTATGTTTTCTCAGATGTATCATAACACAGAAACAGAACAGTACTATGGTGTTCTAGTTGCTAAACAGAAAGGAGCTATAAAACCTAATGAAGGCTTTTACTATAATTGTTGTAAACGGTTGGAATTGAGTGCCTGCTTCTTGCCAGCTGAGAAGAATCCATTAGTATCAGAGGATTTCATCCCAGTTACTGGTTACAGCTGGCACATATGAAACAAAAATACTCCCTAGGAAGAGGTTTCTTATAGATTGAATGTGGTCATGGGATGCTGTGATCCTGTCAAAATAATGAAATGACTTGACTGAATATTCAATATCAGCATCATATAAACTTGGCTTGCTGGCTGGGCTTGGTCTTTACCTGGGTTGACTTATTTATGCACTTGTATATTGTCAAGGCATCTCTCTCTCTCTTGTGTTCTGCATATGTTAAGGGAATGGCTTTTGCATTAGCCTTTCATTAACCTTTTTATGTGAAATAATAACATTCAAGGTGTGAGGAATAAAAAAAAACCAAGGCATGATTGAACAACTAAGTTATGTTGGATTCAGCCTTTTTCATTACAGTAGGGAAGTGAACTGATGGATGGAAGTAATTGTTTTTACACTTAACAATGTAATGAGGATGTTTTCTCCAAGCACTGGAGCAGATTGAGAACTCCTGCCAATTCAAAAGGCAGTGCTGCTGTCACTCAACTGTTTTGATAGTGTGCTCAGTGGCAGGTTATGAGAAGATAGGCCAAATGATGACAAAGTTGTAGAATCATCATAGAATGGCTTGGGTTGGAAGGCACTTTAGAGATCACCTGCTTCCAAATCCACCATGGAATGCCATCCACTAGTTCACGTAGCTCAGAAACCCATCCATCTTGGCCTTGAATGCTTCCAGGCATGAGGCACCCACAACTTCTCTGGGCAACCTTTTCCAGTGCTTCACTGCAGGTTTGGGTATTTCTGCTATTGGATTTTGGCAGGTGGCTTGTTTGGTGACTTCTTTCTGCAGAGATCCTCTTTCAAGAGTTCAAGTGAAGTGCAAATTTTGGAAAGTGGTGCTGCAGCTTAGCTAACTCCCATACCCTGTCACTTCTTGCTGTCTGCAGGAGGGGTTTAGTTTAGTTCATGTCCTTAAATTGTGTCAGGGAGAATTTGACCCAAAGTGCCTGTGTGGAACAGACAACATTGACCAACACCCACCTATTGTTCTGTACAATTTTTTTTGTGCGTGACTCCTAAGGTAAAAAATAAAATAATCTCAATTTCTGGCAGATCTAGCTGTGAGCCCAGGTGCATGCAAAAGCAGCGTGGTGCTGCTTGTGTCAGGAGAACAGCCAGACACAGTTCTCCTGACTTTGGGTATGGCTGTGTGTAGCATAGGTAGGTGGAGGCACACGAGAGCTGTCCTGCCTCTGCTCCAAGCACGCTGGATTCTATCCAGCTCTGATCCAGAAGCAGCCAGGCTGGATTTACATGATTTACCTCATTCATAGATCCTGATTTTCAGAGCAATTATGCCTCTGAAAGAGGGCACATTACCGTGAGGGTGTGCTTGAGTGCTCCAAATATGTTCATGTCACCCTGTGTCCCTCCAGCCCTGTGTCCCTCCAGCCCAGTGCTCAGCTGGAACACACTCAGATCTGTTTAGGAGGTACACTTGCGGGCAGCACTTGTACTGTCCTCTGGGACATGATGCTCTTTGAGGAAATTAATTTGAGGGAGAAAATAAAAAATGTTTCAGCTGAGTTTTACCTCTCATCTTTTGCTTTGTTTTGTTTTTTGCTTCCTGCCTTCTCAGGTCGAAAAAGTTTTTCAGTTTTATAGAAGGTTGTCTAGTGAAGAATTACATGCAGCGACCTTCTACAGAACAACTGTTGAAACATCCCTTTATACGTGACCAGCCAAATGAAAGGCAAGTCCGAATCCAGCTTAAGGACCATATAGACAGGACCAGGAAGAAGAGAGGAGAGAAAGGTATGCACCTTCTAAAAATCAAGTCTTTGCAACTTGTCAAAAATGCATATTTTTGTCCAGCTTTACATTCTAAATACCTACCCCAAGAGAAGCTCCTATCGTCCAAATCCTTAAAAAGTTCTTTTTTAATTGATAGTTTGACTATCAGAAGGCTTTGTTTTGTTCTGTCCTTTACAGAGAAAGTATCAATTTCAAGTGCTGTATTTTCTGATACAATAAATTTACTCACTTGTTGTCCTCTGGCTTTTCCATACAAGCATGAAACAGTATTTAGGAGGATATTGGCATATAGGCTTTTCCCTTCTTTAGCCTGTGGTAGGTTCATTTCCTGGAATTATGCCATAAATCAGACTCACAGGAAGTAACCCATCACAAGAGCTGTGAAGCAAATGTTTTGGGCAGCCTTTTCTCCTTATTCAGGTGGTGCTGAAGTTCTCCAGGTGTCTTGTCTTTACATGTAAAACCTGGTGTTGTTCAGGGAATTCGCTGGAAGTCTTCTCCAAACCTCTGTGCTGCTGGGAAGATGAGCCTATATTTATAGAAGGAGTTCTAGGGTCTGTGATAGGCCTTTTCATTGAAGGGGACAGGAGCTGGTTTACTGAGGTGCTACTGCAACTCCCCACTGCCCTAAAATTAAAGTACTATCCAGACCTTTGTTTCTTTCCTCTTAGATGAGACAGAATATGAATATAGTGGAAGTGAGGAAGAAGAGGAGGAAGTGCCTGAACAAGAAGGAGAGCCAAGGTAATAATTACTTTTGAGATGGCTTTGGGCAGTCCATGCCAAGTAAATCTAAAGGTCTGTGATTATAAATCAGCATGCTGAATTTCTGTCTCTTATTAAGTGAATGCACAAACCACTCGAAGGGTTTGAATACCTATGCTGTGACTGTTCAAGGTTTGAAAGCTCCCCTTCCTTGGATGGAGGGAGATTTATGGCAAATGTGATTGGTCAGGGTCTCCACAATGTTAACATTCATCCGGACTTTGCTTGGCCTCATTTCACGCCTTCCACTGAGGGCGTGTATTTGACGTACATCCAATCAAACGAAACGAGATAAAACTTTATCTCCAAAAGAAACGAGATAAAACTTTAACATCGTGATATATTTTATTTATGTTCCCCTGCTTTGGCAAAGGTATTTAATGGCCCATCAGGCTCTATCATACAGAAGGCTTTAACTTCCTCTTGTTGCAGTTCCATTGTCAATGTGCCTGGAGAATCAACACTCCGACGTGATTTCCTGAGACTGCAGCAGGAAAACAAGGAACGGTCCGAGGCCCTTCGGAGACAGCAGCTGCTGCAGGAGCAGCAGCTCCGTGAGCAGGAGGAGTACAAGAGGCAGCTGCTGGCAGAGAGGCAGAAACGCATCGAGCAGCAGAAGGAGCAGAGGAGGCGGCTAGAGGAGGTAGAGAAACAGGAGACTGGAGTTTGAGGGGCAGAAGCCCCTCTCCCCTTTTGTTTCCCATTCCTGCACCCATTTAAAAAGAATTCCTTGTAGCCCCAGGATATGTCAGGAAAGAAAACATCATGTGAAAATCCACCTGCAAATGTAGAGTAAAGCACTTAAATCCGTGCTTGGCTACTTTAATATAACATGTCTTCCAAAACATTTTAACATCCAGCAGCTCCTATGAAAGACAACAGGAGCCAGAGCTGAGTTGTTTGGTGGTGTTTTTTGGGGAAGAGGCTGTTTCTCTGTCTCTGTCTGGGCTTAGGTAGGTGTAGACGTAAGATGTAGACATATGTAGGAGACATAAATTATTCCCAGGTGGATTTTTCTCCCAAGAGTACTTTTTTGGGGGCCATAACATTTTTCACATTTCCCTTTAAAACTTTCTTAAACATCTGTGTTTGGCACTCATTCATGGTAGATAGAAGCCTGTTTTTTAATGTATTACTCTCTTATGCACTGTAGCTAAAAGCCAGCTAGGTTATAAAATACTAGAATGATTTGGATTGGAAGGAGTCTTTAAAGGTAGACCTACAAATGGGTTTTGTAAATCAGTGCTAAAATTACAATTCTGCTGGAATGACAAATAATGTAAATCATACTTTTGTGATACAGAAAGTATGCGGTTTCTATACACTCCTGGAAGATAAAAGGAAGTGAATGTACATGGACAATATTGTTCTGTCATACTTTTCACTTCCTAAGATCTTGTGTGCATTTATATATGTGTGTGTGTGTGTGTGTGCATGTAGATGGAATATGCAGTGTGAGCTTCAAAGGTAGGAGGATTTCAAAACAGCTTTTCAGGCCAGAGCTGGGTATGACACAGAGTTGAAGTTAAACCAATCCTCTGGCTCTTCAGGAAGTGCAGGGTCAAATTCCAGTTGTCCTTAAATGACCTCTTGCTTGAGTCTCTTTCAATCTTTCACTTAGCAGTGCTGGAAAAACTACACCCAGTCTGGTTTTCCAAATCCTGGTAACATTTAATGAGGATGCAACCGGGACCAAATGTTGATTTGCATCCCATGACCTGTTTGCATAACAAGTAATACAAAGTTCCAAATACCTTTCCAGGTCATATTACGCTCCTTATCCCTCTTTTCCAAAGTGCAAATGAGTTTAGTGCTGCTATAAGGAGGGATTGGTAGCTAAGATTCAGCCACACGTGAATCCATAAGGAGGGATGAGGGGAAAGCATTTAAACCCCATTTCTCTTCTGTTTTTTCCCCACCCTTCAGAGGATGCCAAAGATAAACCTCATAGCACTTCCAACTGTTTGTGCAGGGAGTAAGTAATAAAAAAAGATACTAGGAAAATGTGAAAATAAAATATCAATATTGTCAAAGGTGGGCAAAACTTGAGCTACTGCTTAACCGCTCAAATTTTTCTTAGTACGGGAGCCAATGATTTCTTTTAAATGCCCCTTTAATCTCTAAGGTTCTGCAGGCAGTATTTTTTTTTGTTGAAGAAGAGGATTACAATTAAATTATCTAGGTCATTTAACTTTAGTAATCAGTGCAACTCTTAAAATCTGGATTTTCTTTTTAAAATAAAGGAGCTGCTGCTGCTAGTAGTGGAAACAAAGCAATGCACCATTTTTCCTGCATGGGCTGAACTTTTTGGGGATGTTGCAGTTGCAATTGAATGAGCAAGTAGAAAGAAAAGGCAGTTACCTGAAAGTTATTTTTAATCAGTCTTGATTTTTAAAATCCAAAATAAAGCTGACAGCTTCCACAACCACAAGACAGCATGTAATGTAGATTGTATTACTGAATAAGGTTGCACGGTAAAACATGTAAAATTTGTAAGATCAAAGCTTTTTACCTTGTATGGGTCTGTAACCTCTTCCTGGTTCCCTTGGAGGCATAAATAGAAATAGTGAGTTACAAAAGTTTCCTTTTGCAGGTGGTAGTGTGGACATATTGTTCATCAAGATCATTAAAAAGAAGACTCACATTTAGCTTTTTAAAAAACCCCACTTAGTTCATCAGATCTTGTGTTGGAAAAATGTATGCTCCCAAGTGATACTTAACAAAACAGCAGCCAAAACAAGCTCTTTCAGATGGGGGAAGGGTGGTAGACACAAATTTAGATAAACATCAGTGTTGTGACACAATTGAAGGCCAAAATATTGAAATGTTGTCACTTTGTCCTTAACTCACCCCCCTGTTTTGATGAAGCCAGTAAACAATGAAGAGTTTGGTAATGGGAGTCAAGATTAGTGTCAGGCATTGAAGCTTAGGGCATTCATAAATTCATTGATATTTTTACAGGACTTGCTTTCTTGTAATTTTTTCTTGTGTAAAGTATGTATGCATATACCTATTTAATATTCTTTGTAGAATTTTGTGCGTTAGATAATCTTCCTGAACAAGTTGCATATACTTCTCCCCTTCCCCACTTCCTAAATTAAAATTGAGGGCTTGTTCTTACAATGCTGGCACAGAGCCTAAACAGTTTTGACCGAGACTGTAACAGGAACAGTGTTTAGGACATCTGCCAAAAACTGTAATTCTCAGCAGTATTGGAGAAAAGATTACTTTTTAAAAGGCATATAGGTGACTCCTAAAAGTTGTTGTTGCAGGAACCTTGTAGTTCTTGTGTTACTGAGGAGGTGAAAACGACATGGTCGAATTATGGAAAATTACTTGAGAATTTTGGGAAGGGGATCTTGTCCCACCCCCAACACTCCTTTAAAAGACATATAAAGACTATCAACTATGTAGGTGTTGAGATAGTTTAAACAAGAAGTCTGAGCTGTTCCTGATTGTTTTAATGTGATTCTGTACAGCAACATGGAGACAACTGCTGAGTGTGAGAAGGCATTTGAATTTGTACTTTGCAAAACTGAGTCTGGCTCAGGAAATTCAGAATTGGCTGTGGTGAATCCCATTCTCTGTGGATCTCTGCAGTTCAGGGTAGCTTCATTAAATGGTGTCTCTGTCCCTGGTTATGAGAACCTAAGATGGATGTTTTTGAAGTGGTAGGTTGTAGCTACACTGGCAAGTAGTACAGTCTTGAAGCAGATCGTGGGCACAATAATTAAAGTGCTGAGGACCTGAAGACTTCATGTGTTTAAAGACTGGAGGAATTCCTTTGGACTGGCTGAGGTCTAGACTCTGTGCCTGCTTGTGGTTGGAGTGCATCAGCCCTTTTAATTTCATCCAAAAGGTGTGGTTGGCACTCCAACACATCTTCAAAATACGAAACAAAACTGGATAAGTGGAGCTGTATGGATGATTCACTTCAAAAGTGCACTCCTAATCTGAACCAAAATGCTAATGTAGGTGTACCTGCAGACAATTTTTGCCAGGGCTTTATTTCTTTTACAGAAGGGGCACTTATTCTTATCTACTTAATTTGAATTGCTTGCAGCTTGGATTGGCACTGAGTAAGGAGTTCTGCTCCTGGTTTATCTCTAGTGTGGACAAAGCAAAAACCTCTTGATTCATCTTGCCAATTCTCTTTCTAAGCTGATACCAGGCTGCCTAATTCTTTGTGAAAGAAATAATTAATATAGGTAATCATCAATCTTCTTGTGACTATGAGACACAGTAATAATATTTTAAGAATTTAAAATTAAAGGATCTGTATCTATCTTGAGCATTTCACTGTATGAATGAGGGCCTGAATTCATTGGTATGGATGAACTGCTTGTGTAGTTGCATTGCCCCCTCCTGGTAAATCATGCTCTACTGCATGGACTTCCAGTTTGGAGATGTTGGGTCCCATTATGAGATCATTGTTATTGCACCCTTAAACCAGATAAGGAGCCAGGGTATTGACACTGTATTTTCTTGGGGTTTTTTAATGTTGTTTGCATAGTAAATGCCCATTTTGTGAAATGCAGTAATTTGAGGCATTATGGGCTATGTCAAAATTCTGTTTTGGCATGTCTGACATTCCTTTGAAAAGTTCTTGCCTTATATTCTGGCTAACAGTTTGCTCCTTGGAAAGAAGCTTTTCATCTGATACATGGAAGAAAGTTGGTAATAGCGTACCGAACTAAAGAAGATCTGGATATGCATCCATAAGTTCAGGAATCTAGATCTATACCTACTGTTTATTGGACAGCAGTAATTTTTTATGTCAGGCCTTTTTTGTACTGCATGACAAAAAGTTACAGTATCTGACAATCACAGGAACTAAATTTAGAAGGCAATTTTTCATATGTAGAAATATGACATTGCTTTTAACTGCTGTCCTTCTCCTGTCTTTTGGGCAAGGCTAAGGAACACAGTGATCAGGGTTTTGGTGTCCTCATGGAAGAGTTGCTAGAGCCAGTCAGGAAGGCAACCTTGTGCCAGCAGATGGATGCAAGAAAGTCAGCTATAGGGCTGGCTCTGAAGCCAGGTTGGGTCAACCCAACTTGCTATCAGCCACCTTTGGCATTGCTTTGACAAGATGTGGCCTAGGACCCAAGAGATGATTGTCCCTGTAGGTTTCCTCTCCCTGGGCATGTTAAAAGTAAATTCCACTTTGTTAGCGACCACTGGTTTGATACTGAGGTTTCAAAGACCGCAAAGTGCAAAGTGAAACCTTTCTTTTTAGAGCTAGGACTGGGAATAAGGGGGTCAGGCAAGTGTGTTTGTGGGCTCCTGCTGTGCTGGGTGCCTGCCTTCCCACTCACCTGGCAGGAGGCTGAGGCAGTGTCTGATGGGAACGTGGAAGTGATGCTGAGAAACTTGATCTCCCTGCATACTTCGGCACATAGAGAGTTGCACATTTGTGAGATTTGACTTAAATCCTTTTCTTCCCCCTATTCTTTTGCTGTGTAATAATTATCTGCTGATGTGCTGAGTTAGATATCTGGATCAAGGTTTCATTAAGAATTTCATCTTTTGACAATTGATTTTGTTTATTTTGTGCTGCCATGGGAAACCAGCTATCTTAATCAGTTTGTAGCTTATTTTTCCTCATAATAAGTTCAGTTGTTTATAATTATTGCTGAATACTTCTGAATTAATTCAAGAAGCAATGAGTTTGCCTGTCTCCCTTGTAGTGAGAATTATGCCATCCTGAGATCTGCAATATATCCACTTAACAATGTCAACACAATATTGTTTGAGTTGATAAATGTGCATACTGTATTAACCAGTCAGCAGTGTGCTGTCTCGCATCCTCAAGGCAGCAGAATTATTGTACTTCACATCTTCGTTTTCTTAAACAAAAGCCTGTCAGACTTGATTAGCCAAGGAGGACCTGAATATATTGACTTAAATGTAGAAATTGCTTGACACTGATGCATATATTCAGAAATGAAAATGCCTACTTAATCCTTTTAGAGTGCTTAAAAAATGAGGGAGGGGAAGCAGCGAAACCTATGAAATGCACCGCGTGCCGTAGCTGCCTTGCAGCGTTTTTGCTATTTTTATATCTACATTCATTGAAGAGAGCTGGCTTAAGCACAAGTGAAAGGGCTGGTAAATGGATTTAGTTAGAAGAGATGCAAGAGCAAGGAAGCTGTGTTTCTGAGAAGACACAGAAAGTGTGGGGGAAAAAAGAGCTTACGTCTTGGGGCACAGGAAGGTGGTAGTGAACCCAGGATGATGCTGTAGGCCAGGAAGGAGGGCATGATAGTTAGTGTGGGTTTATTTCAACAGTGGTCTTCAGGAAAGTCACATCTTCCCCCAAACTGTAGTTAATGAAAGAGAATTGGAAAGCAGCCTGTATTATTTAAGTGCTACTAATTGATGGAATCACAGAATGATTTGTGTAGGAAGGACCTTTAAAAACTACCCAGCTCCAACTCCCCTTCCATGGGCAGGGAACACCTTCCAGTGCTCAAAGCCCCATCCAGCCTAGCCTTGGACACTGCCAGGGATGGGACATCCACAACTTCTCTTGGCAGAAAAGCTCAGAAAACACCAAGAACCATCTTTTTTTTCACCTCTAGTATTTCTTCTCCACTGTCATGTCAGTATAGATTCCAGAAGATGGAAAGGCTGTTGATATTTCAGTTACTTCATAGTAATGCAGGAAAATGTTCCAAGGAGAGAAAGCTCATCCCACGAAGTAACACAGCAAGTGTAGATCGGCCTTTGCTTTTTCAGTTGAGCGCAACTATGAAACTCACACCAGTAACTGGATTTGTGCACCTAAATTAAAGCTTAAGTGTGAATGCTCTTTCTTGCAAGACTCTTTGGAGTGCCTTAAGACAGGCAAATCTATGGCAGCCTTGCTTTGACAGAAACTGGAGATAATATTAACCTTAACATAAAGGTGATAATGAATAGCCAGTGTAGGTTTTCATTTTTGTTCTTATGATTAAATTTATGAATGCAATCTTTTTGTTTAAATTCCTTCCATATTTTTGAGTATATTTTAAAAACCTATAAAGAAAGTAAATGTAGTGATATTCCCAGTTGATGGTTGAACAGGAGACAGCTGGGTCTTTTGACACTTAGGCAGTTGTGGGAGGCTGCCTGGGATTTCAAGGTAGGTGGAGTAACTGGATGCTTATGCTGAAGTGCAGGAAGACTCGGTCACGACTATATGGGCATTTAAAATGTCTTCTCTGAAGTCATACATGGTGCTCTGTAGACATAAATTAGTCAGTTCATGCTTTCTAGAGCTGTTTTCCAGGGTTTTTTTCGGACTTGAGCAGACCTAATCACCAGTTTGTATTTGGGTCATGTGTGGAAGCTTATCCATGTAAGTGTAAATCTTACTTCAGCTGCTTTTCCTCTTTTACATATAGGTGCTTTTGATGTTCTGGGAGGAGCTGAGGTGCTGTTGGTCAGCCTTCCTTCTCTCTTAGGCAAAGTTTTGGGCAGTGCATTAAACTAAGCTTGATTGTTGGGCCAACACTACAAAATTCTTAGCAGACCACGATGTTTTAAGTGACAAGCTACTTACAGAAAGTTCAGCATTTGAGTTAGCTGATTCAGTAGGGCTGATGATTCCATTTTGGCAACAAGTAGATTGTTGATGTCAAGAAAGTTATCACCTCTGTTCAACAGTTGTTCAAAGATTGGGATTTGTGTTAGCCCATCTTGAAGAGAGGAGGGAGTTTCCACACCTCGATTGTCATCAGGAATATGGTACATGACTCTGTGTGTGTCCGTGAAGAAACCAGAGAGTCTCTAAGTGAGGCTGCTTGTAGGGATAGATGTGTGCTGGTTATGAGTTTAGTTTCCTGGTGGAACACTTGCATAAAATGTTTTGTCAGTCAGTTGCAGAGCTTGCTAGCCCTGGTAAATCCCGCTCTTCACCATAGAAAACAACCCCACCTCTTTCTTTGATAACAACAAAAGTAAAACTCTGTGGTTTCTTTTCCCTTTTTGTAGCAACAAAGAAGAGAAAGGGAAGCTCGAAGGCAACAAGAGCGTGAGCAAAGGCGGAGAGAACAGGAGGAAAAAAGACGTTTGGAAGAAATGGAGAGGAGGCGTAAGGAGGAGGAAGAGAGAAGAAGAGCAGAGGAGGAAAAGAGGAGGGTAGAAAGGGAGCAGGTGAGTCCCTGATACAGATATATGTGCAATAGGTTTGTTTCTTCTAAGTTCTAATTTCATTTTTTAAAAGTAGCAAGCCTAAATCAGCTTAGAGGCAACGTAACACTAACTCTTTCATCTTTGTTATTTCTGACAGCTAGTGCACTAACATAGGATTGTAGGGCTTTATGGAAAATTCTGGCAGCCTCAATATTCTCTCAAAAAAAGAAGTCTTGTTGCAGTACTCATTCTAAATTCAGCTCGTGCCCCTGGGCTGGGCTGAAATCACCAGAATTGGCAAAATCATGACTGGGGCTGAAAACTGTTTCTAGGCTTGTCTGGCTGGATCAGTGGTTCTTGTGGGACATGCCCCTGTTCAAAGGCCTCCCAAGAGAAGGGCAGCTCTGTTGCGTGTCAGCTTCTGGCACACAGAATTGGTCATTGGCGTGAACTTAGAATTCTCTGAATTTGAGATGGAATCTTTGAGCTGCAGAGGATTTTCCATCCTAAAACTTCAATATGCAATTTCCGTCTCTTACTCTCTTTAAAATCAGTAATATATATGCCCGTTCAGGCAACAAGTATATCTTAAATTATGCCAGTGTGCCCTTAATACATAGAAAGTACAACTGAGAAACTTGTTAAACTGTGAAATTCAGCTGCTATATTTATGCATGAAATCTGCATGTTTTAAAATCCTTTCATGACTTTAATAATTAGGGTGATAATCAGAGCATTACTTACTGTGCATGTACTGCAAAATACTGATCGCAAATAAAGGGCCAGAACTTCTGTCCTAGAGGCTGATTGATTGTAAATTTCCCATTAACTTCAGGAATGCTGGGTTTGGCCTGACATACCTATTTTTTTCCTGCATAAATTGACTGTATTGAGATCATTGATGATTATGTTACTGGGAAATTTTATTGTGTTTGTGTATGTTTCAAGGATTCTTGAGTCAAAAGGAGAGAAGACTAACCAATGGGAATAAATATATGGAAAATCTCTAATTACAGCATAGCAATTTGCTTTTGGGCAGACACCGGGTATTCCCCCAGCTGCTTTTTAAACTGTTGAAATGCTAATTACGCACAGTGCCAGTAATGACAAATGGTTAATTGGTGTGGCCAAGCTGAACCACTCTGAATTTTATTCTTTTTTTTTTTAGAAGAAAAGACATGTGCCCTCTTAGAATTTTTGTTAACTCAAACTGTGGCTCAGCCAATGTGCGTAACAACAGTACAGTGTATCTCATCAGTCTGTCACAAGACTTCCTATAACTCCCATCACTGTATCACTGATCCATTAATTTCTTTATGCATACACTGTAAATGTGTGCGTGTGCTTGTGTGTGTGCGCATGCACATGTTACATACTTCCATTAATTGCATGATAGGATGTTGCCAGCTTGGGTTTGGTGCTTCAGAGTTTGAGTTCTCCTAGGGGGTAGGTGAAGCGATGGGTAAATGTCTTGACCTGTTGAGGCTGCAGGTGGAGAGATGGCTAGATGGCAAGAGCAAGCGAGTTTGGTCTAATATCTGTTTCCTGGTGGATGTTTGTTTGTGTCATAACCATCGCATAATTCAGCAAGGCTGGCAGCGTTTGCTCAGGAGAGGCTTCTGGTGAGGGCGGCAGGGGAGACTCGGCAGGGCAGGTCCCAACTGCACTTGGCAGAGCCCGTTTGGGGGAGCTTGCTCCAGCTCTGCCTACTATGCCTGGCTCTAGCTGTTGCTAACAGTTCATCGCACCAGTGCAACACACTAATGTTTACTACAACTTGCATGTGACTTTGTATTGGCTGTGTTGAGTCAGACTTGCTGTGTTTTAACTTCCCAAAACCTTCAAGTGCATTTTGCTGCTTCTTGAAACCACTTCCAAAATACATAAATGAGCTCTGGCCTGTGCCGGCAACATTTGCAGGAGTGCAAATTTCAGAACAGAAGGGGCCAAAATCTAATGCTCAGGAGGCAGGGCTTCCTAAATTGTTCTGCAGGCACTAATCCATCCTGAAGTGCGTTTCTCATTGAAAGAACTGGGGAAGTAGCGTGTGGTGTTCCACCCAGGGGGTTCTGATGCATTCCTTTTGAATAAATTTATTGCTGGGTAATTTCTATGTGACAGGAGTATATCAGGCGACAGCTAGAAGAGGAGCAGCGGCACTTGGAAATTCTACAGCAGCAGCTGCTCCAGGAGCAGGCCATGTTACTGGTAAAGCACTGTATCTGTTTTGTTCAGTAGCTATAGGATCCATTTATCCGGCCAGTCCGAGGCTTCCCTCAGTCGGGCACAGCTGCACTGACAGTATGACAACAAAGGAGCTTGATTAAAAGGCCATTTATGCTAGAGTTGTGGGCTGACAGGCACATATGAGAAGTGCTGTATGGTCACACTGCTTTCTGGGCAATAAGAGGAGGCTTTATGTTAAAGTGGAACAGTTCTGGTGTGGTGGTCGAGTTTCTGAACAGACCTTGGCATTCAGTGAAGAACTAGAGTGCTTGTGTTGCAGATCAAAAGCACACATGATATGTAAATCCACTCCAGGATACAATGGCCTAGTGTTGGTCTAAGTCATTGTTTTATGAACTTTACACTGGATTTAGTATAAACAACTCTTTTTTTCCCTCTAATAAAAATCAGTTTTGACATAACTCTCCAATGATGTCAAGCTTAGCAGTACACTCCTGACTTTCCCAACATAAGACACAAGTTGTATGGGTCTAACTTAGCTCTTGGTTACACATTAACAATGAAATAAACAAACAAAAAAGCAACAGCAACCAGAAAGGTGCATTTTTAATGGGATTGATAGGGACACGTCCACCATACAGTCAGTGTCATGTCTTGAATTCCTCCCCCGTTCTCTCAAAGGAATACAGATGGCGAGAGATGGAGGAGCACCGCCAGGCAGAGCGACTCCAGCGCCAGTTGCAGCAGGAGCAAGCCTACCTCCTGTCGCTGCAGCACGATCACAGGCGGCAGCAGCAGCAGCAGCAACAGCAGCAGCAGCAGCAGCAAGAAAGAAATAAGCAAAGCTATCATACCCCTGAGCCAAAACCCCACTATGAGCCTGCTGAAAGAGCGCGTGAGGTAAGTCCTGCTTGTCAGCAGGAGTCTGCTAACTGCTTCTCTGCCTGCTGGCATCAGCGTGACTGCAGTTCTGCTACAGTGTAGTTGGAGGCCAAAGCACCACTCATAAGGAGGCAGGATATTTTAAACTGTTAGCTACTGGTTTTCAAGCCCTAGGGCAACTTCTGAGTCCTTCTGCTGCAATCACTGGAGTTCAGACTTTTTGAAGTGTAAAAGTTGGAAAGAAGGTCTGGAAGGCTGCAGACTAAGGGGACCTGGTTTCGGAAGTATCATGCCAGGAAGTTGTATCTGTGCTTCATCAGATGTGTTTTCTTAGGAAGCATTGGTGCAGTGCTCTCTGCCACTGGCAAGTACTGGTGATTTGAAATTGAGAGGCAGTTGGAAAGCACAAACTTATGATGGATGTTATCACTCAGCACATGTTTACACATTTGGTGTTTTAACTTACACTTTCCAAAATTTCCTTCTCATGAACACAAACCTGAAATTCATTAGTTTCATGTTTGAAAAGTTAAATGTTCTCTTCTGAGATCGTGTCCCACTCTTTTGAAACTCTGTGGTGCTGCCTTCTTGGACTTCCGGCACTCACAAGTTGATCCGAAGTGCTGTTTCTTGCAGTGAATAGTCCTGTGTCTTCACTGGTCCACATTGCTAAGTGAGCAAATGCCTCTTTGATGTATGTTTGGCTTTCTTTCAGTGATCTTACTCTTATGTTTCCCTTGAGCACCATACTGCCCACAAACCACCAGACTGGGCAATGTTAGTCAAAGCTCTTAATGGCATTCGTCAGCTGCATGTGGGAACTAGGTAAATAAGTTTTGGAACAAGAACAGAAAATATATTTAGGCCTGCTAAACATGATAAAATAGCTCTTGGTTCAGCTTCATCCAGCAGTACATCTTAGTCTTTGAAGTACTGTTGTTTGGGCTTGGTGGACACAAATTCACTTTATTCTAGATGCTGTTGTCCAAGTTCTTAATCAACCATGTTTGTACTATCTCATCCATTCTGCTTGATGGTTGAAGTATCTGATGCGTCTTTCTTACTTGGAAGAAGTTCAGACTTGTCTGGTATGTGATAGTGCAGACATGGAACCAGCCCTCTTGTCCTTGTTGCATGCTCTTGGCCCACCTCAGTGAAAGCATAGTGCCAGTCTGGCACTTCTGTCCAGCCTGAATGCTGGCTGGGATTTGGAGGAAAGCAGAACTGTACCTGCTTCATTTTCCTTTCAGAGCTGAAAAGGAGAGGAACTCGCGAAGGTTCCAGTGTTACATCCTTTAGGAGAACACTGACTCAGCTGTTTTTCCCTTGTAGTCTTTCTTTTGGGATTGCTCTAGCCCAAAAGAGTAAAGACAGAAAAATAGATTAGTAGTCAGATCTTCCCAGAGATTGTTGTGTAACAGTCTTTTTAAAAAGTGTGATAGAAGTGTAGCCATAATGTCTTGATACCTGGCAGTGGGAATGCCACCAGTTAATCCTAACAGCAGGCATTAACTCTGACATCATTCTTTACATAAAATAGTGAATTGGAATGAGTGTTCTGTGCCTCATACTTTCAGCCATACTGCTCTCCAGAGAACACGTGCACCTACAGAGATGCTAACCATTGGGATGGTAAGCTGAAGAGGACTAACTTTTCTGACTGGCAAAGTTTAATGGTGATTAGTTTTTTTCCTCATTGCAGTAGCAATGAGAATATAAGGAAAAGGACTTCTAAGATTGGCTTTGGGAAACAGCAGGGAGCTTAGAACTTAATACCACTTTCAGGTCCAGACAGTCAGATGACTGGAATAGGACCTGTTTCTATCCAGGAATGCACTCTATCTCCTTGCCACTTCTTGTCTGGTTTTGAGGACATGTCACTTGTGCAGTTTATGTGCTTTGTGGAAGAAACTTCCTATCATCTGCAGCTAGAGATGTGAAAACCTGTTTCTTCAGACAGAAGGACTTGAGGCTTTTCCTTATTCTATTCATAACAAGGAGTTTGGCCTGTTTTTTAGACTTTAAAGAATGGCTCTATTAAGTTGAACACAGTGGTGAAAATGATTGCATGGTGAAGATGCTTGCCTCCATCTTTGCTGTACTTCCCAAGACACTGTGTGTTTTGTGTAGACCTTACAGAAGCTTGTCTGCTTGTCCCTGTAGGCAACCTGGTACTATCCTCAAATTTTGGAATGCAGAGGCAGGTTGGATTTGTAAAGGAGCTCACCTGAGGCAAAGAGTCTGGAAACTTGCCTGTCTTCCTGAAGCCAGTCTCTCCAGACCATCACTGCTAAGTGAGCATTAGGAAACCGTCCCAATACTGGTTTTGTGCTCTGGGCACAAGGTTTAAAGCAAATGAAATCATCCCAAGCTTCCAGTTTGATCTTTGGTGCTTTGATAAAATACTGGGAGTTTAGCATTCCTCAGAGGCATCTTACCTGGCACATACTGCCTTGGTTCTAGCAACAGACTTTCTTAGGAAATGAGAGGCTATTTCCTTTCTGCCTGTAGCCTCCCTCCATCTCTTGTCCTTCATACCTCTCACTTTGTTTTCAGTGTTGTGGCCTTGAAAGAGGTGAAAGAGGTTTCTGCATGGGGACCTTGCTTGATGTTCTTCTGAGGACTGAGATTTAGGACATTCTGATTTAGTGTTCCCCTTAGCAAGCTCTTGGGGTTAACATAAGATCAATTCTATACCTTCGTGGGAGCAGGAAACAAGCTGATGGGACTGTCCTCTACAGTCTTTGAGTTTGTGCTGAGAGATGATGGTAAGTCCTACACTTCTGTGCCTAAAGCTGAGCAGACTCCTGTACTACCTGGCAGAGAAACATACCCTTCTGTCTCTTCTTCTGTTGCTGAAGAGAGAAGCACAGGAAAGCTGATGATCCAAAACCATTGGTTGCATGAGGCAGGGAGCTAAAGTAAGGTACAGCAGTGGGAAGTGTACTTTTATATTGTAAAGTTGTTTCTGTGTATGTGTATCCTTTTTGTTATCTGTGAAGAAAGTACTGATGGATAATATGTCTAGGCAGAAAGAAGGCACGTAATGATCTTTCATCATATTATCTCACATCTTGCTGCCTCCTGTATCTCTTCACTTCCTAGTATGGATTATCCATATTGGTGTACTTGGAGCTTTGGTGTAGTTCACTCTGTGAACTTACAGTGCTGGCAAAAGTGGTAGGGAAAAAATCCTGCCAAACCCCGAATGTATTTGTTTTCTTTGTGGTAAAGAAAAGGTGGTACTCCCCTTTGTATTTCTACTGTAATTGGTTTTACTGACTCGAGGCTTAACCTCCATTTATTTTGGCTTAGGTGGAGGAGAGATTTAGAAAAACTAATCAGGGCTCCCCTGAAGCACAGTCTAAACAGATTGGCAAAGTGTTGGAGCCACCAGTGCCTTCAAGATCAGAGTCCTTTTCCAATGGAAACTCAGAACCTGCTCAGCCTGCCCTGCAGAGGCCGATGGAGCCCCAGGTAAGTGCCCAGGAAAATCTTGGTGAGAGAATGCAGAAGTCCTAATATGTTTCCTTCAAATCTGCAGATCTTTGCACTCAGAAAGCCTTTTGTAAATGGTAGTACTGTTACTCAAAATAGCTTATTCTGTATATCCATGCTTTGTCTATTTTTGCTTATTTCATTGATAAACTGATGGATTTGTGGATTTAGTGGTTTTTTTTGGTTTGGGCTTTTTTCATGTTAGAGCTAGACTAGAATTGGTGTATCCCATTATTACCTGTGCAACAGTGACAACAGAGCATTTTACAATTCAGAATTTGCTCTGTGCAAGGTTTTTACTATGAAAAAGGATGCTCAGGAAAAAAGTGGACTTGCTTGGTTTTTTGGGTTTTTTTGGTTTTTTTTTTTTTTTGTGGGTTTTTTTGCGGGGTTTTTTGGTTTTTTGTGTTTTGGTTTTTTTTTTTAATTCTTGCAGAAAAAAGCTAACTAGACAAGTGGGCTTTAATAGTGTGAGCACTGTTTCAAAGAGTTTGCAAAACATGTCTAAGAAAAGCAAGTTTGTTGTCAGTAGGCCNTTGGTTTTTTTTTGTTTTGGTTTGGGTTTTTTTGTGGGGTTTTTTGCAGGTTTTTTTGGTTTTTTGTGGCTTTTTTGGTTTTTTTTAATTCTTGCAGAAAAAAGCTAACTAGACAAGTGGGCTTTAATAGTGTGAGCACTGTTTCAAAGAGTTTGCAAAACATGTCTAAGAAAAGCAAGTTTGTTGTCAGTAGGCCTGCAGTTGCTAAATAAAGCTCTGTCTGCACCAGCCCTGGAAAATCAAGAAGAGGTTGATACCACTGAGCTGCATGGTAGCTGTTCTGTTGTTTTCTAACAAAGAGCCTCCAGATCTTGATACCTGATCTCATAGGAGTTAAGATGTGTAAAAAGTAACCTTTGTCTTAAACTTAGACATAGCCCACAAATTCTGAGCAATTTAGGTATGCTAAATTAAATGGTAGAGTTCTGCATTTTAGTGCCTCTGTTTCCATGCAGAATTTTCTTCTTTGAAATAAAGTCTGTTGATGACAGTGCTAGCTAAAACCATCCCTGATTGTGACTAGGTATTGCCACTCTTTTGGACAAGAGGAGAATTTGAACAGACGGAAGAGTGGGAGAAATCAGGACAGAACTTCATATCTTGCTTATTATTTCCTGGCTTTTATTCAAACCTCTATGACTATTTCAAAATATTGGACTTGTATCTTCATACTCTGTGCCAGTTACTTTTAAAGTCCTTGTCTTTCACTCACATTAAGGATAATCAGGCTCTTCAACAGCTGTGTGTATTAAAATTGAGGAAATAATAATAATATGAAAACAAATACAGCCAGCCTACTGAAACTGGGCTTGAAAGCAAAATTTTGCTTAATCATTAGGTGTGAAAACAGCTTGTTCCTCAGTTATGACTTTTCCTCCTCCTTAGTTCTAGAAATTAAGTCTGAAACACAGGCTTATGCACAGAGAGGAAATAGGTTGAAGGGTCAATATGGATTTCACTGGAAATCCTAATGGAGTTTTAACTCCACAGTCACTGTTACGCCTTCTTAGTACGTGTAATTGAATATGTGTGCATGTAAATGTGTGTGTGTACTTTGTGTATAAATATGTATATATGTACAGTATATGGTACATATATGGTGTAAGTATAATATGCATTGTACATATGTATACTATATACAATAGTATATACAATATATATTATGGGTTTTTATATATATTGCAATAACTGTAAAGGAATAAAGGCTTTGTGTTATGGTCTTTCACCAAAAGTTTTGAGCTTTTGAGTATCCAGTCCCTGAATTTATTGGGAAATATAAATGTCTGTTGGTTTGCCCAATGTACAGCATTCTTTAATTTTGTACATTGCTCCAATTGGAAGTCCACTTCAAATTTCCCAGCCCACCATGAGACCTGGCCAAAGCCCACTGAAGATCGGGGAGCAGGAGGTGACTTCTGTCTTGAGTGGCCTTTGAACTCAGGCTCATGGTGCAGATACTGGACCCCCTTTTCCTCTGGGCACCAGTGTGTGTGTATGTGGAGAGCGTATCACACAAAAGTGCATATGTGCTGTATTTTCAGTCTGTTACGTTCTTTGGGCGCTTGCCTTGCTTTGAAGTGCATCAATTCCACCCCACGCTTACCTAATGCCATAACCAATTTGTCTCTGCCTGCCCCACCTGCCTTTATTCCGTGTTAATTGGAAAGCCGGTTATACTGAGCGCATTGAATGTTTTATGTTCTGTTTTCTTGTAAGGTACAGTGGTCCCATCTGGCATCTCTCAAGAACAATGTTTCCCCTGTCTCGCGATCCCATTCCTTCAGTGACCCTTCTCCCAAATTTGCTCATCACCATCTTCGTTCCCAGGACCCATATCCACCTTCACGCAGTGAAGTGCTTAATCAGAGTTCTGACTCTAAGTCGGAGGTACCTGACCCCACCCAAAAGGCTTGGGCTAGATCAGACAGTGACGAGGTGCCTCCAAGGGTAAGGAGTAGAAAGACAGATGTGTGCTATTTTTTTATTATTAATTACCATTTTCTTAAGGATGTGATACCCTGGGCACTGGGAAGACCGTGCCCTTGTGCCAGCACCGGTAACAGTATTTTGGAAGGCAGATCATAATGTAGGTGTTCAGTCAATGGGTTAATGATAATCAACCTGAAGTACAATATTGAAGCTTCATATAAAATTGGTAATTATTTAGAGAATGCAGCTATTTCAGAGAAACAATTCATTATGCAAAGTTAACAAATCATTACCATATTCAGGAAAGAATTCAAAATATCCCTGAAGTTATTGCTCAGAGTTAATATTCCTCTTCATCTGTTCGCAACCCAAACTATGAATCATACACTTATTTAAAATTGAGATGGATCTGAACAAAAAGGAAACATTCAATATATTTCTTCCTCCTCTCCCCCTTCCATCCCCCCTCCCATCCACTGGGATTTGCTTCTTCTGAGTATATTCTTGCTCCCCCCCCACCAGTCTTTGCCTTCTGCTGATCCATTCCCGGGCATTTGTTTGGTTCCCTTGAGCTTATTCTCCTAATTCTCATGCTGTTTGAGCAAATTGCTTTGTGCCTCCCCTGCTTCAGTCAAAATGCCATATTCTTTTCAAATGTCTCAGTAGTTGGGAGGGTAGCGGGGCGTGTACATGTTCGTGTAGTAACTGTTAAACGCTATTTAATGTTTAGACTAAACTTTGAGCTCTATTCAAATTCTGAACAGCATCACCACTAAGGCTTTTGGCTTTGTGGGTTTGTTTACTGCTTTTGGTCATTGATACTAGCTTGTACTTAGAACATGTTGTTAAGATCTTAAGAATGAATCTGTGGCAGGAGGTTCATCCTCCTGTCCTCTCTGTCCTCTTCATGGGTTTAACACAACCTTTTTTCTCCCAAGGTGCCTGTGAGAACAACGTCCCGATCACCAGTCCTGTCCCGCCGTGATTCCCCACTGCAGGGCAGTGGGCAGCAAAATAACCAAGCAGGTCAAAGAAATTCCACGAGGTTTGTAAATCCATTGCTTATCTTGAATTGGAAGGCAAAGGCTTATGGGAAGCCAGTCATTTCCAGACAGCTTTTGGTGATGCCTGTAGGATGTGAAAGGAAGATGATGTTGGATCCCTTTTCAGTAATGATTAATTTCTCTTGATGCAGCACGTGTTAACAAATGCTGACAAAATTTCTTCTTTCCTCTTCTCATCTGAGTTGCTTGCCCTGTAATTTTTGCAATAATTTCAAATATCCTTCAAATTTTGGAAAAAATGTGGCTGTTTATGAATGTCTTGCCTTTTGGTGCAACAGGTTAGCTTTAGTATACTGTGGGGATTACTGGCAGCAGAAGGGCTTGTAACATCTAAAGGGAAGAGACCTCAGAAAATTTCTGGCCTCTTAGCCAGAACCAGATTTTAAGAGGGGGAAAAAGCCTTCATGGGTTGTGACACAGAGCACCCAAGGTCAGGAAGGGGGAGGAGAGAGCTGACTCCTGAGCTCAGCTGAGAAACATGGGCAGGCCATTGTGGAATTAGCTCACTGGATAGGGGTGAAGGTATTCTGGTATTCTTTTTGGCTCATGTTTAGTGCCTAGGGCACTTCTAACCCAATTTTAAACCTGCTGCATGCAGGCTGAGACAACTGTCCACTTCAGGACAGTAAGAATGGCAGGTAGATAATTCCAAATAAAAGGAATAGCTTATATGCACCTAAACTTTTTTTTTTTAACCATCATAAATAAGGTAATAGTTATTTCAAGGGGAGCCACTGCCTGAGTTGTGAAGCATTACTGATGCCCTGATCTCAGCATTAAAGCATTCTTTCAGTTGAGTTATTAGCAAAACACAGAGAATGATGTTTCAGTTTAGAGCTGGGAATCTGGGACTGAAGTGAGTGTGACAAAGTGTTTCTTTCCTCCCTTGTTACAGCAATATAGAGCCTCGTCTGCTGTGGGAAAGGGTGGAGAAGCTTGTACCAAGGCCAGGCAGTGGCAGTTCTTCTGGCTCAAGCAACTCTGGCTCACAACCTGGCTCCCACCCTGGCTCTCAGAGCGGGTCTGGAGAGCGGTTCAGGATGAGATGTAAGTCCTTCTCCTACCCTTTTTAACACTGTGTTTCTAATTTTTTTAAGCTGCAAAGCACTCGGTAATTAAAGGAGATAACTGTCACAGGGAACTACCTTTGAGCATGCAGTGTCAAAGATGGGTTGGCTTCCTGTATCCTCTTGGCCCTATGTCCTTGCTTGGGAAAGGCAGTAGGCACAGAAATCATCGTCAAACTGTTTGTTTCATTGTTCTTTAATTCACATCCAGGCACTGCTGCATTTTCTATGTGCAAACAACCTGGTCTCAATGCCCTCACAGCTCCCTCTCTTCCTCTTAAGTGCAAGGGCACATTTTGATGCTTGTTGCCTGTCACCTTGGTGGTTGTTGACAGGGTGCAGACTGCGGTGGATAGGTCTCAGCTGGGCTATGTTGGCTGATGATGGAGGTTTTCCAGCTTATGACCACACTTGAGTCTTTGATTTACAATTGTTGTGACCGTTTACTTTGGCTTCAGACATAGGTCAGTTGCCACCTATACAAATCACAGCTTGTGGTGTTTTTTGTATAGTCTTTCAGGGACATTGTAATAGTGAACCAGTGAAACTTAGGTCTTGTAGTCAGGCACCCCTAATAGTTACCTCACATCTCCTCCCCACTCCAGACTGAAGTAAGAAAACATATTTTAGCTCCCTGCTTAATCTGCTTTGTTCTGTGTTCCTTTTGGGGTCTTGGCACATGCAGCATCATCCAAATCAGAGGGTTCGCCATCACAGCGCCATGAAAGTGCACCTAAAAAGCCTGAAGAGAAAAAGGAAGTCTTCAGACCTATCAAGCCTGCTGTGAGTTGTATCCACCTCCCCTGTCCTCCTTTTCTTTCAGATAGATTCCCAAAAAGTACCCTGAGAGCTTCAGTCAGTGCCATCAGGGGTGAACATCATCCGGAGTTGCGTTTGTAACTTTAGGTCTAGCAGCATATTCTGGGCTGTGCAATTGCCTGTGCACATCAGTACTGCAAACATTAGATTTTGCACTGCTTCTGGGATTGATTTCTGCTCTCTGGTTTTCTTCCTTCCTAATCCATGCCTTTCTCTCTCAATCTTGTGCTTCCTTCTTGGGGCTGGACCAATGATCGTGCATTTGACCTGAATGTGCCAATGCTGGGCTGAATGGTGCAGGGAGAAGTGGTAAGACTTTAAATTTTTCCTACTTTCTGGGAAAGATTTTTGGCATTTTCTATGTCTGGCTGCTATTACAATTGATTACAGCTCTGGGTCCAGTTGTATCTTGGGGAACTCAATGGGTTTTCACAGTATTTCTACCTTTCCTTGAATCTTTCTTCAGTAGCCATATCTCCTATGATACTGCAGTTAGTCATAAATCAGGATAGTTGGGTTTCAGAGTATGCACATTTTTCCATATGTGGCAAGACCCCCCTAGGTTGACTCTTCAGGTGCTTGAATTTGTGAGAAAGTGAGTTTTGGTAACTGTTAGGAATGAGTAGGTCAAAGGAAACAGTACTGCTGGGGCAATGGAAACACAGAAGTGAACAAACTTGGGCACTGATCCTGTGGATTTGTCTTGCAAAACCCTTCTTCTCTCTTACTTGCAACATCAGTTTTAAATTTTTTTTTTCCCTCATCCATCAGGATTTAACTGCGTTGGCAAAGGAGTTGCGAGCAGTAGAGGATGTGCGACCTCCACATAAAGTGACAGATTACTCCTCCTCGAGTGAGGAGTCAGGGACAACAGACGAGGAAGATGATGATATGGAACAAGAAGGAGCAGATGAATCTACTTCTGGACCAGATGATGTCCGAGCAGTGTTAGTCCCTCCAACAGTGTTTTGCATCTGTTTTGCCTTATAGGGGATCGAAGGAAAAGGATGTTAGCATTTTTGCTTGTATGTTGGTTCTTTCAGCTTACTACAATCTGAGCAAGACATAGCAGCCTCATATGTTCATGTATTCCAGCATTGAGGATAGTCTTCTCAATGTCCTTTCCCTCTTCTCCCTTGATTTGTTACAAAACAGGAAGCTGTTTAACAATATCTTGACTTTTTTTGATAGAGAGACTTTTCTAGGCAGCTTATGTAAATATTCCACTCTGGCCACAGTACAAATTAATTCTGAGTATGCCATGATGCAGGGTAGTGACAGCCAGGGCACTAGTGCTGTTATCTCACTCCAGTTATTTCTTGTCTGACAAATAGGTCAACGTTGAACTTGAGCAATGGTGAAACAGAGTCAGTAAAAACCATGATTGTCCATGATGATGTGGAGAGTGAACCTGCCTTGACTCCTTCTAAGGAGGGCACCTTAATTGTTCGACAGGTATTGCTTTTCCTTCCCTGTGCAGTGCTGCACCCTTTCTGTGCTCATTAACCCACTCGCTCATTCACCCATGCTGTTTCTACATTATATTTGTTGTTCGTATTATCAAGACGCAGCTGTAGTAAATTTCAGATGAGCAAGATGTTTGATGCATGCAAAGAGGAGAGTAGCCCTTCACCCCTTGCTTCTGTTTTGCATGCTTTCCAGTGACACTCATGGCAGCATCATGCAGAGTATCTCAAAGTCTGTGGGAGAGAAGGGTAGAAAAGCTGCAGGTGTGTGGAGCAAGTACCTGGAGCAAAAACTTAGTTTAGTTTTACCACAGAACCAAATATGTGTCTCAGGAGTGAGGCTGGGAGGGAGCTGGGTGGGAGTACTCTTGGTTTTTTAAAGTTGTTTTGAACCTGTAGTTTAGGGCATACAGACCACACAGATAACATACACACACATGTACATGCAAATTCACACAACAGTTGGTGTGGGGGAGAAGCAAAATAGGTGGCGAGGCAGAGAATGTGGACAGAGCTAGAGTGCTGTGTTGTTGCCTTTGATTCTGAAAATATTGCATTCTTGTGCCTCTGAAAGATAATGATTCCCTGTTTTTAAATGAGCTTGTGTGTTAATGAGCGTGCTAGCTTATAGGAGTTTCCTCAGTAATCGCATTTCTGAGTTTCACAACTGAATGCCAATTTCTTAATTGACTCCTCTTGTTTGAAAATTAATATTTCATGGTTATTGTTTTAAATAGTTAGCTGAAGGAATTCTCCAGCAAGTCCAAACTGCTATCTGTGTAGGGTCTAAGTTAGTTTTAAACCAGACAATAGGAAAAAAAACACCCTCACCCCAGCCCCAAAAATATGCTTGTCCCTGTTGTGGTGTTGGACTTGGCAGCACAGTTTTTCTTCTGTTAATTGGTGGAACTGGCTGTGCAAGTCAACCACATGAACCAAGCTTTTGCCTGCTGGTGGGAATTTCATGAACTCTCGCAGCTCTGCCCACTTTCCCTTTCCATGCAGGCATCAAAGCACAGATTATCAGCTTATTTAAAATAAATAAATAAATAAATGTGAAAAGGTAGGAAGTGAGGGAGAGAAGGAGAGAGCTTGTTAGGGATATAGACCTTTAAGCAGCACTTGAGCAAGACAAGTGTGCCTGTTTTTTCTACAGAGTACAGTTGACAAAAAGCGTGCCAGCCATCATGAGAGCAATGGCTTTGCCGGTCGCATTCACCTCTTGCCAGATCTCTTACAGCAAAGCCATTCCTCCTCCACTTCCTCCACCTCCTCCTCCCCATCCTCCAGCCAGCCGACACCCACCATGTCCCCACAGACACCCCAGGACAAGCTAACTACTAATGAGGTATGTCTTACACCACAGCTGGCTGCTTTCATAGGGTTATAGCAGCATTGCCTGGTAGCTAGTTTGCAAAGGAACTCCAGCCAATCTCCCCTGCTTTTTTTTTCTGTCACCTTTATTCCCACCTCCCAAATAACACATTTCAGTTCTGTGTAAGAAGCCCTTAACTCTAGAGCAGTACCATGCCAAACTTGCCAGTTTACTATTTTTGCTTCCTTTTAGTGAGTCATTAATTGCATGGCGTTCGTTTTAAACTAAACTTGACTGCTGCATTTTCAAGCCAATACTCATTTTTAATTCTGTTTTATTCCGGGAGCAGGCTAATTGCAAGCAGTGTGCCTCTTCAGAATTAGCAGTTAATTTTGGCTTTGTCAGTAAAGGCTGGACTAGTGTCTCCACACATAAGAGGAGCTGCTTATGGAAACTCACCCTTTGGGAGAGGAAGTGGCCGTGGAGGGATTTTGCTCACTAAAGCTTGCCATGTGGGCTGGGTGAACAAATCAGGTGTTGCCTGGGAGGGTTGTAAAAGCCTGAGATATTGTTATTTTGGAATAATGAATGGAAAAAAATATTTTGTGTTATTTCCAAGTTTGTGTGTACTCTGAGAAGCAGCTATGTAAAGGTGACTGTTCTCCACCAGCACTGATTGTGTCCAGGTGGAGGCGGCTTTACCATGGGGGAAGCTCCCTCTTGCTGTCCTGGGCTGATCCCAGGATGGTGCCTTCCTTTACTGAGTGCAGGTGGGAAAAGCTGGTCCTTCATGTGTGTAACCCCTGGCAGCAGAGGAGATGCACCTGTATAAATGAGCAAAGGGCCTTTTGCCCCTTACCAGCCCCAGCAGTGAGCAAGGAGCCTTGTCTGGCATCTCCACTCCAGGCTGGGTGGCCAGCCTGGCTTACCAGGAGAGCCTCTCAAGCAGGGGGTGGTACAGGGCAAGGGAAACTTGGTGAAAAGAAGCTGCTGCTTCTCAGGGTAGAATCCTGCCGTGTAGCTGTGTGAGTGTTGTGATGAGGAGAGGCTGCAGTGAGCTGGGTAGGTTTATGGCAATGCACATATTTACCACATAATCCAAAATGCTTCTTAACCACATAGCAGGAGGGTGGGTGAGAGGGAGAGTTTCCTCCTGGAGATTCATTTAGCATTATGCATAATTTTCAGCTGTGCTTCATTGGTCTTTGATCTTTCTAAAAGTGCACTCTTGTAGGTTATAGAGCTCAGTTGATTAAACCAGAGATACACTTGCTCCTTACTTTGATCTAAGCAATCTGTGAGCAGGGTTCAGTTAACTCAGCTTGGGAAGTGGGGGCTGTAGCAGTGCCTGGTGACGAAGGAGCCTTTTGGTATTGAGCTGTGCAGGGGAGGGGTGCACTCCAAAGAGCCATTGCTGTTTTCTTCTGTAGAGGCTTAGGAAGATTGGAGGTTGAAGATTAGCTGATGCTAAAGAAGTGTCTTGTAACTACGTTTGCATAAAACTGAGCAAAAACCTAGTACTGCTTGGTATAACTCACCACGTGCAAACCCTTTATATATATATATATATACACACACACTTTATTTTTCCCATTTGTCCCATTCTGCTTCAGTATGATATGTTGTCACTATAATACTAAACTGGCAAGGGGTTTTAAGTTGTTCCATTTCCACTTTTAACAGTTCATTGTTTCACTTGTCTTCTTTCTTTCTTTATGTTTTTTCATGTTTAGACCTCATAACTCAACAAGCACCAGTGATTTTATCCACTACATATTCATAGTGTCATGTCACTGTATGCTACACCTTCCACACTAATGAGCCCCTTTGTTCGATACAGGTTTAATATGTTGCTTTGTCAAATAAAGGTGGAAGAATCTGCTGCAGCTTTCTGGCAAGAGGCTCAGGTTAAACAAAATAGGGAGAATGAACAGTAGCGAGCTCTGAAACATAGTCCATCATAGAAGTGAATGCTTGATCCCAATGGTTCTGATTTTGTTGCACAAGCCAAGAGATCAAATTTCATAATTAATTAACTACCTCAATTCAGGAGATGCTTCATAAATCTAAAAATTGTAGGTAGTGGACAGCTTGCAGATAAAATACTATACATACATTTAAGCAGATTTTCAAAAGGAGAGACATTCCCTTGCTTTGTGCCTGATTGTAGTGGTCTGTACTAAAAGCTTCGCTAGCAGCTGAGGTTCAGGGATGACAATTCAACTAATTACATTTTGCTGTAACATGTGCAGTGTGCATATGTATCTAGTTCAGGTGTGGTGCCTGCAGTGCGCTGTGTATCTATAAAGGAACTATAAAAGCTTGGGGAGGCTCTGTAGAATAATTCCGTAGTGACTTTAAAATGTTGGTGTTTGTTATCCGTGCTTTTTATTGTCATTAATATTAATAAAGTTGAAATTTACATTGCAGACTCAGTCCGCTAGTAACACACTCCAGAAACACAAATCTTCCTCCTCCTTTACACCTTTTATAGACCCCAGATTACTACAGATTTCTCCATCTAGTGGGACAACTGTGACTTCTGTGGGTAAGTAAAGTAGCTGAAGATGACAATTGAAAAAGGGTTCAGTGACTTCAGTGGCTCTTTAAAGTACTTGAGAATGTTACCATCATGCTTTTTATTTGTTTTGCAATGGATTGCATAATTTATTTTCTTTTTCCATTTACATTTCTTACAAAAATAAGGACTTTCTCAGTATTCTCAGTTACTGATTTGGGTCGTATGATGTGAAAAGTATATGTCCAGAATCTAGCACTTGAATGGTATTACATGCCCTTTACTTTTTTTTTCCTTCCAGTAGGATTTTCTAGTGAAGCAATGAGATCAGAGGCAATAAGGCAAGACCCTACACGGAAAGGCTCAGTTGTCAATGTGAACCCCACAAACACACGGCCGCAGAGTGACACGCCGGAGATCCGCAAATACAAGAAGAGATTCAATTCCGAGATACTGTGTGCGGCCTTATGGGGTAATGCCAACGTGTTCTTCCCTTGCCATTCCTGAAATGTAGGCATGCCAGTAGGAGCCTTCAGCCTTTGATAATGTATCTCCAAAACTCTAGCTGTTTCTCTGCATTTACTCAGTGCTTGTTTACATCTTTTTTGTTGCAAGACCTGATTATGATTTTGTTTTTTACAATACATTGCTTCTGCTTTGACATAATTTCCCACTGGTACCTATATGCTTCTGATGGCACAGTTTAGACTGAGAAGCACAGAATCATTAAGGCTGGCAAAGACCTCTGAGATCATCAAGCCCAGCCTTTGACTTAACACCACCAGATTAGCTAGACCATGGCACTATGTGCTGCATCCAATCATTTCTTGAGCTCTTGCAGGGATGATGACTCTTTTCACCTCTGTGGGCAGCCTGTTCCAATGCTGAACCACACTTTCAGTGAAAAGGTTCTTCCTGGTATCCAACCTGAACTTGCCCTGGCATATCTTGACTCTGTGCTGTCACAGGTTGTCTGGAAGAGGCTTCGTGCATTTGATCAGGATGTCCTTTTCAGCTCTTTCTAAACCCTGCTAGTACATCTCTTGCAGGTTTTAGGGGCTTGTAGTAGTCCTTGCAGTGTACACCTGGTGCACACAGGGTATTCTTTTGAAAAATAATCATCTTCTTGCTCTAATGTATTGTTGCAGGCCTTGATTGAGGTGTGTTGTGTAAGATGACTTGTTGCCTCAGTCATCAGTTTATGAAGGAAGTAAGATGGAAAAGAAAAGGATGGAAGGAACATTTTCCATTCTGAGACTTAGCTTTGTTAAGAGTGATTACTGTAGAGAGAAGCTTGGTATGAGATGTCAGCTGACCAAGTGTGTCTGGTCTCCTCTCACTGGGGATAATTTGTGTTGGTGTCAGACAGTCAGAATCCCACATTTCATCAGGCCTAGAGCAGTGCCTCTTGTCTGCTACAATGAAGAATCTCTGCTAAAACACTTAGTGAAAGCTTTTCTCTGTTGTTTGTTTCCTGGCCAGAATCTATGGAGGCACATGAATTTTTTCATTATCTAAATGTTAATAGTTGATGCTTGTGTATGTTGCTTACATACTTACCTAGTACTCCTAAACTGGGCAGATTATAAATGCACATGCAGGTCATTTAAAAAATTTAGGAAGAAGAGAATTGGCCATTCCCCTAAGGCACATAATTATTGTAAAGTAACACAGTTCCCTCTTTTTTTTACATTTTTATCTCTCTTTCCAAGGCTTTAGTTCTCTTTTGGGTTTTTTCCCAGCATTTCCTGTTTCTCAGAACAGTACTTTTGTCCCAGTCTTCTTTCCTAAAAAGCTGTGTCAATGAAAAAGCTCTTCAACACCTTATCTTTCTATCTGCTGTTTCCTCTATTTCTAGAATTTACTGGCAAGAATTTTTACCCCAACACTCTTTCTGCTTGAATTCCTGTGTAAAATTCTCTGATAAAGTTAAGACTTGTGCAAATGTAAACTTTGAGGCTGTGAGAGGCGAAAGGCAGAGAGAAATCATATGGTGTCAGTAAAGATGACTCATTATTTCTCTGATCTGCCTTGTTTTGCCAGTAGCAATTTGTGTTAATGGTTTTCTATTTCTTTGATCTATATATCTGTCTGTTAGGGTGGTTTAAAGAATAGGTGTAAAATCCTAGAGGTGTCTTACAGCTGTAACACAGCCCTTCATTGAACATTTAGGGCCAAGCCGATGGTGATACAAGTTGGTACACATGCTTACTTCTTGATAAGGTTTAACTTCCTTTACCCTTAAAAAAATTAAACCATTTCATGGTGATGCTTTCTATTCAAAAAGATGGGGACTTGCTTTGTTTTGCTTTGCCTTTACCAGTGGTAATGCCAGTAGTATCTGGCAAGCTGCTAATTGCATTAGGTCTCTGATGCAGTTTCTTCTAGCTCTGAGTGGTGAAAGTCAATGTTAATGACATGGATGCAGTAACACAGATTTTTACACCCAGCCTCCACAGACAGCCTGTACTTTTTCAGGAAGCATTTCCATTTGTTTGAAAAAAACAGAACTGCTTAACTGTAGGGTGGCAGTCGAAGAGCTCTGCTGTCTGTGAGCAAGGAGGGTGTCTGCAGTGTAAAATACAAGCACTGCTTGCCACCAGCGTAGTCCCTCCTTGGTTTCATCTCAAAGTGCCTGTAGGTAAGAAAAGGGGTTGGGGACAGGTGTGCTTGAGAGCTCAGGGCAGGAATGACTGCACCAGAAAGGCAGTGGCAGGAGAGGTGAGGGTGGAGGCAGGAGCAGTGCAGTCTGATGTACAAACAGGGGAAGGGACCCTGAGGGAGCAATTTGCATGTGGCTTGCTTTGAATGGCAGCCTACACAGGAAAAAGTGCAGAAATGCATGTTGAAGCTTACAGCTTTAGTCCATGGGTACTGGAGCTGCAGGAAGGAGACCAGACCAGCTGCTGGGCACTGCCTTGGCTGGCTTGGTGCTGCTTCAGCCTGTGCTAAGCCCTGACTCGTGTGTGGCTCACTCTCCCTGCTTCCTTCTGCCACTTCCCAGTCTGAGGATGTCTCCCAGTAAGTGGGACAGTCTGTGTGAAATGGCCATTGCCCATGGGGGCTGTGGGATGGGATCCAGTGGGTGCAAACCATGTGGGAGATGCAGAGGTGAGAGGTAGGTAGCACAGGGGTGAAGGAAGTGTCAGCAGCTGAAGGAGAGCCTGGAGGGTGACAGGCCTCCCAGGAGAAGTAGCAGAACAGCAGATCTCAGCAGAGATGCCTTGGGAATGCTGGGACCTCTGAAGTTTTCTTACTTCAGGGTGGAGAGAGGATAATGGAGAGATGCATGATGATTTCTGAACTCACTATGGGCTACATCTGTTTTTCTCATCTACCCAGAGGCTTTTAAGAGTGCTCCAGCACCAGCAGCTCAGCCCCTTCCCCATCATTACTTCCACCTGGCTGCAGCTTTGCTTCCCCTTTCAGAGACACCTTGTGCCCTGTGGGTCAGGCTTAATGTGCCCTCCTTTTTGCCAGCTTCTCCCATGCCTGCTATCCAGGGGGTTGTTGAGGTGAGCAATAATGCCCTTTTCCATACTGTGAGAGGGCATGTCACTGCTGTAGCTGCAGACTGCACTGAGACAGACACAGACACACACAGACACACCCTGGCTCCTGTACTCACACGAATGGTGATACAAGGCAGCATCAACGCAGGACCGGGGCANCTCCTTTTTGCCAGCTTCTCCCATGCCTGCTATCCAGGGGGTTGTTGAGGTGAGCAATAATGCCCTTTTCCATACTGTGAGAGGGCATGTCACTGCTGTAGCTGCAGACTGCACTGAGACAGACACAGACACACCCTGGGCCCTGGGCCCACCTGCTCTGTCAGAAAAGGTTCATTATGGGATCAGCCCAGGCAGCCCAGTGGCACCAGGATAGTTGTATGTGGGGGTTAATTGTCTCTCTAGGGATTGAGACATTAAGCAATGTAACCATGTTCATATACTAACTTAACAATAATTAGTATTAGTAAGGGTAACAATAAAATAACTTCATTATTTTATTGTGCTAAAGCATGGCAAGTTTTATACTGGGATTGCAACATGGAAGTCTAATAAAGTGAGTCATATATTTGGTTTGATTTCCATTTCCTGTACTGTACTTGAACTGTCTCTGCAAAATTTGTGAGCCTCTGGACTTAAACACTATTGCAAATAAATAGTTACGAAATTTAAGAGTGATAATATATTAATAGATATTTAAAACTTAGTGCCATATATATATTATGTAAGAAATTGTAATTGATTCTAAATAGTAAGGTTTTAGGGACTCTTGGAGTGTTCCAATGGACTTTTGTGTAAAGAAATTTGCCTACTGACTTTTCTCATCTATATTTGCTTCATCTTTAGGAGAAGCCTGTGGAAACACAAGATTACTGTAGTTCCTCTAGTTTTAATGTTCAGATGGAAAAGATTGTTGTAAAGCTGGGAACAAACCCGGTGCTTACTCTTTTGTGGGAGGGCTGCAACACAGCCTGTTTCTCCCAGTGGGAACTGTTTTTATTGCCATGTCCTTTGGAATACATAGGCTTGCATACCACTTTGTGCCTCACCCCTCCTCCAACATTTGCCTGCCTTTTTGTCTGGAAACTGGTGTTCTAGAAAGCTGTCCCTGGTCTATCAGTCTCTTACTCTCTTGAACACTGTTTGGTGTCAGTAGTCACTGTGGGCAGGTAATGAAGAGAGTCTCTACCTCATGAGATCTTCTAGGCTACAGGCAGTTGAGACCCAACCAGCAGTGGTTAGACCTGCTTGAAACAAGACAGTTGCTACATCAATCACCAGTTCCTCAGAATATGTGGAAAACATGCTTACTAATTTGGATCTCTGGTTTTGTTTTTTCCAGGAGTGAACTTGTTGGTGGGCACTGAAAGTGGTCTGATGCTGCTAGACAGAAGTGGGCAGGGGAAGGTTTATCCACTCATCAATCGAAGACGATTCCAGCAAATGGATGTCCTTGAAGGGCTGAATGTCTTGGTGACAATTTCTGGTAAAGTTAACTGTTGAATGTTATATTTTTCCTCCATGTGACATGGTATGGCAGAGAGATTTTCTTGGCAGCTTGTGTGTTGAGGGGGAAGTCCTGACTGAAGTCAGTGGGTTTTCCATCATTTCACCTCTGAGTCTACAAGTCTGCAAGTGAATCGTTTTCCACGCAACACTCATGCCTGCTTGCTCCCTGTCCTTCCTTCTGTGGGGTGACCTTTAAAAATGCTGCATGAGTTTGTGGGAAATGTTTGGCTTTGTTTCCTTGTTCAGTGTTTGAGAGCTGGAAGTTAATGTTTTGTGAAGTTTGGGAAAATGGCATTCTTTCAGTCCGTCACGATTGCTGACCTCTGTCACGACCTGGCCTCTATCTAACCAAAGCACAATGTGCTACTTGGGTTTAAAGACGTTTTTCTTGTGTGTTAGAATCTGTAGAATGGGGAAAACTCTTGCAAAATAGGGAAGTAAGAGTGATGTGCAGTAAAAGTGTGAGAGAGAGGAGTACAGTGTGTACGTGGTGTGGAAATAACCAGAGTGAGAAGGCAGATTGGTGCCTGGTCTCTCACTGGGTGCAACTTGGGTATGGCAAAGCAATGGGAGGTGAAGGGTGGTGGTGATGCTTGTGTTTGTTTTGTGTGTGCTGATGAAAATTGTGTTTTATAAAGCATGAGGTTCCAGACTCTTTGGCTCCAGAGAGTTACGGCATAGGTTTAACCTGCTGTTAGACAATTTGATGTGGTGTGTTGTTAGTCTTTCTTCACAGATGTTGTTCAGCCATTTACCTTTTGGTTTGTTTGGGAAATCAGCCTTTGCTGTGCTCTGTGTGTGTGACAGGAGAGGATGTTACATGAGGTTTCTCACAGGATTTGCTGTTGTTGTTCAGACCCACCTAAATTTTTTTGAGGCTCTGGAACCTCTCTAAGTCTGCTGGAGGAGCTCTCTGGCTCTCCCAACACTTGTTCAAAAGGATGCACATTAAACAATTTAGTGGAATTGGTGATGTTGTGATACCACAGATCCAAAGAACCTATGCCCTTGCTGCTGTCATCAACACAGGATTTGTTTCTGTCTGGAACAACTGAATTTTATTGGCTTGCTGCATTCTCAGATACAGCTATGCTGTGAAATCTATAAAAAGAAAAAGATAAATCAAGCAGTGTTTAAAAATACACAACCTGCTGTGTGTCCTTTTGATGTCTAATGCTGTATGTTAAAATATAAGCTGTTTGAAAGGCACCATTTGATAGAGTTTATTCTATAGCAGATCTTGTAAACAAAAATATTGTATGAACCAACTTGTGTAAAATCTGTTGGTTTGAAGCACACCCTACCCAAGTCACAAGTGTCTGTGATTCAGTCTTGTGTATAATTGTTTTAAGTTTATTTATTTTTGCCTCAGTCACAATTGGAGTGCCCTGACACATCTGTTTTCTTTGTTTCCTTCAAAACTATTGCTTCCTCTGTGGAGACACGCTACATTAACCCTTGATCAGCTGATCTTTGGTTGTTTTATGCCTTTGTGTCTGTGCCATCTCCTGTGTTTTATGGGAGGTTACTGGAGTATGAGGCAGAAGAGGCATCCTTGCCCAGTGAAAGGCAGGGCTGGGGGAGCATATTCAGTGAAACTATAATGCTCTTATGCCCAGGCTTCCCCATATATCCTTCTTTTGTCTTCTGTGCTGCACAGCTCACTTTTTTACCCTCATGCTGGACTTTGCTAAGTTTCTTTTTATTTGTGATAAGTTGCTTCACCTCTCCAGGCAAAATTGGAATGCTGGAGTGAGTGAATGTTTCTGCAAATGGTGTGTTTTGGCTGATTAGTAATGGAGCTATCCCTGAACTTTGTCCCAGCACTGCTACAGCTTCGCTGGAAGCTTTGTTCAGCTCACTGTGGTGCACTCAGGTGTATGTTCCCCTGAGTTTTTTTGGGAGGTGATGTGCTGATGGTGGTAAGGTTTGAAAGGTGTCACTTTGTTGTGTGAAAAAGTTGCAGTGTGATAGGATTTTGAGAGGATTGTCACCTAAACTTGCTTTTAATAGACACACTCTCGAGTCTGGAAACATGAAATCAGTTCTTGGCCCAATTTATATTTGAAATACAGAACTTTCTGACAACAAAGCTTTCGATACTGAGATACTGAGCCTGCTAGAATTGGTACAAGAAAGCCTTGCAGGTAAAGCAAGAGTAGTTGATTGGTTCTTCAGTTCATGCTGTTGAGAGGCAAAAAACAGTTTCATGTGCTCAGGTGATGAAGTGCAGAGTCATAAAAAAGCTGGAGGAGAGAGAGCGGCAACGTGCATACAGAACACGCTCCAGTTGTGGCTCCCTGAGGGTTTTGCCAGCCCAGCTGGCTGATGGTGGCACCAGGAAGGCAGGAGGAGATGACAGAGTGGAACAACTGGTTGGAATCTGCCTGCTTAATAATTAAAAACCACAGTTACAATAAAAACAAAAACTCAGTCTAGGAAAAAGGACTTGGCATTTGAAACTGTGTCTGTGGGAGAATCCAAGCTGGGAGTTCTCATAGAATTCGCTGTCTGATTAGTTGGTTTGATAGCTGGAGCAGAGTTTGCTTTCTTATTTCATGATCATGATGATGAGATTCCTGCAAAAAAATTAAAAAGACCAGAATTTTGAGAGCTATTTAAACTGACTGGTAGAGCTTTGCAAGGGGCAGGATGTAATCTCCCTCACTCCAAATGTGAGCATTAAGAGCAGCATAACTTGTTGAAATCCATGCATAACCGTGTTTATATAACTAACTGTTCCTGCTCTTTTCATGTCAGGCTGCAGAAAGGCAGAGGAATTTCCTGTCTTGTGACTTTTCCTTGTGGTCTAGACACCAAAACACAATGGGAACACACTTGAGATATTTCTCAGTTGTGTTGAAAAATATTTCTGGTTGGAGAGAAGTACCCTGGTGCATATCATGTGAACCAAAAGGAAAAAAGTAGCCACATGCTGGGAAATTCCCATGTGTACTGTTTGTTCTGAGTCTTCGAGTTTGACCAAGCTACTGGGGAAGCTACAACCATGGAAGTATCTGAGGCAAAATTTGACTCCTTGTGGGTAGGGACTCAACATGGTTTTGAAAGAATTTGGTACATTGTAGAGACCCTGAGCCCTCTGAACTCCTTGTTTCTCAGAACTGCAGTGGCATCTGATCTGTTTCCTATTTTTCAGTGTTTTTAAAAGAGCCCTTGTGGCTGTCATTAAAGTATTTTCATAGAAGGACCTTTTCTTGGTTACATGTGGGACTTCTGGAAATACTGTTTCCTGCTCTAGTCCTCCAAATCTTGAGAAACCTACAGAAGTGGTAGGGCTTTACCCCCTTTATGGGCTTAATAAATATTATGCCAGGAAGTAAGTCAGGGCACTCATTTACCACCAAATCTATAGTCCCATTTGTAATGGAGATAAACAAAAGATAGTGCAATGTTACTTCACATTTCATTGCATGGCATCAGAACAGGAGGGCTTTTAAAATTGAGTAGCAGATCCAGTATTTGCAATTACCTGTCCAATTTGACTTCAAATTTAAGCTTAGTGAACAGATTTTTTTTCTTTGAAACTGCCTCTTCGTTCCCTCCTGTCCTTTCTATCCAAGTAATCATAAAAAGCTCTTTTAGACTGTGTGTCTTTTTAATGCAATGGCTTGTGGTGCTGGAGTCCATGGAGAAGCTTGTTTGCAAGCTGTGCTTCCTCACATTGCTGCCCCAGCCCCTGCAGATGTTTTTCCTGACAAGCCTAGCTGTGTTGGGAGATCCCTTGCTATCAGGGCAGGGGGTGTGTGCCAGCTCCAGCACGCAGTGTGGAGCTGGCTGTGCATAGCAGGATGGCCCCAGTGCTCAGGCCCCATGTCCTGCTGCAGCCAGTATCCCCTGAGCAGCCACCTGTGAACTCATCTGTCAGCAGGTATGGTGTGAAAACTTCAGCCACAAATTAAAGGTGTTTAGCTGAGCTCTAGAGCTGGATCTGGCTGGCAGGCTGCCAGGTGTGCCATCTTGATAGGTAGTGGCTTTTGACAGCACAGACCAGTACGGTGTCACTTGGCCAGCCCAGAGGTGACTGCAATACAGGTCACCTGTCTCCCTCTCACCTCCAGTGGCTCAGAAACACTGGACAGGCACATGGTGCCTTGTTGGGGCTGGTGCAGCACAAGCATGGAGCTACTCTGCTGACAAAAATGGTCCCTGAGAGCACCTCCCGTTTCCTTTCCTTTCCCAGAGACGTGATGGAGCCTTGTTAAATGGCTACTAGGCAAAGCATCTGCCTTCCTCAGCCACAGCTTAATCTGTGGAACTGTAATGGTTCTGAGCAGCAAAGCAGCTGGAGAAAGGAGGATGCAAGCTTTGAGTATGTGCATTTAGGGCCATCTTCTCACTAGCTCAGCAAATGTTTTGTAGGCCATTGGTTGTTAAAGAATCACTGGTAAAGTTTATCATGAACCTTGCTTTGCATTCTAAGAGGCCTTCTCGTATGGAGAGTTAAAGGTCTGAGCTGTATTTCCATGACGTGGCAGATGTGTTGTCAACTGAAGATAGGGCAGCCCAAGCAGGCAGCTTCTTTCACCCATGGAGATGAAACACCTCTCACAGTTTCTGTGTGCAGCCTGCTAAGTATTATACCCTTGCAGGTCAGGGGAAGGGCTGCTGACAAAGCAGTCATCAGCTTTTAGAAGCAGATGAAGTTTCAGGTCTCATATTCCATCCTGCTGCTCTCCTACAGTTTTGTGTCAAAAAGAGCCGTTCTGACTCAGTTATATATATATATATTTTTTTTTTAACTCAGTGCAGGACTCTCTGGTGCTTGTGTTGTGGGATTTCCCTGTTCTAGTGGAACTTGTCTAGGTCCTAAGATCCAGACAGCTGAAGAGTTGTTCCCTTGAGTTTGTCATTTATGTTCACGTGGTGTGACCATGTGTATCTGTCATTGATTGTCGGCAAAGCGCATGTCTGGGTGGAAGCTGTTGTGGATGTAAAACTGAGGGAGATTTCTGTGGTTGCAGCATTTTCTCCTTCATTATTGTTTTGGTTTGTTTTGCAGAGCTTTCTGTTTGCCTGAATAGGGCTCTTTTCAAGTATTTTCCTATCTAAATAAACCATTTTGTTTTTCATTTTGTGGTCAGGTAAGAAGAACAAGTTGCGAGTTTACTATTTGTCGTGGTTAAGAAATAAAATCCTTCACAATGATCCTGAAGTAGAAAAGAAACAGGGCTGGACAACGGTGGGCGACTTGGAAGGCTGTGTGCACTATAAAGTTGGTGAGTAGCAAATGCAGTAATCAAATTGTTGGGATAAAGGATGGCTGAGAAAGGGAACTTCATTGTACGTAGCTGTTGGGTTTACAGTTTGGTTGGTTTTATTTCTAGCTGTCTTATCTGTTTCTCAGGGTGAACTTGCTGGCAAAGCACCAAAATAGATGTCAAGTTCCAGGGTTAAATCGAAGATGAGAGGGGTTTTGTGGTGGGATGATGGGCAAATCCCATCTATCTCCTTCCTGTGATGGATGCAGCTCCCAGAAGGGTACTGATATGGACAGTGAGGGCTGGTGACATTTCACCACCTCTGTTAGACTCTTTGAGTAATAGAGGTGTTCTTGTCCCCAGCAACTGTTTGCTTTACTAACAAGTTTCCCATATCTTTTACCATGATGAATTTACATGCTGGAATAGATGGAAAAAAGGTCTCTGTAATGTAGATTTTAGAGACTGGGAGAAAAAAAAAGTGAGAGGAGGAAGGAAGCCCAGGTAGCAGACTAGCTTTGGGGAAGAATCTGGGAACAGAAGCTTATCTGTAACTGCAGAATGATTCATTGATTCCTCTCAGCTCATGAAATTCCCTAATGCCAACTCGGATCTGCTGCAGTACAGTTACAGAATCCAATGTGTTTTCACCAGGCAGGTGCACTTTGAGTGGTTTTAAGTAATTTAAATGGATGTGGCTGTAGAAACTTCCACCAAAGCTGGTGAAAGACACGTAGCATTCACAGCCAGCGGACTGTATTCAGTGAGCCGGCTGCCCTGCAGGTGGGAATATGAACCAAGAGCTCTTTCTGCTGCTTCGGTTTCATGGTGCGTCCTAATGGGGTGCTGGATGTTGCCTCTGATTTGATTTTCTCCCAGGAGCCAGCTCAGTTCCTTTCCAGCTGTGTCAGTCAGTGTGGAGCAGCAGCAATCAAACTGTTCTCAGTCTCCTCCTGCCATGCGTGTGCTCTTGGAAAAACCTGCTAATGGGGCATAATCAATAACAATGGCAGCAAGTGACTGCTGAACCAGGAGCTTGACCCCAAAACAATTAATAATGCACTCCTCTGCTATCACACCCCAGGGTGGCAGCAGCATAATGAAGTGGCCTGTTAACAATACATCAACAGCCATTGAAAGGAGGCTTTCCAGCAGGGAAGCGTCTGAAACAAAGAGCATTCTTTTCCAGATGAAGAGGGGTTTGTTAGCCTAGGCTGCAGCCTGGCACTGAACTTCCCTCTGAAGCACAGAAATACAGTAGATTTTTTCAGGTAGTGAGAGGCCTCTTTGACAGCTGCGCTTCAGTTCCCAAGAAGGAGAGCTCTGCCAGTGGCTGGGCTTGCAGTCTGGACGCTGTCACCGAGGCAGCTGGCACTGATCACTTCCTTGTCTCTTTGATGCAACAGGGGGCTCCGATGTCAGGGTGAAGTGGTATTTATGGATCTCGGTTGCTTCAGGCAACTTTTGGCTCCTCTAAATGAGAAATTGCTCTTTTGAAACTTAAGATTTGGGTGAATTCCCAGATAGCACCCAGAGCAAATAATAAGAATTATCAAATGTCCCCCTTCACAGATGAGGTGGTTTTGTTCAACACCCCCCTCTTCCCTCTGAAAAAATTCCAGGAAGTCTTGTAAGCTAGACAAGACTGAACAAAAGCTCTGTTTTCAATCAGTACAGCTGTGGAGGTTGAGAGACTTTTTTTTGTGTGTTGAAGAAGTGTCAAGTCCCTTAACACTTACAGTTCAGTCTTACTTTCCTGCACAGTTAAAAGAGTTAAGTAGTAGCATGGATCACTATTATAATGACACTTCATTTCTGATAAATTACGTGAATTACTTTCCTTTTTTCTCAAATGAGTGGTCTCAGATTTAGGGACAAAGGAAAGTGCTCTGCTATCAAGCTTGCCTTTTGCTCTTGAAATTGAGTTATGTTGTAATTTTCTTTTCTTCCTCCTTTCCTCTGGGTAATTTTTCCATCAGCTCAAACTAGCACTGCCAGTGCTGTGACTGGAACTGTCAGTAATGGACTCTTCCACAGTCATGGCCTTCTTTTATTGGAGTGTTCCTGAAAACCGCTTTTCTTGTCTTAATGGCTAAGCACTGTCCAATATGGAAAAAAAAAAAAAGTGGAAATAAGTGTGTACTGGCTAGTTAATTCTAAAGATGGTGACATGGTCAGTTGCTAATAAGAGTAATTTTTGTAGCATAAATGTATCAAGGAGCTTAACTACACAGAAGTAGCAATCCTAAAATGTACTGCTACTGAACTCTCAAAATTACAGTTTTTCTTCATACTTACATAAATTGTCTTCTTTCTTGATGTAACTGGAATGGCTTTGGAATTACACTGAGTTCTTTTTTGTTTTATTTTAATTTCAGTAAAATATGAAAGAATCAAGTTCTTGGTAATTGCATTGAAGAGTTCTGTGGAAGTCTATGCATGGGCACCAAAGCCATACCACAAATTTATGGCCTTTAAGGTAACAGTATATTTCAGCCATAGGTAGGATTTTCTCATAATCACTTTTACAGTAATGTTCTGACAATGTATCATGGCCGTATTCCAAGTTGTTTGATAAATCTCTACAAACTTTGTGTTATATTTCAATTTAGGAGGTTTTGTTTTTTAATTCTAAGACATTTAAAGGCCTATATTGTAACTGAGTATAGCGTAATAATGACACAATATCAGAAGTCTTTGTTTGCTCTCTCTATTAATAAAACACTGGACAGAGAGAAGTGGACTGAGTCTAAACTTCTCTGAACAGAACAAGTCATGAAGTGATATTCAGAAATGTTATGGAACTGTTTTTGAATATTGCTAGAATGAAATTGGCTGGCTGGGTATAATTGGCAGGCTGGTTTACAGACAGTTACTGTGGGCTGCAGATCGAAGTAGTACAGGAGTGCCGAATGGCCCTGAACTTTGGGGAAAACAATTCTTACTAAAAAAGCAAACAGATCAAGTAAACCCTACAGAAAATAGCTTAGGTGACTGAAATGCAGCAGTTTGCAGAGTAATCTGTCCTTGCTTATGAGAGATGTGTCAACCTAATGGGTCCAGTGTCTAGAGACCAGAGGGATGTGGAGGAATAAACCCACAATGTGTGCATGCAAGCATGTTTTTATAAACCCCATCATTGCTCTAAGCAGTAAAGTAAATCTCACTGATGGTTGTCTCACAGTCGTTTGGAGAATTGGTACATAAGCCATTGCTGGTGGATCTAACTGTAGAAGAGGGTCAGAGACTGAAAGTGATCTATGGCTCCTGTGCTGGCTTCCATGCTGTTGATGTGGATTCAGGATCGGTCTATGATATTTATCTACCAACACATGTGAGTGCTGCTGCTGTGTCTGGGTTTTTCTTTCTGCAGGATCACGCCCCACCCTCAACCCCTTCCTTTCCCTGAAAGACCAATGTGTCAGGCTGTCCCTGTGGGTCGCTGCCAGGTGTTTGCAGTGGTAGATGGGGTGGAGGGGACTGAGCAGATAGGGCCACATGCGCTACAGAGTTTGTCTCTCCCTGTCAGTCCTCACCTCAGAGTCAGTATGTCTTTATGGCTTGGGGTTGCCCACTCAGAACTGATGAGAACCAGTGTCACTGTTTCAGGGGTGGCAGCTAAATGGCTGAGTGCCCTGCAAATGTCCAGCAGCACAAATGACACAACAACCCAAGGATGGATTTTGAAAGGGTTGGCAAAGACCAGGTGACCTTAGCTACCAAAGTTTCCTGTTCATTGTACACAGAGGTGTCTGATGGGCTACCCCAAGCACTATCACTATTCAATGCAGTGCAGAGATCTGAGGTCTGCATCTGCTCTGCTTTCCCCAGGCTCCCTTTTTGTGCATGGAAAGAAATGGGCACCCCTGCAGAGAAATGCATCTTTCTTCAGTTAGATGTCTGCCTTGATGAGAGGCTTTCTGCTCCAAGGGTTTGCAGGTCTTGGTCACTATGGTGTCTAGCTCGAGGGCAGCAGGTATAGCACTTGTAAAGTGAGTGAATTTGGGACTAGGTGATCTTTATGGGTCCCTTCCAACCCAAGCCGTTCTATGAATCCCTGATGTGTCAGCCAAAACCAAAAATCACCTGTGCCTTTCTTCTAGCACAGGCTCTGCAGCATTAAAACACTTCCTCTTTTGTCTGTGTAGATCCAGAGTAGTATCCAACCTCATGCAATCATCATCCTCCCAAACACGGATGGGATGGAGCTACTGGTCTGCTACGAGGATGAAGGAGTTTATGTCAACACATATGGAAGGATAACCAAGGATGTGGTTCTGCAGTGGGGAGAAATGCCAACTTCAGTTGGTAAGTGCCTCTGGTGAGCCACGTGCAATGCGCTCTTAGGGAGTGTGACAGAGTGTGCGCGTGGGCCCAAGGAGGGAACATGAGTGTGCTGCTTCTGCATCTGAAGTCAGTGCTGTATAATTTCTGGAAAACAGCTCTGCAAAGTGAAGAGTAATCATGTGGATCTGCCTTTTGCTGAAATTTTTGTGAATAAAACCCAAACAATCAAGTTGTGGAATTCATGGTTGAGAAACTCACCGTGACCTCTGTAGGCTGCTGCAGAATTTTTGCTAGACAGCCCCAAAGCTGTGGAAACTATACTTTCAGTATAAAGGTGTATAAAGTGGCAGATGAGTAAAATATTATGGGTAAGTCTATGTAGATAACAAAAGCTGTACCTCATTTGATGTCTTTAATTCACCTTCAGATTGCTCGTCTCTCCTAGGACTGTTCTCCCTCATCTCTCCAGCTCAAAATAATGTTGAGGGTGAGAACAATGAGCACAGCACACAAGTACACAGCAGAATCCCACCTGCTTGTGCTGCTGTAACTCAGTGCAGAGCAAAGCATGGGCTGTAGTCACACCCTCCTTTTGTTGGGCAAGGACATTGCATTTTATGGGCTGTGGGATGGCTGCACGTATTAGGAGATGACAGCTGATAGCTGTTTGAGCAACAGGAACAATGCAGGAGGAAATTTAAAGAAGCTAGATGCACAGCATGTTCCCTCCTGTGCTGATTAACTCTTCACTAGATCTAAAAGCAAACAGGATATATCAGCTGGCAAATTCCAGAGCCTTTGGAGACTTGAATGTTTGTGAAGCAGTAAATGGCACTGAGGCAGCCAACACCATCTGAACATCTCATCTGGCAATTTTTAGTAACTATTTGGCCCTGTTAGTACTAGTGGATTGTTTAAAAAGAAATAATTTTCCATCGGGATGGTATATGCACTGTTGTTGGACATTATACTGTAGGAGAACATTTTATTTAATTTTACTGAAAACTAATATGAATACATTATATAAAAGGAAAATACTTTAAAATTAAATATTTTTTAATTCTGCTGGCTAGGAAGTATTTTTTATTTTTCTGTTAAGTATGCATGCAAATCAGAGGCAACAGCTTAGTCTTCATTTAGTTCCCTTATGTTATTTTTGACAGCATTCCTAAGACTGTCCATCAAATTGCTTTGTGAATATACCTTTTTGTAATGCTGGTGACTTTACCTTTTGTTTAATTTTCTTTCTGCTATCAAAAGTAGATTTTTTTTTCTTCATGCTACTACTAATCTGTGTTACCTGTGACACTCCAAGGAAAAACGTTTGATTTATTATTTTATTTGTGCACAAAGGGACACAGTGTGTCAAATAATAATATTTCTACTTAGGGAGCTTAATGTGAACCTCTTGTGAGATACACAGAATAATTTTCAGTTGGCTTTCTCAAGGACATCAGTTTGTTCAATTATTACTCATTAAGAGAGGCTAGCCAATTTTTTTCTAGTTTTACCTTTCCCTCTCATGCTTTGTTTTTGCTGACAAATTTGATCAAGGAGGGAAAATAACACATAAGACATGGAGCTGGTGCTTGGGACACGCTGTAATGGATGGGCTTAGTCTATCTAAACATTGGCTTCTGCTTTCTCTTAGTCAGTGCCTAATTAACACATCTCTTTGTCCCAGACTTGGAAGAAAAGCCTGTGTAAAAACGCAATGTTCTCTCAGTTTAATTAATGGTTATAAAGTTTCCTTTGTTATGAATGCTCAAGGTAGAAGTGTGTAACATAGAAAACATGCAAAAGAAAGTAAAATTAAAAAAGGTATTTTTTAGGCATCTTGAATGTTCTGAGGACAGAAATAGCACTCTGAACATGTGTGTAGCTACAGTAACGCACATGCAGGTGATTTTTAGGTAGAATGTGTCAGGTTATTCTGTGCTTTTTCCATTCCTCCTCTTGCCCCCTGCCCATCCCTAATGTGCTGTTTTCTTTCCAAAGCATACATCCGATCTAACCAGATCATGGGCTGGGGAGAAAAAGCTATCGAAATACGGTCGGTGGAAACTGGACACTTGGATGGTGTGTTCATGCACAAAAGGGCACAAAGACTCAAATTCTTATGTGAACGCAACGACAAGGTACATTCCCTCCCACCAAGTCTCTTGCCAAGATGATAAATGTGTACTTCAGTTGGGGACTTAGGTTGGGTTGACCCTGACCAGCAGCCAAACACCCAGCCAGCCTCAAGCCCTCTCCCCTTTCCCATGGAAGGGAAAGAAAATAGTCAGAAGGCAAAAGACTCATGGATCGAGATATGGACAGTATAATGAGACAGTAAAAGTTTTAATAACACAGTTTGTACATGCAAGCCAGACAAAATAAAGAGTTAATACATAGTCATCCACGGGCAGGTGGATGTCCAGATGTTTTCCACACATAATACTTGCTTGAGAAGAAGAAGTCATTGCCACAATATCCCTCCTCTCCCTGAGCTTTTATTGGTGTACATGATGCTGTATGTTATGGGACATCCTTTTGGTCAGCTTGGGTCAGCTGTCCCAGCGTTGTCCCTTTCCAGCCTCTTGCCTGTCCCAGCCCACTGGCCTTTTAGGGGTGAGGGAGCTGGAGAGAGAGCCTTGGTACTGTGCAAGTGTTGTTCAGCAGTAACACTGATGTGTTAACAGCACTGTTTAACACAGATGCAGAGCCCTGCACCCTGCGGGCCGCTGTGAGGAGCATCAGCTCCATCCCCACCAGGCCAGACCAGCCCTGCAATTGCACTGCAAATACTGGGGACAAGGCACATTGGAAGCACTGCTGTCCTGCCTGTTGAATTTGGCAATCTCTTCTCTTTGCAGGTTTTCTTTGCCTCCGTGCGGTCAGGTGGAAGCAGTCAAGTCTATTTCATGACCCTTGGCAGGACTTCACTTCTGAGCTGGTAGAAGCAGTGGGATTTGGAGAGGAATTGCTGACATCCAGAGTCTGAGATCTTCATAACTTGGAATTATTTTCAACTGGAGTACAGACCTGCACGAGTGCAGCACTCTGTGTAAATGTGTGTGCAGGCATCACTGGTGTTAGGTTTCTTTCTGTTTTTCAACTGAGGCTGCGATGCAGCTGGTGCTGTAAAGATATTGCCATCAGGTGCTACAATGTCTTTGAGATTTGGGATCACGCTAGAAAGCTACAGGTCTTCTTTTCCCTTCAGCTCCAGTATTCCTAGGATTTGAAGGACTCTGTTTGTTAGTGTGTTAAAACAGAGGAGGGGGGGAAAAAAGGAAGAAAGACAAACCAGGCTTACCATGAACATGCTGTTTGTTGAGTGGACAGGAGGCAGGCAAGAGAAGGTGAGAAGTGGTGTAGAGTCAGACTGGCTGAAACAGAGGGCAGATCTAGTCTAGTAATGTTAACAATGTATTTAATTGACATTTCTTTTTTGTAATGTGACAATATGTGGACAAAGAGGAAGGTGCAGGTTTTAAGAAGTTAATATTTATAAAATGTGAAAGACACAGTGACTAGGATAACTTCTTCTTGGGGACAGGGAGGGTGGGAAGGGGCTTGGGGTGGAATTCTTAGGGTTTTTTCGTTTCTGCAGTTTTATTTTGGCCTGGCCAATAACTTTAGTCATTTTCTGTGTACCAGGTGTTGCCTGAAACATGTGCAGGTGATTAAAAAAAAAAAAAAAAAGGAAAAAAAAATTCATTTTCTATAATGATTCTGTGTTAGGCCAGAACTTGGTTATGTCACAGTATTAGCACTGCCTCAGTTAAAGGTTTAATTTTTGTTTAAACCTAGAAGTGCAACAACAGTTTTACCACAGTCTGCACTCGCAGAACTAAAAAAAAAAAAAAAAGAAAAAAATGAAAAAAAAAGAGAAATAAAATCCAAACTACATATGTTTATTTTTTTGTGCCTACCTCATTGTTTTTAATGCATAAAAGAAAAGAGGTGGTTTAGTTTATATGTTTTTAGAAGAAAACCATTAATGTCTAATTTAATCTTAATACCAAAACTACCAGATTGAAAGGTTTCTGACTGTTATTGCATAGCAAGTTTCAGCAGGAGGAGAGAGTAGTCCATTGGGGCAATAGTCGTAGTGGTATGGCAGTGAGACACTGATTAATGTAATTTGCTTACAAAATTTGGTAAAGCAAGCATTTTTTGAACCAGTTTCATCCTTAATAGAAGTCTGAATTTAGCCTAAACCAGAGGTTTCACTCTTCTAACACATGGGCTTAGTAACAGGCAGGTAAAAGTAACTAGGCTAGTTCTATAAATTGTTAAATGTTGTAGGAAACATTTTGGGGCGGTGATGTTTTTCTTTTTTAAGAATGCAATGCACTAAAACTCTTTTAAGAATGTAGTTAATACTGCTTATTCATAAAAACAGCGTATACCTGTGTTTAGATGTAAGATCCCAGCTCTGGCTTTTTTCCTTTCTTTTTTTTTTTTTTTTTTAAGTCAGCTTTATTTTATGAATAAGTTTTGACATTTTTAATAAATGTCTTGAGAGTAATAATTTGTTTAGTGGCTACATGTTCATTACTTGAGAAATTTTGAGTGTATAATAATCTGTTGGTGTTGTAATAATGCACAGTGTCACGATTCAGCCATTTTCCTTTTTGTTTTCTTTTTTTTTTTTCTTTTTTCTCCTTAATTCCTTTGGTGGGGTACTTTGCTGACAGCTGCCTTAAGCTGTTCATTCAGTGAACAGGCTCTCAGTGTTTCATGGGCTTTGTCTTCTGCTGTGGTTAATTTTCCTTCATGGCATGACAGGTAGGGCTTTTTAAGCACGTATTCTTCAATTCAGTCAAGCTGATGGCTCGAGCGACTGGTCACACAATCAATTTAGAGCCAAGAGCACCGAGTGTGCCAAGCTCAGACTCCACAGACCCTTCTTTTGGTGTCAAATCTGACTGCTGTAGCTCCTCCAACCCCGGTCAGCGCTGCTGCTGAAGACTCTCCTTGAACATCGTAGATGGTTGAAAAGCGAGCGGTAAATGCGTTCCTCCAGCGCATGCGTGTGCACACAGCAACCCCCACTCCCCCACCCCCCAAAAAGAATCAAAACTCAAGAAAGCCTTACATTTGCTGGCGGAGGATTACCTAGAACTATTTTTTTTTAATTGTATGACTTTTGCATAGTGTTGAAGGTGAAGGATGTGTTCTTTCCAGGCCCGGTGAGGTCAGCCAGAAGAACGATCAACCTTTTGTACTATAATGAACTAAAGGGGGCTCGGAAATGCGGCGTGATGGTGGACGTGGGTGTGAACACAGAGCTGCCCTGTAGTGTAGTTTGCCGAAGCTGATTCGATCGAATGTCAGTCTGCGTGATTTAAATCTTCCAGTGCTATGTGGTCAAAATTAATCTAGTCCTTGAAAGCTGATGCTATTCACCTAGAGGAAGATGCTCCAGTGCTGTAGGGATGCCCAGGTCATGGATATGTGCTGTTGAAGTTGTGAGGCTCTGGGGGAGGGTGGAAATCTCCTTCCTTCAGTGGCTCTGCCCATCTGGCAGCTTCTGCCTCCACAGAAGTGCCAACGTGGCAAGGTAAAAACAGTATTACAAAACCACTTCGTATACCAACATCAAACTCTTCAAACAGTGCTTTCGTAAGCAAAGAAGAAAAGAAAAGCTCCTAGGTTTAGTTTTAAGCTTTAATAAGTAATAATTTTCTGTATCTTTAAGTCAAAGTAACCCTAACTTGTATGACTGCAGTGTTTTTATTTTTTATCTTATGCACATGTTATGTTGGAGAAAATGTTTACAAAAATGGTTTTGTTACACTAATGTGCATCACATATTTATGGTTTATTTGAAAGTGATTTTTGTGGGTTTTTTAGTTTTTCGTAGTAGTAGTACACTTTTTGTGATTTATAACCCCAAACTCTGCTGATTATAAAGATGCTAAACAATAATACAAAATGACAAACTGCATTAAAATTACTAATCGTAGAGCTGCAAAGCAGACTGGTGACAAGTAAAACACTCAGCCTTTTTTTTGCAGTGCTATCTAACTTGTCTTCTGTGTATTATGGAAATTACTGTTTTTTCCCCCCGTTTTTCCTTAAATAAAGTCAAATTGACACCTATTGTATGTGGAAAGTACTTTGAATATCTACTGGCTGCAGAAATCATGCTGCATGTTGCCTAGTTGCATGTTACCATAAGAACAAAAGACTTATTGTCAAATCTCATCATTTTAGAGACTTTGACAATAAATGTGGGCTTTTGAGGGCTTTTTTTGGGTTTTTTTTTGGGTTTTTTTCCTTAAAGCCCTATCTCCTGGTGCAGTTGCTCTTTTGAGAATTGCAGTTTTTTTCCTTTTACAGAGAAAAGAGTGTGAAAATCTTAGAAATGCAAGTGTGGGCCCGGAAAGAAGTTGCACAAGGAGAGCTTGGGTGCATTGTGAACGTGCCCTCCTGCCACGCTGCCCTCAGGCCTGTGGGTTTTGTAAGCTGGCGTTGCTTATTGTCCAGAGTGCAGTGAACAGCAGTCCTGAGCCAGACTCTTGCACAGCACAAAAGCATGGCTCCAAAAAAGCCAGGCTTCCCGAGTCGTAAGCCACAGATACAGAGGAGGTTTGATGCAGAGTTACTGTTTTCACCCCCAGGGTTTCCCTTGGGCTTTGCCCATGTTTTTCCACCACAGGCTGAGTCTGTTTTCTGAAGTGGAGATAAGCAGTAGACGTTTCCTTCCGCCTAGGCTGGTCACTGTGTGAGGAGGAGGAGGAAGTCTGTGGTCCCAGACTTTTGCCTTTCCTTGCACTCTCATCTGCAGAAGGCATGGGATGTGGTGTAAGTTGAAAAATGTTTCAGGGTTTCATTTGCTTCCTATAGACAAAGGTATCTGAAATCCGTGAGCCTCACAGCTTTTCCGCTTCTGCAAGGATAGATACTGTCTGAGCTTAAAAAACTCAGGACCAGCCAACTGCTGGTCAGGTTCCTGCTGGCTCTGCTCCAGTTGCTGCTTCAGAGCTGCTGTTTTCCTCAGTCATCCCTGACCCATTGTTAAACATGCCTGGGTGCAGTTGGGTGAGCACTGTTGGCTGGTTGTGAAGACAGATGTGAGCTGATGCTCATTCCAGGGTGCAGTAAGTAGCCGAGAACAGATGTGAGTTCTGGAGCAGGTGCTGGCCGAGGCAGTGGAGAACAGAGAAAACCTTTGTGCTTCTCGGAATAAAGGCATAATTAAGGTGACCTGCAGTAAGGAGAAAACACAAAAACATAAGAGCATTGGAAATCAAGTCCTCTATGGAACTTGTGTAGGTAGCAGTGGTGAGAGAGAGAGACAAGTTTTTACTTAGTAAGGGAGAGAGGGATGTCCATGGGGCAGAAGAGAACAAACAGTGCAGCAAAAGAACATGTTAATTTTGAAAGTTGACAACTGAATTAGTCAAACCAGAGAAAGAAGTTATCAAATGTCAAAATTGAAACAATTTTTTTACAAAGCTTTTAAAAGTGCAAATTAAATATTAGTAAAGTGCAGAACACTTACCCAGGAGATTGAAGCAACAGAAATTCAAATTAGAAAGTATAGCAAGAGCCAGCCCTTTTCAGCAGGTTCTGCTGAAAGTCACGTACTAGAGCAATAGGATTGCATAAAACTATATATGAAGGTGGGAAAGTCCTGTTTTGTGGGCTGCTACCTTTTGTGCAGAGACCTTGTTAATTCCTACTTGTATCCATGTTGTGGTCTGGGATGTAATACTGCTGAAAAGTATTCTGAAGTTGCAGGAACTTCACATGCAAGAAAAGAGGTGATGGCAGAGAGGGAACTCAGCACCGTGCATTCACATTTCAGACTCTGTGATCTCAAAATGCTCCATGGCAACAAATACAGTGGTAGTAATGGGATTGCATTGCCACCTTAGGGTCCAGTGCCTTGTGAGCTCCAGCATCTCAGCCCAAAGCTGTCTCTCTCTTCTAAAACCACACTAGCACTGAATTGTGCCACTTTGCCTAAGTGGTATTCAATGAGCAGTTGTCTGGGCAGCCTGGGTTATTTGCTGCTGGCTGTTACTTTGCCAGGGAATCCCAACCAGTCCAGCAAGGAAATAAAGCTGGGAACTTAACTGTGAGCAGACTTCTGCCCGTGAGGGATATGTTTTATGGCCGGGATTCCCACTGCAAGTGCGGGGTGTCCTTGCCTGCTGGGCTATATTGGGGTGGATAAGGAGATGCAGGTTCAAAGGGCTGTGTGTGCTCAGCAGCTGTGATAATGTTCACTTGTAGCTGTCTTCCAGTATCTACAAATCCACTGCTGAGCCCCAGGTCCCAGCTTTTGGCCTATTTCCAACCCGTTAAAAGCAGGAAAGCTGGTAACAACTGTTTTCTTTTCTCTTAACTTCTTTTCTAAAGTTTTTTTAACATACTCTTGTATTGGTGCTGCTTGGGGAGGTGTGAAAATCCAGGATCAGGCCAAAACTAGCACAGCCACTGTAGCCACTTGGATTGCTGTGAAGGTTGGGGGAATTAAAGAGGAATATCAGGTTTAATAATTGCAGTCACTTAATTTTCACTCCATGCTCGTGTGGCTCCATGCAGCATATGCTCCTAAAGGGTAAAATCTCTGCCTCAGAAATGCAGATAATCTTACTCTCCTTATCTCACTGGTTTATCCCACTCTTGGTCTAAACAATAATAAACTTGGGAGAGAAGGAGGGAGGAAGGTGTTTCATTGTTTAAGAAAAGAAATCCCTGACTCAAGTCAAAATATGCCCTTTACAGCTGAGGAAATGACAGGGTACTTTCTTTGTTAATTCTAGTAGGAAATTCACTTTAATGTTTCATTCTCAGGCTCTTTTGATTCTGTGGGGTAAATGTGTGGCATGGGAAAATCAGATTAATTTGTTCCAATTGCTGCATGCAGCTCAGGTTTTACTTGCCCTCTGTGTGAAATTTATATTGCACAATTTTGTGTTTGACATTCAGCTTAATTTGTCCATTAAAAGGCATTACCATACTTCCATTTTATTTTAATATTTGCATCTTTCAAGCAATTTTGCCCTATGTTACCCATAGAAAAAAAAAAAAGCATTTCTATCTCTGAAACAGCTGTTGAAGTGAAGGGATTGAAAATACTGCTTGCATTGGCTCTTGTCATGGGGAGGTTACAGACAATTTCTGGTAGAATCCTGTCAGTATAGTTAGCAATACTCTGCTGTTACAAACAGGCAAAGATGAAAGAGTAAATGATGTGTTTGACAGCATTCAGTGAGTCAGAGGGATAGTTAGAAAATGGGTCTTTAGTTTAAGATTCTTCAAGTCAACCATTAAACCAGCTTGGCCCTTTTGGGTATGGGCGTGTCCCTGGTGTTTGGTGAAGGAAATAGAATGTGACCTTTTGGCAATTGAGACAGGAAGGCATTTAGCTAGGTGAGATCTGTGAGAGAGCAGAGAGCACAGAGCACATTTTATGCTATTTTGCAATGATTTTACCAAATTTCCTACCACTGCTAAAGGATACGTGTGCCTGTAGCTTGGCATAGAGAATGCTTACTTGCAACTTGGTTTTTGGCAATCCTGTGTCTCCTGGTGGTGCTACCAGGCAGAAGTGAACCTGGGTCCTCCTAGAATAGCCTTGTCAAGAGCTTTCTCAACTTGGTCTTCAGACATAACATAGACACAATCTAACCTCTCTTCTCCCAAGCACTTAGTTGTGTCCAAACCTCCACCTAATGCTGAAGTGAAGGCAAACCTGAAGGCAGATTTCCTGCCATGATGATCCCACCATGGTGCAGCCTACACAGAGCAGTTGGCAAAGCCAGGCTGGTGGGCACATGCAAAAGCTCTGTCCTAAGAACTGTCTCTCTTGGCTTCGTTAAGTGCTAGACCTACCCAAAAACCTTCTGGAAAATTCATACGGAAATTTTCTTGGTGTTTCGGTAATGAAATTAGCAGAAAGATAAGGAGAGAGCACATACTGGCATAGAATGTTAAAATGCAAAATATGTAATTATAGACTCAGAGTTGTAATGACTCTAATGGATATCAGAGACAAGTATAAAAGGAGAATAAATTATTTCAGGGCATAAAGAATCAGTTATGGGTAATTAAGCTGCAATTATCATTACTGTGCTGCTATGATAGGTTTTTTTTAAACTAATTTTTCTAAAATGGAAAAATGCAAGTTAAGTGTGAATTCATCTATTATTTGCCATTCATATAAAAACATTTTTCTAGTGCTTTTCAAAATGTGCCAGTGGGACAGATCTCAGTTTTACACTAGCGAGAACACCAGGGATTTTTGTGAAGTGATTTATTTCACGTCACTTAGCTGTTCAGTGGCATAGTTTAAACTCATGTTTGGTGAGGGGGATAAACTCATGCCCACTGCCAATCGTGGAAGCCAGCAATCAGGTTCCAACAGAGTTCTTGACATGTTTAAGATGAAGAGATTTGGTAAATCTAAAATCCAGGCCTCCAACTCAGAGCAAGGACATCGCAGCTTAGAGTGGCCAGCATAGTTCTTGGTTCAGTCTGTGGTGCTGAGATGGCTGAACCTGGAAATCAGCTCCTGAAAAGCTGCAGTTTATTTTGCAATGGAGACCAATGCTCATTGGTATCACCTTGCTTTAAAAGGGCCCTTGTAAAGCATATCAGGTGAGTATGTGCTCTGTGAGCAGGTGTGGTGTGGGAAGGATCAGCAGTTCTGCTCCTGAGATCAGAGACCTGAGGTGGCAGTGGTGGTACAAACACTGAGCCAGGTAGGCAGTGGGACACCTTCTCTTCCTCTTAGGGCACTGAAGACTTTGCAGCTGGGGAGGAGCTCCTTACTGGTACCAATGTACAAATTCAGGTGTTAGAAGTGACAACCCAAAATGTGGATGCGGACAGCTTTGCCTGTATTGCATGGTAAACTGCACAAAGGAGCAAAGAAATGAGTTCCAGTTTTGCTCCTAGCACCATTTCTGTATGGATGACCCAAGGTGGGAATATTTGCTGAAGAATTACTCTGAGTTCCTAAAAGCTTTCATGTCCTTTGGTATTCTGGTTGGCTTCCAGCTGCTGGGGTTCCTGAAGAGGTGGGGTTGTCTCAGATGCTTTGAACTTCTGGAAGAGAACTGCGTGCTTGGGTTTAGGTACCTACATCCCATCAGGGTTTGTTTTTTTTTTGCACGGTTACTGTGACACTTAACTCCTCAGTGCAGGGCTCATCATCTGCTGCATATGTTTTTAAAAAAGGATTTTTAAAAAATGCTGAAAATTTGGAATATACCAGGGTCTAATGTTCCCAACTTAATCCAGACACCTCTTTCTACTGCTCAGCATTTGTAGACTAATCTTGAAGAACCATATTCACTCTACAACAGATGGTCCTCATGAGAGTATTCAAAAACTTCCTTTATTGTCATTAATTAGTTTGTAGCCTTATGTATGCCCTGATAGGATCTGAAGTACTTATCTTCTCAGAAATTACATCATTTTAGTATGGTTCAAAAATACTAATGAACTTCTCTACACTCCTGTTGAGGTAGAGTTAGAAGCATTTTTTTTAATTATCCTAACTTGAAATAAAGATCAAAAGGTTAGATTTCTTTTTTGCTTTACAGAAGAGAATTTAAGACATAGCAATATTTGCCCAGAAATAATTTCTTCATTTCTAATAACTGTAATATTTTGCTTTCTGGAATAACCACTAGGATGTCATGCTAACTGTAATTTGAATTCTCAAGGTATTTTAGTGCTGCTGAATTCATTATCCCTGTACAGTGCATTTTGAATGGGCAACGTCTCTCATAGCCCAGCTCACAGAGTTTGTGTGCAAGGGAAATGTGTTCTATCAGGTTAAACTGACATTTTTTGAGGGGTTGGTTATATGTATAAAACCCACGTGCTGTATGAAGGAGCTTTTCAAATTTTATGCTGTTGATTAAGTATTGCAGGGTGTATCAAACAAAATATTCTGTCTTGGACAAGCTGACCTCCTCTTGCCTTCCTTGACCAGAGTATCTGTTTCACAAGACTAGCATTTTTTCCCATGAGAAGTAGCAGTTAAATAGCAAATTAATTTTCTGATTAAAATGGAAAAGACTAGGATGGAAAAGGCATAGCCTGTTGTGATTTTTATGTCTGAAGTACTGAGGTGCAGTTCTGTCCAGCTGGCCAAAATTTTCACTCCTGAGCTGCCCCGTCTGCCCCAGGGGAGAAGCCCCTCGTTGTTGTCAGGCCATGGCACCCACAGATCTCAGCTGCAGAATTGTGGACAGCCCAGTGCCTGTCACCCATATTTTGGGCAGGTGCCTCAGAGTGTTGTTTTTTGTTGCAATGGCTGAGACTCGGGGCAGAAGGGGGAAGCATCGACAACTCAGAGGCTCTGCCAAGCCCTTCCTCAGGTGCTCTAAACACAAGCAGTGAGAAGTCCTTGGGGTTCAGCCATCTGTGTCTCCAGCTCACTGAGGGACAAGGGAGATTGTGGCAGATAATTGGAGAGGAGGTATAAGCTGGTTGTTTTCTAGGGAAAAAACAAGTAGAACAAAAAGGTTTAGGCTGAAAATTAGGAAAAATGGTTATAGTGCTATGCTGTAAAATCAGTACCTACAGTGGGTCCCTGGTCTCTGGTTATCTGTTTTTCATGCTTGTCTTTGGAAGAGCATTTATTCACTGCTTTTCAACGTGTCTTCTGAAAGGTGCATGCCTTGATCTTTATTTTCTGAAGACAGTACAAAAGAGATTTTCCCACAAATTCCCTTTGGGGGCTTTTAAATAGCAGGTAATTGCATCATTGATGGTGTGGGAGGTGGACATAGCCCCTCATGCCACAGGATGTGGGCAAAAGGAGCAGATCCCTTGTGTTCCTATGGTACGTGCACATGTGTCTATGAATCAAGCAGGGCTTTATTCGGCTGTCATTGATCACACTGTCCTAGATAATGTCTCACAATTTGGGTTCTTAACTGAAATCTGTCCAATATATCATTTCCCTGGGATCAGTTTGCAGCTGAGATTCACTGAGCAGTGAACAAAATACAGCTGTCATCCTCTTTTTGCCCCACTTCTGTAAACAGAACCAACCCTTTTAGCTTCAGTTTTGTTTCTAGTCATGAAGACCATGGTGTTCCCATTCCTGTAACTGAAATGGTAAAAGGGCTCTTACATCTTCTTCCTATTCCTTTGTGAGAACAGCTCTGGGGGAAAGAAAACGTGATTTCCTGGTATCTGCAAGATGCTTGTGTGATGAGGCCAGATATACAAGAACTCTCTGGAGACCCCTGGAAGGAGGAGTAGATATGCCAGCGACTGCCTGCCAGTGGGGCTGGGGTTGGATGCTGCCCACGGCTGGAGGTCACAGGGCCTGGGTGGGCTGGTCAGGCTCTGCACCTGGGGCTGCACCTTGGGGCTTGCCAAGCTTGGTGCCACCAGCTGGGGGGAGCTCCCATCAGCAGGTCCCACGACTGGGTGAGCCCTGCTGCTTAGGATCTCCTCAAACCTGGCTGCATCTGCAACAGGAGATGCAGCTTTCCTCTCTCTGCCAACAATGCCTTGAGGCTCTGCAGGACTCATTAACTTCTCAGAAGTTTGAGAGGCTTGTATTTGTGTGGCTGCTGTAAATTCGGTCTTATTTGAAGAGGTGTTAATGTTTCTGTTCCCTTCTGCTTTTATCAGCTTCTTCTTTTTCCTGCTGTCTGTTTTCCTTACTTCCTTCCTTCCTTCCTTAACTGGCTATCATTCTTCTGTTTCTGCCAAAAAGCAGTGTTTGTTTTGCAAAGTAATGGATTGAAGCCACACACTGGAGATTCTTTTAGTGGATGCAGCTGTTGCTACTTTCTAGCAAAGACACAACTGTCAGGTGCTGGGATTGTATTTTTGCACTGCAGTGTGGAACTGTGCACATATCCTGGTGCAAACTGTCCCAAGGTGGGCAGACACCCCAGCTTTCAATCAAACAGCTCCAGGCTGCAAGCAAAGGAGTATTTTCAGGAAGGGGTAAAGCTGCCCACTGGTATTATTCCCTCTTGTCTGTGGAACTTTTGATACTCTGTAGATTTAATAATGGCCTGCAAGATCTGCAGTGAGATTGGAGGGAATCTGCAAGAGGCTAGGGACCAGATAATGGAAATACTTTGTTTGATTTTATGCAGATTGCTGAGTTTTACATTGTGGTCACCCTTCCAAATCCAGTCCAAGGCATACCAGCTGGAGGCTGAATGCTTACATGCAGCATTGTCTTAGCAAGTGCCTTGCAAATTGCAGAAAACATGAGAGCTGCAGAAACAGGAGAAAGAGTTTGCTCCCAGCAAACTACAGCTGGGACATTTACTCAGCATCAGAAGTATAGATGTGATTAGAGACATGGTTTAATGGTGGACTTGGCAGTGTTAGGTTTTTGTAGAACTCAATGTCCCTAAGGGTCTTTGCCTGCCTAAATGATTTCATGGTTCTAAGAGGTTTTGAGAAGGCAAAATCTAAATCTTGTTTCTAAATTTGCTATCTCTTGGTAAATGTGTATCAGCAAATGCTATCCTTTCACATTCATAACTTGGTTTCAAGTTGACTGTGGTAACTCTGAGGCTTGACTAATGAATTTTGTAACAGCCACCTTCACTACTTCGGGGAGTGTTGTCTGCACTGACATTTCTCACACACCAAATGCAGAGGCCTAGAAATTCTTTTGGGATTCGAAAGTGAAGACGTGGCCATCAGAAAACTGCATCCAGTTTCTTTCCTGTAAGATCTAGGTCAAGTTCATATCTCTCAGTGCTTGCTGGCACACAGGATAGTTCTTGTGGCAGTTTTGTGCAGTGGTAGTAGATTGGGAGATGCTCAAAAATCTGAAGCTTGCAGAGGCAGTGGCAGTAAATATTTTTTGGAAGCTGTCATGTTCAGAGATAAAAAACTAAAGTGTGTCCTTTTTGGGTGAGTAACGTTGATGCTATGCCTGTAAATACTTCTAATTGTGATGCCCAAAATCTGCTCCTTGCAATATCTTGACAACTCTGTATGGGACAAACATTTTTTTTTTTAAACTTGTTTGGATGAGCATGTGAAGATAACCTGCTTCAATCCATAATCTAGAGAGGTTCATATCTCAGGTGAAGAAGGCTTCATTGCTATTTTACAGTAAGAGGCTGTGAATCTCACCTTGGAATGTGTTAATGATGACTGTATCCATTTTCACATTCATTAGATTTTAACATATAAGCCTACTATAAAAAGGCCTCCAGGAAACCCAAAATTTCATCTGTCCACAGTTAAAAAGCAGTTTGATTAATTCTAGCACTTGGTACTTGTACTGTGGTTTTCCTAAAGTAGGGAGATTTTTCCTGGAAGGACCTTCTGTGTCACTGCTGCTTCGATGATTATTTCAGGCTAACTCCTAGTAATGGATAGAAGGTAACAGTCCTTTTGCAGTAGAAATATGGCACACTTTTAATGTACAATCTTAGTTGATTGGTGGAATCATCTCCTTACTACGTGTTTTTAAGATGTGTTGTGGAAGGAAATTTCAAGAGAGAAAGCTGCTAACCATGAAAATTCATTTGTGGCACCTTGATATTTTTCCCTTCGTACTTGTCTGAGACTGGTGGAACAACACTGCCTGCAGAAGTTGGTAGGGAACAGCCTCTAAAAGAGACATTGGGTAAGACTGGAGACATCCTCTTAGCTTCTCCTTTAGATTCTTCTTTCTGTCCCTCCAAAAAAACCCCCAAACCCAAACACCAAAATCTCCAAAGGTTTTGTCCAAGTGCTGTCATTTAGATGTGTTAGGAACACATTTCAATGTCTTCATCTGTTAAGAGATTAAAATTCTCACTTCACTACACTTCAAAGTTCCAGCCTGCTTCATCTGAGTATGACTGGAGTGGCAGATCCATCCATCTTGAAAAGGCATTGTGTCTAATTTTGCTCAGGAGATCAGGCAATCTTGTAATGTTTTGACTTATTGTGCTGCTCCCAGACTACTACAGCACCCAAACACTGGCAAGCCCTTTCTGCATTCAGCAGAATTTGGATTTCTTCAAGGTTTGAAATGGTTTGCTGTCATTTACCAAAGGGGTCCCTTTGAGGTGCAACAATCTTGTGTTTTGTTCTCTGCTAAGTCTCTATCTCCAGAGCTAGGAACTGGCAGGTCTGCTATTTCTTGAGTACTGTAGAACTGCGAGTGTATAACTTCACAAGTTAATCTTGAAATAGTGCAAGTGTAAATGTCAGTAACTTTTCACAAAGATACATTGCACTTTTTATACTGCTTTACTTATTACAGTTTTATATTGCTTTTTTATTGCAAGAGAAATTATATTAAGCTTACTTACGATCTTTGAAAGGTACTGCAGGGAAATCAAAGTGCTGTGTGAATAGATCCTACTTTAGAGGCCTAGACTCTTCCTCATTGAAAGAATGTATCTGAATTCTTCAAGAACTGGGCAAACAGGTCTGGCCATACTTGGATACCTTTGGATTGTGCAGTGCTGGAATGTGTAGTACTGGGATAGGGGCAGATTTTTTCAGTGTCCAGATCTGAGGTTGTTTAGGCCAAATGTCTCAGTCTGGATCTTCTCAAGTTAACCTTGTTGCATAAAGTTGTGTGAGTAAATAGATACGTGAATGGACTTGTTTTCCCCCTCAAGTCTGTGATGGTGTGTTGGGACTTGAACTGATGGGCTGAAACTTACTTATTTTACCACTGTTGGAAACTAATTTTAAGAACTGATGCATTTGAGACACATATAAAGAAAGTACACTTCCTTGAAGTGAACAGCATGTGATATGTGAAAGAAGAGGAGGGAACAAGCAGCTAAAAAAGGTAAAGTTAGCAGTGTGTCATTGGGCACAGACAGATGGATACCAGCTGTCTTTTTGGTAGATACTAAGATATACTGTATGAACTGAGAAAGAAAAATGTGCTTTTAACTGAATACTGCTAACCCTGTAGAAATAAAAGAGATAAAAACTAGATTTTATCTTTTTTAAAGAAATAGATACATATTCTGTGTAAAGTATATTTTTCTTTAATATTTAAATGGAAAAATATTTCAAGCTGTTTCAGTCTCTAGTGCTGCTGAAAAATTTCTGGATTCATGATAAAAATGAATATTTATTATGTATCACAGATGGAGAAGAGAGCTTTTATTTTTGGAGCCAGGAAAAAAAAATAGTTTGGAAGCATGCCACGATGTAGAACAAATTCCTTGTCATATTTGTTTGGGGAAAATTATGCAGGTAGTGTTAGTTGCAATAGATGTCCTGCAAATGTCATAATTAGTAATTTGAGCTAGCATTCCCAAACTGCTGTATCCTAGGAAAATATGCATCAGCAGGCCACATTAAACTTTCAGACATGAATTATTATAATGGCCATTTGGCTTGGTTTCTTCCAGGAAGGATTTCCAGGAGTGAATTCTGAATGTTCTTGGGTGCTCTCTTCTTATCTCATTCCACAGCATTGCTGACTTGCTCTAGTTGAAAACTGGAGCCACGGTTAGCTTTTAGTTGTCAAACAATCAGGAACCACATCAAAATCAAACTGGTAAAGAGGAAGCAAGCTGAAACCTCTTGATGTGTGGCAATTCTTCCGGAACAGGGCAGGTGACACGCAATCTTGGACAACGCCCAGGGACAGCAGATCAATGGATACTTGCAAGGAGATGTTGCCTAAGTAACCACAGTCACGGGGTCATATTTCACAAGTGTGTTTTCCTATTACTTGAGTAGTAATGGGATGCTCTTGGTACAGTGAACTCTGGGTACCTCATGGCTGCCTCTCTCACCTACAAAACCTGAGGCCTACAACTTCATAAGCCAGAGTGCAGAGCATGAGGCTTGGCGTGGGCTGAATTGGGGGTGCAAGGGCTGAACTGTTTCCGACCACGATGCTGCCATCCACACTTTCAGCTCCACACTCTTGCTGGTAAGGTTGTGTGAGCAGTGCAGGCACAGCACGTTCTGTTCTGCAATCGGTGTCCAGAGGCTCCGTCCCACCGCCTCCCACGTGAGCACAGATTGCCCATCAGAGCTGTGTGTTCTCAGCAGCTGTCAAGCCTCGCTCTCACAAGTTTTCAGGAAACTCGTGCGTGTTCCACGCAGCGCCCTACAAAGCACAGGATGTCCTGGGCCCACTGGTATTATTCCTGCAACTCCAGTGTTCCTGCAAGTCCTGGCTGTTGGATGCCCCATGACAGATTATAGGGTCTTAAGAAGACCTGGGAGTGCTTGCCACTACTTTGTGTGTTAGGGAGCTTTTTCTCATACATATGCATGTTGTGTTTTCTCCTAAAGTCCAAAAAGTCCAGAACACCTTTTGTTCTTGTCTCACAAAGCCTTTTGCTAGCAAAAGAGTTAGCCATTTCCTGGGTTAGCTGCAGCATGTACATAGGTGAATCTATGCATTTGTTTTCAGGGCAGAAAAGTAGAGATCCTTGTGATCCTTGCTGAACACTGCTGAGAAACATCTTCATATCACAGGCTGCAATGTGGGCAACCTTCATGGATGAACCAGGTTCATGGCTGGAAGGCTTCCTTATGGTGGTGCAAAGGTGGAGAGAGAATGATGCAGTTAAACTTCATGGGAACAACAGTCTCTCCTGCATTTGTACCACTTTGTGCCTTGTCTGTCTCCTGCATCCTAGCCTATTTCCTCATGACCTATCTTTTATTGTGGCTGTATTTAGTAAGTAATTTACCTCTGGACAAAATCTCCCACTGAAATATGTGATCTGGTTATAGCAGCCTGGGCATGACTGATAAGGGCATGGGGAGGACACAGGTCTGCAGAGAGGTGAAGGTTGTGGATTAGAGCAGTTTAAGAGATGGACAAGAACAGCTATCAGAGGCACATCAGAAGCTGGCTCAGGGTGTAGATAAATTTGCATCCACTTGCTGCAGGTGAGGTTTGTTTCTGAAAGGGGCTTGATAATGTGCATAAATACTGCAGGGTTTGCAAACTCTGCATTTTGTTTATTGAACATGGAACAGCTGAACCCAAAGCCACATGACCCTACCCATGGCAGATCCTAAATGAGGCATGAGGTGTGTTGAAAGCCCTCCTAGAACTATTCCTCCTATGCACCAGCTTCTGATGAAAAGCCCTCTTACATAAACATCAAATTTGTCACATTAACAAAATCCTTTCCTCAAGGTGGTATTTCTTCATCTCCTCAGAAAGTACAGCTTTAAGGCAGAGCTCTGCCGGGCACTTTTCTTCATTACAGCATTACAAGGTTTTGAAAGGTCAATTAAGTAGAGTGTTAAAACTGCTGGCTGCATACATTGTCAAGAAAACACTGAGAATCTCCCTTTGATAGACTGCAGTGCAAAAAAGTTTCAGACTTTTCCTCTGTTCCACAAAGCCTTCAGAAATAAGAGTGATTGCATGAGGATATACTAGAAAAATCATAGCCTTCTTTTATAGTACTTATTTGGAAAAATGGAGAACAAAACTTATCCTAAGACAAAGAGACAAGTGGTCTGAGCAAGGTCTGGATGGTGTCATCCTAGCTCTGATGGTTCTGTGACTGCTGAGCTGCAGGGGCCCTGCCAGATACTGTCAGCCCCTAACAGACATGGTATCATCAGCAAACTCATTACTGGATTTTGATCTAAAATGACTCAGCAGTGCTGCTATGGGAATTTTTAATAATACCCTATTATATAAATACTTCCTAGTATAGCCCTTGGGTTCTCCCTACACAGGTAAACATCACTAAAATGCCATTAGCTGTGTTAATAATAAGTAAACTTTTTCTGGCTGGAGTTATGTTGTAAAATAGCTTTGAGTTATCACAAACATTTATCATTTTACATGGAGGAGTTTGGGCCAGATTTTTGTGGTGTCCCTACAGAGCACAGCCAGCACCCTGTAGCTGTTCCACATTGCATGGGGCAATGGAAAAACAGATTGCAGAGCAGGAACAGAAATCCTGCAGGGCTTTCTTTTGGGGACTTTTGCAGTTTGAATGCAACCCTTTCCTTTCAGCATGTGGCAGCCTCTAAATGTCTCTATGTATGGATTCATATATGTCTCTATTTTTCTTTCTCTTTGTCTCAATATATGTATGGAGGGAGTTGCCAAGATGTATGTGCCTTCTTACTGATCTGTTATCTCCAGTATTTCACTTGGATATTTAAAAGTCTAGCAAAAAGTCCTCTGGCTTCTGCATGGGACATGTAATTTCAAGCCATCTCAGGCCAGTATCTCAAGCACACCATGAAACAGGCAGCAGCTCTGAACCACTGAGTGCCATGAACTTGCTGTGCAGAGCTGCCATTAGCAACTTCAAGGGAGCCAGCAATGGTTAAGGTTCCAAGCACTGCTGCCATATCATTATGATATGAAATAGTTAAACTTAGTTCCCCCCTTTTTTTGGCCTTTAGTTCCCATAGCTACGGTATCAAGCCAAGAGCTATATCCATTATTCATATACCCTGCTGAAACCCTTCTCCCTGGGAAGTCTATTCACAAAACTCGTGCATTAATCAAAATAGTAACTTGTAAAGGTCCTGGGATCTTTCAGCTTTCTGCAGAGACAAGGGGAATGGTTCAGCACTTATGAACTGGCCTTAAAGTAAGTGCAGGGCTCTGCTGGGGGCCAGTGAAAGAAATGCCTCTGAGAGATCTTGGAAGCTACAGCCAGAAGGACCAGCAGAGATCTGAGTTTTATTTAGAAGGAAGGCCTCAATCCAGGAATGTCTGGAAGGAAAACCAGTTTCTTGAATGAAAGTTACCCAAATTTCCTGCAAATGATAAAGCCTTCCAATCAACTAAATTGGAATGAAAACTCTTCTAGCTTATAATTAAGGAAAATCTGTGTAGCAAAGCTATACTATTGTTAAAATAGCTTCATTTTCTTTTCAAAATATGATTGATAGCAATGATTTAAATAAATAGCATTCAATATTGTTTTGTGAAAAATCCTACCAAAGTCTCTAAAAACAGTTGCTGAAATTCCCGTTCAACCTGATACAGAACATTATGTGCTGGAGAAGGGTATCTGAGGGCTGAAATCCTCCCAAGATCAGTTTTGCTAGCCCATGTGTATTTGTACTCTTGTTGCTGTTACAACAGAACACTCCAAGCTTGGCTGTTCCCGACTTTTTATTAAAACAAACCTTTTTATTAAAACATTAACCTGAATAATGACACGAAATCTGACTTTCTCCAGTGCTTCATGGTGTGTCCACCAACAGAACAGATATAAAATAAAAAGACTGGGCCTACCTGCTCTTTATTGCAAGCAAGTATGGTCTTACACCATCACCTGGTTGCTTTTTTAGAACAATGGTGTTGTTGGGATTGGTTCTGTTTCTTCTGAACTGATCTGATTTCTCCTAGTTCCTGCTGTCAGATACACTGGTTCTTCTCTGCCTCTTCATTTAGAAGCAGTACATGTTGCATCTAATTATTTGCTATTCATTTATTTGTAATCCCCTCTTCCATTATATCATAGATCCAGAGCAAGTCTTGCTCAATTTTTTCTCTTAAGTAACTCTTGATGCCAGTCAGAATTTCTGGTCATTGTGCCACTACACACAGGACAAGCACAAAGAGAGAATGCCAAGCACAACTGCAACTTTGTTGTCTCTGTTTTTATACCATATGCACTTTCATGTGTTGTCTCCCATCCCAACCCCCTCCAAATCCTGTGAGAATGAATTACACATTCATGTAGTGGAGCAGAGAACAAATACCTTGGGTAATTGTATCTGCTATGGGTATTTCATATGACTGCTTCTTAAAACAAGTGTGTGTCAGAAGGACAGTAAATCTAAGACAAATGGAAGATTTACTGCCTGCATTACATAAATGACTTCATCTTCTTGATTCAGGAACATGTAATAAAAAAGTAATGTTTAATATTACCCTCCCAGTGCACCTACAATAATGTATTGTATGTGTAATGTATCTGTACCAGTTCAATTTTTCCTTTATCACAGACCATATGTTTGTCACTGTTTTTCATAGATATGAAGTTACTTTTTACCTACTAAGTTTAAGTTCAGCCAGCAAAAAGGCAATTATGAACAAAAATCTTTGTCATCTGTTTTTCTCCTTGCCTCTGAAATCCCTGTTTGCTGGGTTGGCTGCTTAAGCCAAGTACCATAACTGGTTTAGAAATTTTCTTTTGTCCCTGTTGTTCTGGCTCATGTAACTCTATATGATTTCATGGTCCCCAACTGGACACAGTTCCTCCTCTGTCTGCTGTTACTGTGGGCTTTTTGTAATGACTGCTGTGTTTTTAAATCCCTCAAACCTTCTCACATGAAAGACCGCAGAGCACATTATGTTTTTTCATGTATAAAAAAGACTGATCATGATTGCAAGCAAACACTATGATTTTGGAACTGGTGGAATAGAAAAAGCTAGTCAGCAGTCTTAGGTTTGCTTTTTTCCTAGCATGTCCCTCGTGTCCCTACTGACTCACTGCCTATGGTCTGAGAAGATGCCAAAGCTGGGGGAAATGTCTGCTTGCTGTTCTGCTGGGCATTGCTGGCTCCCAGCTAGCCCTGCCTGCAGCCCTGCCATGGCGAGTGACTGTGTGAGTGCTGCAGCCTTGCCTGGAGCCCTGCACTGGGGCATGGCAGGTGCTGTGTGCTGCAGGCTTGCTCCATCCAGGTGGGAGGGATGGCTGGTAGCTTGGGAAAGAAGCAGGAAACTCATTGTGGTTGTAGCAAGTTCAGGGTTGGTCTCTTCTCCCAGGTAACAAGTGACAGATGGCACGAGAGGAAATTACCTCAAGTTGTAGCAAGGAAGGTCTAGACTAGATATTAGGAAAAAATTCTTCACTGAAAGGATGGACAGGCTTTGGAATATGCTGCCCAGGGAGGAGGTGAAATCACCATCCCTGTAAGTGTTTAAAAGGCATGTGGATATGACACTGGGGGATGTGGTTTAGTGATGAACATGGTGGTGCTGCACTAATGATTGGTCTTGATAATCTTAGAGGCTTTTTTCAAACGGAATGGTTCTGTGGATGGCCCAGATGAGAAAGATATAGGGGCAGCAATGCTGGGACCCTGCTGTGGTCCTTTTGGCATGTCTTTTCCATCCCCAGTGTATCTGGAGCCCTAGGCTCTTTTACTCTCTGATCCCTAACCATATCCCTGATCAAAATTCAGCATATCTATGCACCATTTTAACCACAAGAGAAGGAAGAGCAGTAAGAGATATTTTTTTACTTTTATTGTCATTTGAGAGATGCACTAGGATGTATTGATGTTTAGACTGTCTCTATGTAGTAGTTTAGATTATCCTCTTCAGTTCAGTTTATAGGGAGAGCAATATCACTTTACTGCTTTCAACAAATTCAGCTTTGCAACAGTACTCCATCACTGCTTTTCCACATAGCATCATATACCAAGAAGGATGTGCCCGGGGATGGTTTTCTACTTCAAATAAAATCCATCAAACCCCACTTTTTCAGAGACAATTTCTTTATTTCACCAGTCAATGGCTGTGTGTCTGTGCACAGAGTCTCTGGGCCTCTCTAGACGTTACTCTGTCCCTTGTACCCTGTTGATTTCTACACTGAGGGTCTCTTCCTCCCTGACCCTTCCAGCTCTTGAGAGTATAATAACTTTTTTACTGCCTGCTCTCTATTGCAGTGAAAGGGTCTTTGGGAGTCTCAGGAACCTGTAGTGGTGAGACAATGTGTAACCCAGCCATGGCCAAGCTAGCGCTCCCTCATGACAAAGTGGATCCCTTGGCACATCGCCTTCTGTTTCTCCCACTTAGTCACATACAACTGGGGTATGTCAGCACTTATTCCTCTGGCTAAGCATGCAAATTCCTGTATTCTTGGAGTCTGTTGTGCATTGTGCTAATCCCTCTGTTTAGTCTTTCTGTCCCAGTTATTTGGTGATTCTCAGAGTTGGAGTTCCTTTCCTTTCCTGTGCTCCTCAAGACCCCATCTTGGAACTGTGCACAAGAGTATTATAAATTATTAAAACCAGGTTTGCTCATATCAATAAGCCCAAGAACATGTGTTGGTGCAATAGTTGTGGCTTACTTTGCATCTGCTTGCCAGTCAGCTTTCAACATTCAATATTTCTTAATGCCTTGTCACCTTATTATTATGTGAACCAGAGAATTTTTTTTCAGTTTTTAATTGTATGAAGTTTGCTTAGCCAAACTGGACAACAGAATAAATAACAAAGTCCAAGGGATTGCAGTTCTTGGATGCCAAACATTATCATCCACAGAGCCACTATAACAGGGTAAGTTCTCCAGGAGAGACAGCAAAACCTGGAAGCTACTACAAGAAGCTGGTACATTAACTGCCCCATGTAGAAATGGTGTAATCCCAATTCCATTTCCCTTTCCATTTCCATTGACTAGGGATAATAAACAGACACACCTTGCTTGTGGAGGCCTTTTGAAGGTCTCTGTTGTAAGGAACTTCCAGAACACTCAATTTTTCTTGATATTTTGATTATTTTATTGGCATGTCCAAGGACAGCAAAATCCACCCAAATGTGGCAAGGCACTGCGTGTAGCCCTGGTGTGGGAAATATCTACCTAGAGAGATGAGCAACGAGTGAGACATATGGGGAATAGTCTGGTCTCCAAGTTAGGAATTTCACAGCTACGCTCCAGCATCTCGAGCTGTATAAATGAATCATCAGCAGAGCGAAACCACAGAATGACACCAGCTTCCCTAAGAGAGTCTCTCTATATATATAGCTGCTAGACTTGCACATTTCTGTTTATAAATACTCCGTGATATCTAACCACAAAACGACGTGGCCTTCTCAGCAGACATGTACTAAAAAAAAAAATAAAATTCTTGTTCTATCTTTCATTTCTTCCTCAGTTATTCTGAACCAGACTTTTGCACCTCCAGATAAGCAATTGAAACTCATACTGCTGCATGTGATCAAGACAGCCAGGGCAGAACTCTTCTGAAGAAAGCTGTTGAAAAGTGTTGGTCCTTGTTAGATGTATCTGAGGATATTAATCTATTTGGGAACTGCAGTCCCTCAGTTGATTGCCCTCTTCTAAAAGGCCAAAATTGCCACAGTGCCTAATCCTTTTCTTACTCCTCCTCATGAGCCTGGAAACCATAATTTGCTTTTAGCTGTTTCTTCTTTATATCCCATTGCAAGAGAACCTTAATGCTAGCTAAAATGGATGTTATGAGAGGAAAGGAGAATCAGCCATTTGTGATTCACCAGCAATCTGGGAAATCACAGAAGATTTTTGTTGTCCATGAAGAGCTTGATAAATCACAAAACGTGAAGATTGCAATTATTTAGCAGATGTGCAATTATTTATTATTATAGCTGCTGACTATGCTGCAGTGCATCTTTTGTTACCCATGAAAATTTTTTACTTGAGGTAGCGTGTGAAATAGTCATGTGAAGACATGAGTGTGTGCAAGCTACCATTCGTCAGAAAAGGGGAAAATTAGTCATATATTTAGCAGTCATTTCCTCTTTTTTTGGGAAATCCAAACACAAATTTTCTCTCTGTCCATGTCTCTGTTTCTCTTATCCTCACTCTACGGAAGGAAAGAAAGTTGGGTCTAAAACGTTACTTGGTTTTGACACAAATCTGATTGGGCAATGAGAGACAGATTTCCGCTGTGTGTTGAGCTCAACCCTATATAAGGTCCTCACTAGGAATTTGCAGTCTGGTAGCTTCTTATAGTGAGATGCTTACGGCTGAAAGACTACAGAAACACAGGTAGGTGAATCTGATTGAAATTTGGGAATAAAAAACTTCCCTAAACCCTCAAATGGTGTAGGGCTTATGGAGATGTTAGTTACTAAATCAAAGGGACCAGAAAGCTATGAAAAGAATAACCAAGTATTTTTGTCAGGCAAAGGATCTGGAGAGAGAAACTCACCTGTTACAGAGTATTGATGTGAACCATGGGGCTTTTTAATGCCTCTAGCACCTGGTTCATGTGTAGCTGAGAGAGGCTAGAGGTCCATACCAATTCCCTGGACACCCGTGCAGACGTAAGAGTAGTGGAGAGGACCCTTGGTTATGAAACAGTATTATTGAGCAAGAGGTTGGTTTTGTGGTGTTGTAGAGATGACAATCAAATGGAAATAGTTTATTGCAGTCAAACTATCAGATGCCAGGTAAGTATGGCTACTAGAACAGGAAGAAATTTGGATTAAAACCATAATGGAAGTATGAGCATGACAGGATTACAAAAAGATGCCCAAAAGTGTATACCTATAAATATGACTTTGTTATACTGGTAGAAATATTTTTTTTTTTGCTTTTGGTTTTGATTTGAAATAGTTATACAGTCATTTAATATTTATCATAGTTTTAAGGTAATGTTAAATGCATGCAATTTCCATTTCTGTGTATAAAATGGAAATAGTGTATCATGTGGATATGTGTACTGTATTTCCCATAAATTCCTTACATAGAGCATAAACTAGTGCCTCTATCCAGCATGTTTTATATGTTTTTGCCCATGGCACACCAAGGTAAAGGATAATCAATCAACTGAGTAGCAGGAGCTGAGGCCCTGTGGCAGAGCAGAAGTATTCAGTTATGTATACAGACACTGCCATGCCTATGTCAGGCCCATACAGATGACACTTAATAAATGGCTGGCAGAGGAGAATTTTGTTTTCCCTAAGTAGTCACCCTGTCTGATTTTCAGGACAGGTTGTTCCGGGTTTTCCTTTTTTTTTTTAGAACAGATGGTAATAGTGTCCATGCTGAAAACTTACTTGTGCACCTCCAGAAAGATGGGTATACATGTGATGGGAGTCAATGTTTTTGTCCCAACAGAAACATTTGTTGGAGACAAGAAAACTTGGCTCTGCTTGTAGCGGGAAGTTTTCCTGCAGCCTGATTCACACGAGCTGGCCTACTTTGCTCCTGTGTTGACCCAAGCTACTACACTGCCACTCACTCGAAGCAGCTGACCTGTGCCTCAGTCACATCTTATTGCAAAATTAGCAAAGCTAAATTTTTCCACCCATAGCTGTTGCTCTGAAAAGCTGTGGGGACAGCAGCATCTTGTGGTATGCTGTTTTCATCTTCTGGAGTGAAATGGAAGGGCCAGAAGTGCTATGTGTGTGCCAAGCCAGATGTTCTGGTTCTGCAGTTCAGCCCCCATAAACTAGGGATGGAGTCACCTTTCTGCTCACTGAGGATGGACCAAAGGTCCCCAGGTCTGGAGTGAGAAAAATAGCAGTTAACTCTTTAGATAATGTTGAGTATTTTGATTCCATAGTCTGTAATAAACCTCCTTGCAGATTTCAAAACACCTTCCTTCGACCCTCTCCTTCTGATTTCCTGTGGAAAAAAATGCATGGGCTCTTTGTCCTGGTGATGTGCACAGTAGGTGCCTCTGCTTTCAGACTCCAGCAAGTCAAAAACACAGGTAAATATATATTTATCTTTTTTCCTTCTGTTTCCCTCACCATTCTTTTTAATGTTCCTGTCTGACAGTAATGTAAAAATATCTCTGATTTATATAGAAAACTGCCCAGATCACACCGTGTTTTTCAAACACTACTATGAACTGCATGGAGAACCTGTGGTTCTGAAATGCCCTTCCCCCAGATACAAACATTTGGACTTCTCTGTCTTGACCCCTAATATCACATGGTATAAAAATGGTTCAAACACCATGATATCAGGAAGAGATGAAGATTCAAGAGTCTGGGCAAAAGGAAATGCACTCTGGTTTTTACCAGTGATGCTAGAAGACTCAGGAGTATATATCTGCACAAAAAGGTAGGCATTTAAAAGAAAATCTAGTTCACTAACAAAATGACAACGTCAAAATGCATTACCTTGATTTTAAACTCCAATTATATTCAGAGCATTTCTGGATAATTTCCTTGCTGACCTTATTAGAGAGAAAACATGTGGGAAGTCATGATCTTTAGAGTGTGTTGTGTGCCTCCTATAGTTACCACTACTGAAATCTGGATAAATTGTGACACAGGGTTGCCACTTTGGCTACAATCTCGTAGGAGAATAGTGTATAGAGGAGTCTTTTCTAGTTACCTCTGAGCCAGTCAGTGCTATGGCAAGTAGGGTCTGCTGCAGGCAGTGGATTTGCTGAGAACAAATACCCTTGTTGCACCTCAAATTGCCTTATGAAGAATATATAAGGAATTGTGGCTCTACAATAGCTTTCCCCTTCCCTTCTTCCATATCCCTGGTCTTCACTTTTCTTCTGAGTCATGTTTTAAACCAGAATTTGATTGACTTGGTGTTGTTGGAAGAATTTTTATGAGACCCAGTGTTTATTTACTAGACTGGTACCAGACTTGTGGTGTTGCAGTGAATTGAGACTTTAGCCATGGCTCTTTTCAGCCCTATTGGTCATTTCTTTTCTGAGTGTTTTCAATCTGACAGCACACTGTACCATGTCAAAAGAAGTGCCAGGGTCTGGATTTGTTGAGGACTGAGGAAGGCAAAAAATCCCATCACCCTTAGAGCCTAAACTTCTGAAGATGTTCTAGGTCCCTGTCCCTGGCCATCTGCAGCCAGCCAGCCTCTCAGTATACCTCTGGCTCTTGGCTCTGGGGTTTATCCTGGAGAACATATCTCTGCATCCCTGGAGCTGCTTGTGGAGAGTGTAATCTTTTTGCTTGCAAGGCACACCTTGTGAGGGATGTGTGTTAGCAGTAGAAGAGATCAATAAGTTGAGAAATCATGCTCAGTATGTCAAGCTGGCCTTTCCCCATGTCTCAGCAGCAATTTCAGTTGTGGAGCAGAAGAGAAGACACTGATAGTGAAGCCCAAACAGCAAAAGGTTGCAAATACTGTTCTAGAGCAGATTAGTTGCCTGAGATGTTCAAAAGTGCTTTTTTTAATCCCCTTTTTGGGCTATTCTGCCTCACTTTGTCAATATACAACACTCTGGCAGTATTACTGAGAGGTCTAGCAAAATGCTGTGAAATTTGTTTGAAAAAGACATGCTAGAGCCAAGTAGGTAACTTTATTGCTAACATTATTAGAGGATTAATAAAGTGCAAGCAAATAACATTTCCTTTGCAATTTATCCCACAGGAAAGCCAGCAGATCTTTTTATCAACTCTGTAAAATGAAGGTAGCAGCAAATTATCACAGATCTCTGCTTCTGTGTTCTGTGGAGCAAATATTTTGGATTTAGGCATCTGGCCTGTATGTGACAGATGGCCAGAGTGCCCTGGCAGTAGTGTCAGTCTGTCTGCTTGCAGCCCACAGCTGCTCTCCTGGAGGTGGCTGCCCAGCCCCCCTGGCTTTTCTGACCCCTTCAAGGATCATGCATGGCCCTGACTAGAGGCATCTCTGAAAGCAGGCTTCCAGAGGTTGTAAAGGATGGAATTTAGGCATCTATCTCTCCCAGTGCAGTCTTCCTTGGGACTGGAAGTGATTGTCACTTAGGGCCAAAATGAAAAGTTGAATACTGTGAACCTTTCAAAGCCAGAATGCCTTCTTTGCTACACAGAATTATATGTACTTGCAGAAATGTCTATGGCTGTGCAATAGTAACTGCAGATGTATTGTAATACATGCTTTAAGCTTTTTTTAATTAATCATTAGGGTTTTCATGGGCAAAACCTCTTCCAAGGAAATGGAGGAGGGTTCATGACACACCTGCTACCGTTCATTTTAACATGTTCCCCCGCTTCACAAAGTTAAAATCATGCTACAGCCTGAAGGTGCACAGGAAACTTGTTATACTAAAAAGAAAAGACTGAAGGTGTGAGGCAGATGTGTGTCAGCAACAGGTTTAGATTGTGCCAAAAGAACAGTACCAGTAATTTTCCAGCATCATGGTATGATCTCAGTCTTGGCCTCTGTTAAGGAGGGAAATGGAGCCTGGAGGAAACCAAGGGTGTCATTTGAGTTCTCCTCATCACTCTTGGGGGCTCTCCTCTTCTTGCTCTGTCAGCAGGAATTCCTCCTACTGTGCTGAGGTCTCCATCCACCTCACAGTTGTGGAGAAAACAGCTGCTCGGGAGATTGCCTATCCCCAGGTCCTCTTCACTTTCACCTCTGGAAAGATTGTTTGTCCTGACCTATGGGATTTTGCACCAGACAGGACAAGCCTGGAGCTCAAGTGGTACAAGGTAGAACATTTACTTCCTCTTTGTGCATAACCTCATCTCAAGTTGGCACATAAATCTTCACTTTACATTTCTCCTGCACATCATGTTGTTTAAGTCACTAGCATAGTGTAATACACTGGGAATTTTAGGGAAGACGTACACATTTTAAGAAAAGTTCTCTGGGGCACACTCAGCACAGGGTGAAGTGTTCCACATGCTCTATGCTCTCACAGACAGTGCAACTGTTTATAAGGCTGGATTACTTACCCAGCCCTCAAGGGAAGGGCCTGAAATCAGGGGTTTCCACCCGATATCAGGCCCTTCTCTTTGGCACTGTGCTTCTTTTTATGGCCCCTCTAGTGAATCTCATAAAGTAGGACCTCCCAGGAATACTTTCTCCATGTTCAGGTGGGGTAGCTTTCATTAATCAACTGGAATACACTGTTTGGAAATACTGGATGAATTACATTATGCTTGGAGTGATGTCTTGCCTAACTGGCCAGTTTGCTGCTTTTAAAGTAGGCAAACCTGATTTTGCCTCTTAGATCAAATACAACATCCTCAGCTGTTCAATTTCACACTGAAGAGCAGGAGATTCTTCTTCCACTTCCATAATACTTCAGTTTAGCTTTTATTTACACTCCCACTAAGATCACATGCTCTGCCTCGTGCAGCTATAGCCTTACCATAGGATGCAACACATGGCCTGGCTTGCAGTGCCTAGGTTATGATTTGTACCATATCAGCAAAATGCTGCTGCTTCCCCTTCAGAAGAGGGAGCATAAACCATTTTATCTAAGAAAAAGGCTGCCCCCTCAATATGGTTCTTGTTACAAAAGTGAAAAAGAACTACCCTGCCTTCATGAGGAAGGAACATAATTTCTCCTAGCAGGTCTCCAGACTGTGTATGAACAGAGCCTTAGGGATACAGAGTTGGAATTTCTAATAGTTTATAGGGTAAGTAACAGTTGTGAGAAACCCTGTATGATTACAAGTATTTGTCTTCAAAGAATGCTTTACAATATTACTTTTTTGATGTCATGTATGAAAAGTGATAACATTGTGAAAACCTCCATTGGTCCTAAAATCTTGTGTGATTGCTTTTAAGATGACTCAAGGAAGAACCTATTATATGTTTTCCATCTTAAAATGTGCACTTTATGGAAGAGCTGTGCACACACATTATAGATAGATTAAAATAGCAATTCTTCACACTTCATATAGTGCCACAAGGCATTTTAGGGATGGATACACATTAAAAGAACTTGTGCTTTGGTGGGAAAGCAGAACTGCTTAGATTTCCCTGTGATAAGTGAACTTCTAATAACAGAGAGACAATTTGTCTGAGAGTTACACAGAGTGTAGCCATAGCTATCTGAGTCATAACACCACTTTCTGTCCTTTCTCCAGGATGCTCTGCCTTTGGAAGATGACAATGAAAGATTAAGCATTCTGAAAGGTTCAGCATCTCTGATCATGGCATCTGTGCTACCAACAGATGCGGGGTACTACACCTGCAAGATGTCATTTCTATTTGAAGGTGTGGAGTATGAAATCACCAGGACAATTCAACTGGAGACTGTTGGTAAGTATAGTATCAGATGATCCGAGGGATAGAGCACCTCTCAAAGGAAAGGCTGAGAGAAGGACAGGCTGCTGTGTCCTAGAGTGGGGACAGGCCGCAGTGCCCCAGGACAGGGACAGGCCACAGTGTCCCACAGGACGGGTACAGGCTGCAGTGTTACAGAATGGGGACAGGCCACAGTATCCCACAGGACAGGGACAGGCCGCAGTGTTACAGAATGGGGACAGGTCGCAGTGTCCCAGAGTGGGGACAGGCCGCAGTGTCCCACAGGACGGGGACAGGCCACAGTGTTAC
>VYXF01007841.1:374694-404734 GCA_013397295.1 Polioptila caerulea | reverse complement strand
GCCGCAGTGTCCCACAGGACGGGCCGCAGTGCCCCAGGGCGGGGAGAGCGGCGGGGACGGGGCGCCGCTGCGCAGGGCGGCCGGCAGGGGGCGCCCGTGCCGCACATTCCCTGAGGCTCGGGGCCCGGCCCGGCCCCAGGGCCGCGGGCCCCCGGCTTGCAGCGGCAATGTCTCTGCTTGCCAGCGGGTTTGGCAGGGAGACCACAGATGTTTGGTGAAGTGACATGTTTCTGGTTCTGGGGACATGCCCACGTTTTCTCTTGTCTTAGCACTGACTCTGTTCTTTTTTTCTGCCAAGAACAAGAGAAGAGAATTACCCCGATAATTGTGTATCCAGCCCAAAAGACAACATCAGCTGCTCTTGGTAAGGCCCATCATCATATTTGGAAACACATTAAAACGTTTAGTCAGAGAAAAACTAGAGCAGTCCTCTTATGGTGTAATTTGTTAGAATAAATTGTTGTAGGTTTTTTATCTCAATTATATTAGTTGAGGGTTTGTATTCTTTGCTTTTCAATGTCGACAACCAGATGCTGTCTTCTGGGTATATAGATACACTTCCATATAATATAGATACCCATCAGTCTGGAGTCTCCTTATCCCTGAGTTACAGTAATTATAGCGATTAAAAACTTTCAGAAATTTTGCAAAATCACTTTATCCCTGGAGGTCCCACCTTCAGCTGAATGTCCTCGCCCACAGCACCTCTGAGTGAAGCTGCTGGTCAATGCAGTTGCTCCAGAGGGGTAGATCACACAGTGCCCTTTGTGCTGCAAGGACAGAAAGGGCAAGGCCACAGGGACACAGCCTTGCCTTAGGGAATGTGTTCAGTGCTAGAGTTGCCGAGTGTTGCAACAGGGAAATCATTTGGTTAGCAGCAGGAAGGACTGCCACACTGTAAGGTCTTGCTGCCAGGGAATAGAGGATCAAAAGCAATCTGGAGATTAACTTCAATTTTGAAAGTAGCGGTTCTTGACGTGTGTGGGATCTCCCACTGGAGTTGTTTGTTTTCACAAAAAAAATAAAAGTAGTTCTTCACATGTATCCAAACTGTTTTTCAATCTCTCTTTTTTTGACAGGCTCTAAGATGACACTCCCATGCAAAGTGTTTGTTGGGCTGAGCAACCATTTCCAAACTGATGTGGAATGGCTGGCAAATGACACCAGTGTTGACGTGGTTTATAAACAAAGCAGAGTTACAGAGGGGGAACGACAGTAAGTCTGTCTGAAAATGCTTCCTTGTGTTTATTGTTCTAACCTGCAGTGCTACAGGGGCTCTTGCTGCAGCTGCATGCCAGGTAATGAAATGGTAAATGGACAGATCTGAAGTGAAGGTGAGGTGAGGAAAAAGGGCAGGCAAGCAAAAAAAAACCCCAAGCCCAACCCAGTCAGTGAAATAAATTCTTCATCTCTGTTTTTTGTTACATGGTATTTTGCAAATGAGCCAGCTTTGAGACAAACTTCAAGCACATTTTCATGAGCAACTGAGCTGTTGTAAGGGCTGACTGCAGTGGAAAGCAAGGAGACTTGATCCTTCCCAGTGCTTCTCTTCTCTCTCTCCTTACCTCACGCCAGCAAAGTGGCAAGATTCTCCTCCTGACTTCATGAGGTTCTCTGAATACACTAAGACAACAGAAAACTATCGAGTGGTTTGATGGTTTTTGTTTTGTTTTCTAAATAACATTGCTTTTCCCCCTAAGCTTGTTCTTTTCCACGTTAGTGAGTTAAACTGACTCAGACACCCGCTGAGTGCTAGAACAGATGCTACGGTAGCACTGAAGGGAATGCTGGTGGGAGGGAGAAACAGGATGTTCCACATCCTCTTGCCCTGATTCATTGTGTCTCCTCGTCTGGAGGAGCTTTCTTTCAGCTGCCTCATAGCTGCATGCCTCAAGGCTTTTCCCACTAGGAAGGGGAAAAATATTGCTTTCTGTACCTGTGATGTGTTACCTGAGTAACTCACTACATCCAGGCACACCTCTAGTGTTTCTGTAAACGTGAGCTAAACTTGTTGACTGGAATCTCTTAATTGAGGACCAAGTCAGCTTGTTTTGTTTCTTGTTTCATGAAGCTCAGAGTGTCCAAAAAGATCATTACCCTTGCCTGGTGGCTCTGCCTGTACTGGTGGACAGAGCCCAGAAGGTTCCTTGGCTCTGGGATGCCAGTGCCTCAGCTGTGAATTGCTAAACTGGTCACACACCAGCTAACACCTTCCCAAAGGATTTCTGCTTGATTAGGGCTTAACATGGGCTAGGGGCTGTTTCCAACAGAGTCTGGGGATGTGGTATCCGTATTTTGAGGGACAAGAATGTTTAACCATTATGCATGTGACATGGTTTTGGCAATTTGTGGCCACCAGTGCCAGACAACAGCCAGGCCATGCTGCAGCCACAGGTAACATAGGAACTCAGCTGTATGCCCAAGCCATGCTTCCCCACAGCATGACTGGGAAAATTAATATCTAATCTTGTTTACATGGATAAGTGAAAATGCATTGAACCTGTGACCAGGAACCATACAAATGTGCTGCAGCTTTAGAATAGAGCAGCACTTTCTTACCTGGACATTAAAATTTTTTTTGTTATGCTTATCATTATCATTATTGCTGTTATATATGATGCAATTGCACTCAGTGACAGTGACAGCTGAGGTTCCTGCAGGACCCACAGCGTGTGAGACACCCCAATTCTGCTGGAAGCCCTCATTATAGCAGCATGACAAAACAGCTCAAGTGCCACTGGGAAAACAAATTCCCTGCAAAAATGTCCAGCACAGAGCTCCTGGAAGGAGCACCCAGGAAATTCCATTGCTGCCAAGCAATGCAGGCTCATGATCAGGAGCAGCTGGACAACTGCTTTGGTAATGACTAAAAATATCAAGGGACAATGTTTGACTCCAGCTAAAAAAAAACACTTTCCAACAGTGAGACTCTTAAAATAATCATATTGAAATTAGCTGGAAACTTCTTGGACAGTTTCTTGTATTGAGCTATTGTCTTTGAGCACATGATAGACAGAAATACTGGTTCAGCTTTCTCAGAGAACATTTGCAGGGTTATGTTCTCCATATGTCCTCTTCCAGCTGATCATAGGAATTAACCTCAGGTGGTCAGAGAGAAGGAATTAGGTCGTTGCACAATGCTGTGAAGTGAGCTCAAAGATACAAAGAATTCCACTTGCCTTTTCTCCCTCCCCTTTCTTTATGTTTGTAAGACAAATCCAGGTATTTTTTTTCCCCTCTAGACTCCAAAAAGTGTGGGATAGGTACTGCCCACTGAGACTCAACTAGTTGACACAACTGGTCTGAAGGCAACAGGCTTCCTTGAATGCTGAGGGACTGGTTCAGAAATGAACCAATATCCAGTGCATTTTCCTGCAATGTGCTGTTAGAATGAAAATATCAAATAGAGAAAAAAACATCTTATTAAAATATTTACCATTAAATCTTTCTTATTCTTCCAGAGAAATTGTAGAAAATGGTGAAAACTTCATTGAAGTACCACTGATTTTTGATTCTGTTGAAGAAGAGGACTTTTACACAGACTTTACCTGTCTGGCTCAGAACAGATATGGATACCAAGTACTGCCAACAAGGGTCAAGCAGGAAGGTAGTTATTTTTACTGCTTATTTTTGATAATTTTTATTACTATTCTAATGCTAAATTATCATCTGATCTGTTTATACTGTAAGAGCTAGTGTTGGGATGAGTTACTACCTCGGGAGAATCTGGTTGCCTCTTTTGCCTGTAGTCTTTGATACAGCCTGTCCACAAAATGCACCTTCTCTAGGTCATTTACTGACATTTTATGCAGGGATAAGGATCCATCTGTGCTGGTATATATGTTTATTGGATAAGACTCCAATTTAGATACACTTTGTGAAATAAGTGTTCTAGTGAGACTACTGTCAAACTCTCTTTGCAGCAGGGCCCAATCTCCAGTTCCTCATCAAGTAGGAAAAAAAAAAAAGGACAGTAACAGAATAAATGATTAGAGTGTTCCTTTTCCCCATGCACAGACTGCTGGCAAAATAACAAGAACTGTAAATTATGATGGGTGTTGTTATTTTGGCTCCTAAGTCACGGGAAGAGAAGACCTAAACTCAGTGCAATTAACGTTGCAGTGTGATAAACCATTGGCCAAGAACCAGCTGTGTAAACAATGTGAAGCACTGCTAATTGTTTCTTTGCATGACGTTGGTGAATCACCAAAGCTTGCTCACACTCTTAGAAAGGCACATGAACACTTTCAGACTTCATTATCAGTTATGACTCACTCCAGCACCCTATGATGAGAGATTTCTACTCATTTTGCTGGATCACGTGCTGCCCTTGTCTTCCATGAGCTACACAGGAATAACTACAGAGGAGGCAATATACTTTGGAATAATCCAGAATGGTGTGGACAGACACTGGTGCTGGAAATTAACCGAATTTGGGAAGCACTTCTGAGTCTTGGGTTGATCATTACTGATTTATAAGCTGCTCTATAGGAAAGAATTATTCACACAACTTGAGGGTGGACTAATTGTCAAGTACTCCTGCTCCACATGGTACTTGGATTTCCTGCTTGGAATGTCTCTGCTTTTAACAAACCAAGATAGAAAGCACACAGCTGCTCTGAGCAGCAGTTCAGAAAGTTGGGTGTATGCAAAAGATTGAACTTTAAATTCTCACTCTGTTGTTTTCCAATCCTTCCTCCTGTCCTCATGAACACATTTCCCAGAGTGCTCAATCAATAGGTCTCTTCCTTTCAAAGCTGATAAGCCCTGCTGGAAGGTTAACTTGCAGACATCCTTTTTATTGTCATCTCTCCTCTTCCCACTTAAGCTTAGAGAACTATGCTCCTGGGAGTTTGTTGGTTTTTTCTTATATTTAATTTGTTTACTTTTCCAGCTGTTGGTCTGTCCTGGTACATTGCAATGATTCCTGTTGTGCTGGCCTGTGTGATCGTGGGAGGGATATGCATGCACAAGTGCTGGAAGCAGAGAGATGATAAAGGATATACAATACCAAAGGTTTAAAATCCACTTGGTTCTCCAACTGCCAAGAGAACAAAAAAATCACCCTGGCTACCTTTCACATCAGACACAGAGAGCATTTCAGACCTGATATACTGCATTCCCAACAAGCTCTTTCCTACTTTTCCCAGTCTTCTATGATCTAAAGAAGTTAAGAATATAACTTTCCATTTTTATGCTACTTAGATGCAGGAAATCTGTTTCTATTATTTTGCACCTAGGGTGCAATCTGTAGAATTTTGGAACACAAAATTGTGCTCTGGATATGGGAAGGGTAGGGAAAGGGAGATGTGCTCACCCTTTGTAATTCCAATAGATGTACTGTTTTTTTTTAAAAAAGGAAAAGAAACCACCTAAAATCTAAAAACAGAAGCTGAAGAAGCTTGCTACAGAAGGAATATTTGGCACTGGAGCGAAAAAGCAATTTTTCTATGGAACCAGGCTAAATTTATTTTACTTCAGCCTAAAAAGAGCCATTTGTTTTCCCTTTTCCAGAGCCAAATGCAGTTGTCATAGCAACTGTATATCTATGAACTTCTCCACAGAAAAACTAATTTTGTTCACCATTTGGATTACACTTTGCTTAAATAGACTGTCTCAGAATATCCCTCCCCCAGAGATAACTCTATCTGTATAACAGATAACTGTACACAGAAGAATTCAGTTCTGTTTTATCTGCCAATATGTTCTAGCTAGAGATTCATAGGCAGCTGTAACATGTTGTTATCATCTTTGCCAAGGAAAGAATTGGAGGAATGTTTAAGTGTTTTGAGAGTAACTTGACTAATAAAAAGTTTTATTCCTGGAAGTGATTGGACAGATTGCCAGTAATAATGAACAGCCTCACTCTTTCTTGCCTCCAGCCCTTTTGTGACCAGTCTGGTGTAGCTTCAGATTGTGTCCTTTAAATTGCAGGATGCACGTTGGTTGCACAGGATGCAAAACACTGCCTGTTAGGTTAACCCAGCTGGATTCTAGTCTTGACATAAATCACAAAGGAGCGATAAATAATCAGTGACCATGTTTTATTTTGAGGGTCAGAACAAGTAAAATTGTTTGGTTACTTCCTCTCTCTTCCTCTTGAAAGAGATATCATTTATGACAGCCTAAAAATCGTTACATGATATATAATGTGTACTATCTTTATCTGTGGGGAAGGGAAGAGAACCTGCATTAAGGCCTGGATTAGTACACCTCCATAACTAAAACCTCTCACAAGCACCAAAGATAAAACTTTTTGTGATGTAAATCATCCCAGAGGATTTTCAGACTCTGTAGGAAAAAAAAAAAATCAGGAAAACTTTGGGTCCAAAAAACCAAATTGTAACATTAGAGAAGTGAATGGCTCATCCACCTGGAAGAGACCATGACCTTTTGCCTTTCTACCACCACTTCTACTTGGCTCTGAGTTTGGCCCAATAAATATCTGGAAGGATTTTAAAGAATAGGATGTGGTTTGAGTTAAGAAATCTTCACTCTATTAGCAAGAACATTCATATGTAATGAAAGTTAAGCCAAAGCCTCCCTTTAAATACTCTAAATGTTTTTTGTGAAGATACAGGCACAGAGATTAGAATTCTGACGCAGTTTAGGTCAAGGGCATCCAGAGAACATCACAGGACTCACTGTTTACAAATGTGGAATATTAAAGATGACAAGGACTACAAGTATTTCATGGGCAGATGGGAAAAAGGTGGATGCAAGTGTGGAGAACAGTCAGTCCACTTGGATATCTGTTCTTTGAAGGAAGAAAGCTACAGATGAACTGACCTGTGTTGGAGAGAGCATTGAAAATGTTTTAGGAGCATCAGGAATGCTCATTATTTTCAAGCAATTGCTAGTCTCTACCTAGAGAACAAATTAGGTTTGTAAATAAGTGTAATGTTTAAAAATGTGATTTGCTCTTCCTTTCCATCTGTATCCTCTAAGAGTAGTGTGATTACATACCTGGCTGTAGGTGCAGGGTTGGGTTTCACTAAGTACTGGAAAAGAAGCAGAACTTTTGGTATACAGAGTACTGGTGCCACAAGAAAGTTAAATACCTCAGATCCTTCTCCATAACCAGAAATGAGAAAAAAAAAAAGAATATAAGATAATAATTAGATATTTAGAGGATTGCTGTTACATACTTAGTGGTATCTCGAATGCAATAGCAAAGTAAAGCAACAAAGGCTTCTCTTTTATGAAGTGATATTTACTTCTCTGACTACTAGTATAATAATATTCTGAAGGCTTTCCTCATAAGTACATGTCTTCAGGTGAAAAAAAAAAAGTAAACATTTTACATTTTATATAAACAGATAGATTTGAACAAGTGACCAGCATGATGTAAATGCTTTACACTGATTTGTATCATTGTACACAAGGGCAACACGGTTTATCTAGGTTTTGAAAATGTTATGTGAAAAAATGGAAAACAAATAAAACCCAAAGCAAAATGCTGGTGTGTGAGTTGACTGGGAAGAAAGAGGTGAGGTATGAGATGGCTCTTTGAGGATGGCAGCTCTTTCCCAGACGTGTAAAGAAGCACAGTATTATTTAACATCACATCAAAGATTCAGGGCTCTGCACCACAATGTTTCTTTTTTGAAAAATTCTGGATGTAATGAGGACAAGGTCGCCTTGTTTCTGGGACTGTGTGGGTTTATAGCATCTTCCAGAGAGCTGGTCTATCTGCAACAACTTCAGAGGCACACCTCCAGAGAGGAGAAGACTGGTGTACCATGGTCTTGGCATGAGTTAGCATCCAGGACAGAGGCTTCTCATGTAGAAGTTGTTTTCAGGAAACAAATTGAGTTAACAACTATTTTCTAGTTGTCAGTGTATGTGATCTTGATGTCATTTATCCATCAGAATAGGCAGCATAACTAAAGTTTGACCAGAGTAGCACCCAAACCGAACCTAAATATAATGTGAAGAGCACCAAATAATTTGATCTGCTGGTTCCCAAACAAAATCCTTAAATAAATGTGGGAGCAAGTGAAAACAAGGGCTGACCTGTACATAGAGTTGAACTTGGCTGATCAAGACAAGGTTACATTTTTTTATTCTAGTAGATGGGGAGGGAACGGGTGCATGCAGGAGGACAAGGACCTCCTTGTTGAAATATCATTGCCAGGAATAGTGTGTTAGGTATGAACAGCTAATTAAAGTGTTTATGGTTATTCTTCCTCAAGTCTGTAAAGTGACAGATCCAGCAGGGCAAAACAAAGTGAAAAATAGTTCTTATGTTTTGGAGCTGAGAACTCCCTGTCCACTCATAACCTTGCAGCTGCTAAAGATAGCTTAGGGTGGGGTACCTCTCACCCAGCCTTCACACAGCTTAAAGTAATACAGATAATACAAGATAGCCACCAATGTCTCCTCTCCATTCAGTGGAGAGGAGAAAGACATCTCTCTGGTGCCTAAAATAAATGTGAAAAATTGCATCTCAGAGGTGTCTGTCTTTTTCCACAGTTTAAGACAAAGCAAGATGAATCCATTCTGCATGGATTCATGGATACAGGAATAACTGGTTGTGGATCACTGGATTTCAGAGAGGTTACAAAAAAGAAACAGTCTAAAGCCAAGACCTTATAAAGTATTGGGGCTGCTGGGCTTTCTTGGGAAATGACTAATGCTGGCAGTTCTGTGCAGAGCAAGCACAGGCTCACACTAAATGAAAATAATGTAAGAGACTGGGAGGCAGGCCCAAAGGTATATATTGTGGAATCCAACATAAGAAGGAGGCTGAAAATATCTAGCTGGTGCCTTGGAAAAACATCTGTGTCTCACAGATTTTGTGATTGTGAAGTGCCACAGCTATTACAGGAGGAAAAAAAAGCTGTCCTGTGTGCATGGCTGAAGTACAGAGAGCCCTGCTGGGACCAGCAGGAAGTCTGCTGAGTGACTGCAGGTGAACTCGAGCCTGTCACCCTTTCCACAGCTCTCAGCCACCTTAGCTCCCCTGGCAGACAATATCTGCCTGCTCCTTCCTGGCTCTGCTGGGCTACAGCAGAAAATTGGAAAAAAATGGCTATATAGGAAAGGAAATACCATAAAAACTAGCTTGCTTCCAGTGGACAAACTTGTGTCACTGATAAGGCCTAAACCAGGACAATAAGAAAACCACTTATATATATATATATATGTATATATATATATATGTATATGTATATATATATATATATAAAATATATATTCTGCTTTAGTGTGCTCATTTCACTGGAAACTACAGTCTCTGATATCAGTCTATACATTACCTAGTATACAGATAATAAAGCAGCTGAAATATAACTCCAGTCAGTTTTCAAGAAAAGCATATTATCTTCCCAAAATTCTTCAGATAATAATTAATAATAATAGTAGTAATAGTAATAATGAGGAAGCTTCTGAAAACTCATGTAGAGCCAAGCTCACTTGTTAGAGCTTGGGAAAGTCATCCATTTATGAACCTTTAACTGCAAAGTGTAGTCTGGCTATAATAATTAATAGTCCCTTCTATCCATTTTAATTTTTGCCTCAGTCTAAATTGTCCCAGAACCTGACAATGACTTCAGGTGTAAACAGCAAACTCCTTTGTGGCATGTTGAAAAGGTCAGTTTCTCAGTCCTGATAAGAAGTGAAGGTCCTCTCTTTCTCACTGTTTTTACTAGTTCATCATCTCTTGAGTTGTGCCCCAGAAACTTCACTTATATGTACGTGAGTTTCATAGAAATGCACATCTTGATTCTTTTGTGGATAATGAGGCATTGCCAGGGTTTCTGTCTCATGAGGCTTGAGCGGTTCTATTCATTTTAAGCTGTAGAGATCCTGTTCTGCCTTGGTTATAAAGGTTTCATTTATCCATCTGCTAAGCTGTGGGATAAGTGAATCATAATGTTTGCTTGCTTTGGCTCCCAAACATGCTTCGTCATGAGTGCTAAGGAGGCCAGGCTATGACTGGAAGTAGTTGATACTGTTTGTTTATTTGCAAAAAACACTCTCAAGTGACTTGTGGCTTTCAAGTTGGAGACTCTGCTGAACGAAGTAATTAAAGGGTGTGATTACATATACCCTTAGTATGTTACTACCGCTCTTTTTGCTTTGACTGGGCCTTATCATGGCTGATCTTTCAGCTGGTTTTAGAACACTCCAGAGGAGAGTGTGGGCAAGACAAGCTGGTTTCTTTGGTCTCATCATCATTACTCTGCTAGCCTGGAGACACTAAAGACTTGGGCCTCCTTCTTATCATTAAATCATAGAATGATTTAGGTTGGAAGGGAAGATCATCTAGTTCCAATCCCCCTGCAATGGGCAGGGATGCTTTCCCCTAGAAGATTACTCAAAGCCCTATCCAACCTGGCTCGGAACACTTTCAGGGATGGGGCACCCACAGCTTCTCTGGGCAACCTGTTACAGGTCCTCAGAACCCTCATAGTGACAAATTTCTTCCTTCTGCATAATCTAACCCTACACTCTTTCTGTTTAAAGCCATTCTCCTTGTCATATCATTACATGATAAACAGTCCCTCCAGCTTTCTTACAGGTCCTCTTCTTGTGAGTAGAGGAGAGCTATCAGCTCAGGGAAGAAACAAATGCCCTGCCTTTGATCACTGTTGGCAGGTCGTTTTTCAGATGAATCTAAGCCAGAAAACTGCAGGAAGAATCATGGTGGAGAAAGAATTGAGATTCACGTCTCCACCTAAGAGTGGCAGAACTCTATGACTGAATAACAGCTAATAGGAAAGAACATATAAGATCATGATAATGATGGTGATGGCTACTGCCTCACTGATGATTATTACTGCTACCACATTGAGTGGTTCCATTTAGGAAATATGGATTGCATAGGAGAACACAAACATGGGTGGAAGAGTGTGGAGTAATGGAGAACTTGTGAGAATAAGCAATGTGAGCTTATCTTCTGCCTGGAAAGGCAATAACAGGCCATGATAACTGCCCATAAGTTCATCCAAAGGGAGAGTAAAAAAGTAAGGGCATGTAATTATTTCCACTAATGAAAGAGACTGCATAATAAGACTGGAATAAGACTGCATAACCAAAATTAAAATGCCTCTAATCACTGCAGCAGTGAGGTGAAGCAGTGAGCAGAAGAGCATCTCAGCAGGAGTAGTGGTAGGAAAAGAAATTACTTCAAACCTAGAGCAGGGTACAACTGTGAATAGGATAGCAGGGGGTCTTCCTGCTAGGCTGAATCATGTCCTCTGGCTTTGTATTCTTTACCTCCATTGAAAAAGGCTGGACAGCTGAAGATAAAAAATGCCATCTAACAGTTTAATTACTGTGTTATTATTATTTCCTCAGTTAAGTCTGCCTTGCTTATGTTTACAGACCTTACTAGCTTGTAAGTGCTGGAAGAGCAAAAGAATTAAATGTTAAATACAATTACTGGATATGTCTTTGTAGACATGTCCAAAGTTCTAGTCTTTTAAAATCTGCCAGGAGATGCCAATTGTCCCTGGAAAATTGCCCTTAATTGTTGGCTTTAATGGTGGAGTGATCCAATCTCTAAACAAAACTGTGTCATAAGAGATAATTTAGCTCTTCATATGGCCCAAGTGCCTCTTTTATGCAAAGAGGAGGAGAAGGAAGTCCTTAAATGCTATGTTGTTCTCCACTCATTCTTTTAAATGTTGCTTTCTGTTTGTTTATTGTATTTTACTGTTTAATGGCTTCTTCTCTGGCATTCACTTTTGGCCATGCACTGGGAACCAAGATGGAGCAATGTCACCCCAGCGAGGTTCCCAGGAGCTTCCTGGCTCAGGCCAGCAGATGTCAAAGACTGCAAGCCAGCAGCAAGAGTGATGTCTCTGATGTGAATGTCAGGTCACTGCAGCCAAGGAGCAAAGAGTGCAGTAATGATAGGTGGCAGTGGCATCCAGCTTCCATCCCTGGAAGAGTGCCTTACAACATAGAAACCAGCTGCCAAACCATGACTGCTGTAGGCTTGTCAGGAGTGTTTTATAGTTTATGGGATTACATTTCAAGATTTTTGCGTGTTCCTGCGTGATGTTTTTCTAAAACCTTCATTATAAAAGCAGAATATTGATTTACCCAAATGCAATCCCATAATCTCTCTTAAATCAGTATCTCAAGTTTTTCATATTCTACCCAATATGGGACACACTGATTGTGCAGAGGCAGTCTGAGACTGTATATGCCAGTTGCCAACTTGGTTTTCAAGAATAACAAGATTTAAGGCATGATCCACTTTTAAAAGTCATTGTAAAAGGAGGATTTAATTAGTTTTCTCAATCAAAAAGAAACTGAATGAGAGCAAATGCTAACTATCACAAGCACTAAATTTAAAAGACAAATTATTATGATGCAATACTTTGAGGAGGCCTGAGCATGCCACAGCTTGTTTGCACAAGCAGAAGTTAATTTTGAGAGAATATCCTTGCTCCTAGAGTTCTCTAGGGTCAGTTTCAGCATTTCCTTTTTTCCCATCTCTCTTTCATTTGTTATATTTGTAGCATACATTTGAGCAAAGTAGATGCAAGAGGGCCAGCTGTACAATGAGCCTCCTCAGGGCAGTGGGGTGGGAGGGAAAGAGACGAGTCTCAGTGCAGCTCACCTGTGAGCAGTAGTCCTTCTGCTTCCTCTTCCCCTCAGAGCACCCTGAGAGACCTCCAGACTCTGTCTCACTTATACCAGTGGCACATCTCTACCTCTGTGCCACTGTACTCAATTTCAGGCTATTTTCTTTGGCCAGCAAAGTCCCAGGTGATGTCCAGCTGATGACCGAGTGCTCCAGACCTAGTTGTTCTTCCTGTATAAGTGTTTAGGTGCAGTTGCTTCCAGTTTAGTTCCTGGGATGTTTTCCTTGGAGCTGGACCAGTTCAGATTAGTTCATGAGGCGAGAGCCTTTGACTTCTTGCTATATGTTTAACTTAAAACCGGACATATAATAAGTTTTTTTTTTACACCAACAGAAATATGTCACCAGCTCATGGATGCTTGTGGTCTTATGCTGTCATTCAGCCTTTCCATGTGAGCTGAGTAAAGTTCTAATGTATGAATGAGATCAGAGTTCAAAAAGTATTTGTGTATTACAATAAAATAATGTGAGCCAAGGCATTTGTAATGGATTATTTTTAAATGCAGATGTTGATAATAATGTATTTTCAATCTCTTGCATTTTGCATGTCATTAAAACACAAGAGTGATGACTACAGATTCATGTAAGGCAGCTAAATTTAGATCATGAAAATAAATGCCAGACTCTTAATGACACACAGTAGGTTAGTAAGTAGCAACTCACATGGCTGCAGCTTTTTTCACTTGGTCTGAGCTTGTCCTTTTAGGACAACTAATTAACCTGTACATGTTTTGTTTGAAGAAAGGGACAATTTTAAAGTTAATGGAATTAATTTTTGCTGCATGGGATTTGTTTGCTCACCTGTTGACCTCTTGCATTCAAAAGTCGTTGACTTTGCCTGCATTTTTATTCTTGGACATAGCAAAATTAGACTAAACCCAAGAGAAGAGATTGGATATTTTAGCTTGGCATGCCATTAGCCTGAGGGTCATATGCGTCACTCTGAAGTACTATAGACTTTTGCAACTTGTTATTAAATTGCTTAACACATTCTTTAAAATAAAATTGTTATGAACTTGAGCTATTTGTTGCTCTCTTACAAGCCCCAGAGAGCATTTCAGAACACCACAAAAGCTCGGGTCTCCTGTACCCACTGCCTGGAACTTGTGGCTCTCCATCGTTTAAAGGCAGCGTCTCAAATGCTGTTTTTCAAAGCTATGTTTGCCCTAAGGGCTCTGTGCTCCTATACCTCACAGTGAATACACACACAAACAGGATGGAAGGAAAGAAACAAGGTGTCCAAATTCTCCTAATTTTGATGAAACCTAGGTGAAATTTATGAAAATTTTTTGTGTGTTTCGAGTTTTTTGTCAAGAGGATGACTTTGATTAATACTACTGCAGAAGAAGGAAGAAAAACCCTCTAAGAAAGCTTTCTTAACATATTCTAAACTATTGCTTATCTGCAATGTCTTTGAGTTTATCAAGGACACTCACAACCATTAATAAGTCAATAATACATGCAGCTTATCTTGTTTGACCAGTAAATTCAAAGATTCTTTCCTGCAACATTTATAATAAATAATTTAATGATACAGATGGTTGTCAAAGGATGGACTAATCCCCCACGTGTGGTTTAAGTGACTTCTTATCATTCCACAGGAGCTTTGTGGCAGAGCTAAGGATGAAGTCTTGTTCTCAAAGGAAACATTCACATTCTTAATAAAAATCCTTCTCTTTTACTCCAAACCCTGCTTCATCCCTTACTAGCTTCCAGCTTTTACAGTGAATAAGAAAGGAATCTTCCCATGAACAACTTCCTGTGTGGTGCAGGCCTGATTATTTTCCATGGTTTGGGGCATCCTGTGCTCTCTAAGATGGAAAAAAATATAAAGCATCTTGTATTTAAAGTCAAAGGAATGGAGATGTCAGTTAGAGAAATAGTACTGCAGTGTATGACATGTTTGTTCTGACTGGACACAGAAAAATACTGCCCTTCAAAACTAAGAATTATGATGTTATTTGTAGTGTTTGCCTCTTGAGTGACTACTCCTTCCACTGATCCTGACCCTTCGACCACTTCCCTTGGTCCACTTCTTGACTGCATCCAGTCTTAGCCTCCACCCTGATATTTTTTGCATCTCCCCTTCCTGTTTTTGGGCACGCTGTCTTTTGCAATTTGGCTATGAGAAGATAAAATGTGAAATTGTGTTATATGTTCTTGCACAGGAGCTCTGTACTGCTTTCCTGGCTCCAGTTGTGAAGGAAAGCTTTTCCACAAATGTCTGCCAGGTGATGACTGCTTAAACTGGAAATTAGCTCTTTGGTTCCCATAGAGAAGTACTTTCCCTTCCATGTCTGGGAACAAAGCTACACTTTTTCTGGAAAGATATAAGCTAATGCTGAAGGCCATTGGACTCTTGAGCTGTTTTTTTTTTCAGAAACTATTAAGCACTTGGCATCTTAACTTGCATCCTTCCACACAGCATGTACAGCATGTCTCTGCACGTACAAAGTGGAGAGACTGTGTTTTGCTTTGAAACATATTTTCTCATGCACCTCACAAGACAGAGATCATCTGCCTTTCTCCGTTCTGACTTGAACAAGGCCTACCAGACCTATGGGATGAAACACTTTATTTTTCTTTAAATGTGAACATTTTCTTCCTGATTTTGCAGCCTGTCTCAATTCTGCACATCCAGCGTCTTGGTCTATAGATCCAAGACAACAACAATAACTCCACCTCCAAATTTCTAGCATTTCTAACCCTCCAGGTCTAATTCAATATGGCCTGAAAATTTTCAAAGTATCTACAGTTGGATGCTAATATGTGCACAGAAGCACCTGTTACAGAATGCTGTTAAAGCTGTGCCAATTATCTGCTGACTTCTACAGAGACACATCTGGCACCAAGGGTAGCCCAAAAATCTGGGCTTTGACATAGCCATAGGTCCCCTAGGAAAGGGAAAGACCAGATCTAAGGTGTTATTTTAGAGTGAGAAGGCTGAAGTTCTGTCCCAGAAGAGTAGTGCAGTGTGCCAGGCTGCTCCTGCCTAAAATAGCCAGGGGAAAGGACAGTGTGCAAGTGTCTGCACCAGTGACTGACACAGGTTTCTGCTTCTGATGAGTGGCTGTTGTAGGAGACAGGTTCATCCCAGCAAGCAGGGAGTGCAGCACCCCAGCCTTGCCTGTCTCCATTTCCCCTGGTTGGTTTTTGTCCATTTCCTGGAGTGCATTGTGGCTCTGCCTCTCTGGAAGTGGGAGGATTTGGGAAGGATGAAGAAGGGTTAGCCCTTTTAGGTCTCCTTTCACAATCCTTCACATAAAGAAATAAACCAGTTGTGCCTAGTTCTGTCTGCTAGCGTTTTGTGTTTTATGAATTCAGAGACCTATTTATTTATAGCCATGGCTGTTGATCCACTTGTACAATTCGTTTTGTATTTGAAACTCTTTAGAGAGTGCCTTAAATTTGTTGGTCCTCACTTACCGTAAGAACTTCCTTTGCACTGAGACTGATGGTTTTGGCAGTTCTGACAGCAGCTGCTGACTCTTACATATTCCTTTTTATTCCATAGCAAAGCCTCAGATTTCCTTCCAAATGGGTAGTAGTAATTCCTTAAGTTTTGGCTTTCAATGCTAATTGCATTCTTTTGGATCAAAGATTTTTCCGGTCTCATGCAACTTGTGGTACAGATTTACTTACGTTATTCCTAGTACATAATAATCCCATTAGAGAAAATGGAAGAAATGTGACATATACTTTGTGTTAGCTAATTTCCTGCTCACAGGTTGTGTCAGAGAGATAAATATGTTCCACATGAGAAAAGTCTTTCAAGATAAACATTAAAAAAGTTTATAGTAGTTAATATCCCCTGAATTTATAATATTTAAAAAATACATGTATATATATGCATGCTATAAACCTGCATCAAATATTCTGAAGTTTCTTATAACCCTTTATGTTCTTTTTTTCACAATGTAGTGTGAGGTATTTTATTGTAATCTGACCAGTTAATATCATAGCATAGCTAGATTATATTAGCATGCTGATGTACATGGGTATGGGAGAGGATAAAAAAAGACACATCAGAAGCTTTTGGCTGCATAGTGTGATTGTTAACGATTCTTCTGAAGTCCATAAAAAGATTGAAGACAGACTACTTTGATGCTTTCAGGTAAAAAATAAAAAATGACACATAATCAGCCTCGTGGACAAGAGAGAGTTAAGGATTTGCCAGAACTGGAGACCTCAGCTATTCAAATATCTGTTGGGAAAGAAACAGTGGAGGACACAGGTGATTCAGCAAGTTCTGGGAATGTGATAATGGCAACTTCTTATTGCAGAGGCTGAGGAAGTTAATAGATAAGTGACAGTAATTATATCTCTTTGAAATTAAATTCAGACAGAAGTCACATCATAATGTGGGTTACAGGATACTACAAAACAATAGTGTTCCAAATAAAGGAAGGAAGTGCTGAGATGAATCAAGGCAGAGAGGTAGGAGAATATCTTTAGAAGGCGTTTCAAAGAGTATCTAAGGAACAAGAACACAAGTATGAGACAAAAAGCTGATTAAAAACAAGGTGCATTTGCCAAAAGCAAAACATGCCTTTTCAGTTCTGTTTCCTCTTTTGCAGGATAACAGCTTAAAGAGGGGGCAGTAATTTATTATCTCAGATTCAGTTTTAGAGTTTTGAGGAATGCCATAAGTAAGCTCGGAAAAGATGATGGAGATGATGGGAATGTAAAGGCTGATGTTCAGACAGCAAATTCTGCTCATGGAGGAATCAACAATGGATTTCTGTGAAATGAAGGATATTTCAAGGCAATGTTGCACATTTAATTCCTGTAAATAGCTTGACTTTACCAAATCCAGTAATTTAGGTTAACAATGTACGTGATGGACTAAGGAGTAGATTAATGAATTTGTACTTCAAATTGTAGTAGGAAAGGGTGTTAGCACTGGAGACAAACCACAAAGGTCAAAGTGGGTTCAGTATGCTGGGGGGATGGTATGTGACTATAAATCCAAGAAAGAAAATACCAGGAAAAAAATTAGTGTCGATTAGGGAACTGATTAGGCAACAAAATCACCTACAAATAGAGTTGGTAAATAATGCAAAGCAGTTGCAACAAAGAGAATTTGCATTGCATACAGTAACAGGGTTCTTTTTCATATAGCATGAGAGATACTTATTCAACTGTATCCGTATTGGGAAGACCTTATCTGGCACTGAAAATTCATTGAGTTTCAAAATCACATTTTGCGAAAGATGCACACAAATTGGAGACAATCCAGAATAGATATCTGGGAAGAAGATTTTTGGAAAATATGATTTATTTGGAACAAATTTAAACTGAATTCATTCATATAAGAAAATACTGGAGGGATATTGCTTAAATGATAGCAGACTTCCAAAATGGCAAGAAGGTAGCAAAAAGTAATTTTCCATGTTGGCTTTAGTAAGAAGAGGAGTAATCTCTTCAGTTTTGCATAGGAAAATAAATATTTACGTAGTGTATTAGGAAAACTATGAGTTTTTCTAGTTTAAAGGCAGAAGTAGATTATGATGGGGGGAGGTGTGCACTGTTTTGGCTGGGATGGACTTAATGTTCTTCATAGTAGCTAGTATGGGGCTGTGTTTTGGATCTGTGAACACAACAGTGCTGTGAATACAGGGATGTTTTAGCCATTGCTTACACAGCAATCAAGGCCTTTTCGTGCCTCACTAGTATCCAAGAGAGGGGAGACTGGAGATACACAAGGAGCTGGGAGGGGACACAGCCAGGACAGCTGACCCCTGCTGACCAGAGAGATATCTCTGGTCCACATGACATCATACTCAACATATAAAAGCTGTTGAGACAAAGAATTTTGGACATGTTTGAAGTGATGGCATTTTTCTTCCCAAGTCACCATTACCCGGGAAGCAGCCTGGTTTTCCCGCAGATTGCTGGACACATCTCTGCCAGTGGAAGTGCGAATTGAATTTCTTGTTCTGCTTTGCTAGCTGCTTTACCTGTTTAACTGTCTTCATCTCAGCCCACAGGTTTTCTCACTTCAACTCTTCCAATTTTCTTCTGCATCCCAATTGGTCTGGGGAAGTAAGAGAGTGGCTGTATGGGGCTGAGTTTCCAGGTGGTATTTAAACCATGACAAGGGGACAAAGTAATCTCTGTGAGTATGTTAGATATCTACCTGAATAGTATAGATCTACCAGCTGTACTTTATGACAAAAGCACAGATTAGATGCCTTGATCCTTTAAAGCTACATTGCAGCTTTTACCTTCAGGGTCCTGTGCAAGGGTTTATGGAGTCACTCCCTGTTTGTGCAAGCAGAAATGTACACATGCATTAGTTTAATGTGTCAGGTCAGGCTTCTCTCTGTAGTTCAAACAGCTTCATCAAAGTTTTATGGACTGCTTCAGAATCAACCTTGTCTTCGTGTGCACTGAAGCAGAGAATATTTTGTTTGTTTTTTCCTCCGCCAATAATCCATCAGACCTTTTCCTGGAGCAGGCTGGAAACATTCCTTAATCAAAAAAATTTAAGTGAGCAAAAACCAGACTCAATCTGCAAGTGAGAGCTGAATCCCTTCCAGTAGTCCAAATTCTCCCTTTGCTTCTCTTGAGGGAGAGATGTAGTTTAACCTCTTGACAGAAACACCAGGTCTGCTTTTGATTCTCTGAGGCTGACCTTCATTGTTGAATGTTTGAGCTGAGTATGCCATAATATCTGGGAGATTTCCTCTGGAAGCCTTCAGTGACATTTATGAATAGCAGGATGCAAATTCACCTTGACACCTCTTCTTCGTGCTACCTTTCTAAGTCTGTGGGCACAAATACACATTTTGCATTAACATACTGTTCAATTTTAGTTCAGATTCACAGATCAAATAACAATATAGCTCTATAACTAACTTTGTGATTTTGCATTTCCAAAAGAACCTAAGGATCTTGATTTAGAATTTTCTTTCTTTCCAAGCCTCTGACCTATGTTATTTGTTTTAACCAGGGAAACACTGCAGTTTCTTTACTTCACTGTTTGATTTCTGGGTGATTTACAAACAGCTATTTTGGCTGCAGGAATCTGGACGTCAGCAGCTAGTTAACAAACAGGTCGGGTTATTCACATTGACACTCATATTGATCATGCAGTCTGTGAAAGTTGCTCAAGCTTTTCTATTGAATCAGTGTTCTGTTTGTTCTCTGGTAGTTCTGTAACCAGTCTCAAAAAAGCACATTTGCATTTTTAATAGCAGGTACTGTAAAGCACTGATACACCTTGGAAGAAATGAAAAAGGTAATAAAAATGACTTCCAAAAAGTAGATCTGAAATTTATAGCTCAGACTACAAGGTCATAGCCAATGTGCAGCTTTCTAATGGTTATTCACCATAAAAAATATAATTGTTTGTCAGATTGTTGCCTAATAAAATTAATTGTAAAGCAAATTCCTTTAACAAAATTATTCCCCTCACTTTTTTTTCCCCCACATTGTTTTATGAGATTTTTACCTGCCAAAGTTGAAGATCAGCTGGAAGAAACTCAAATTATATTCTAGGGAGAAAAGCAATTATAATGTGATAAGGAGGCCTTGCCTCCACACTTCCAAGAGAGTCAAATGATGGAGGTTGGCCTGTGGTTTTAAAGCTGCAGATGGCACAAACCATGAGCTCCTGCCTGAATGTGGCAACTGGCCCATTGGACTGAGAGGCTGCAAGAAGCCCCTGCAAGGCTGCAAGGAGATCGACTCTCCAGGAAGAGCAAAACCAGCTCCCATTCCCCACACATTTTACCTGCACTTTCTTGCTGAACATACCATAAATGTGCCAGCTGAGTATGTGGCTTGGCACCCAGCCAAAGCTGGCAACTGTCCATGTTGTGTTACACTGGGCTGAAATTCCTGTAAGGATTAGTCAAAGGCTGGGTGAAATTTGCAGTTATTGGCAACTGTGTTGTGATGCTGTCCTCACCAGCAGCCGTGGAAAAAAACAAGGTCTGGGAACACAGAGCAGCTTTTCATTGAGCAATCCAGATGGCAGTGGAGTGTGCTGGGGAAGATCCTGGAGTTTTCATCAAGTTTTCTCTTAAAAAAATAGAACTGTGACATTAGATATCACTCAGAGAGATTTTTCAGTAATAATTTGGCTGAAAACTAAGTGTTCAGGTCTGAGATTAATTGGCTCTTTCTTCATTTTTTACAGCTTGCCTGTATATCTAATTACACACAGCTGTCCTTTCAGTTCATACCTAGTCTGCCAGTTGCTGGTGACCAAAATGTGCCTATCAATCAAGCACATATCCCTTTCCAGCACAGCTCAGAAGGCTCTTAGGATGCTACTTTGAAGAAGCTGAATGATTTGAACATGGAGGTGCTGAGACATACCACCCTGACAGCTTTGATAGTACTATCTAATTAAGTACCTGTGAGAACAAACTGTGCTAGATGTGGTCAGGCAGGCAGAACAGAACCAGCCCTGTCCAAAAGTGAACCAGAATTTAGTGTCCATATGCTTAGTTCTATGATTTAGGTTTAGATAGTCCTGGAAGGAGCAAGGAGTTGTACTCAGTGATCCTTATGGTTTCCTGCTAACTTGAGACAATCTATTATTCTGAAAGTTTGGAAACTTATGCCCAGAGCTGTGATTCTGGAAAGAGGCAATGCCTGGAGAAAAGGCAGTCAGGTTGGCAGCAGCATGATCAGAGTATAGACACACGTATTTGTTTGATTAGCTCTTAGCATTTTTTTTTTCTTAGTACTATCCTAGCTTCAGTGCTGCTCCTCTTCAGATTAAGGGCTCAGTGGGTATATGAGCTCAGTGGATAACTTGAACCCAGAAGTGGAAGGGTCTTATAAGAGTTAGGTCAAGAAAAACATTCAGTATAAGGAGTGAGAGCTGTAAGTGGAAACATTTTTAGCAGAAACTGTGCCCATATTTCCAGCTGAGACTGAGATTCCCAAAGGAAACTGCAGCCCAATTGTTATTGTTAAGCCCAATTGTGCAGTTTGCACAAAATTTAATACATTAGTAATTGCAGTCTAGTCTGGCAGTTACTCATTATTTCTGCTATATTAGTATCCCAAACAGGATCATGGCTGTTTTCTGTACTTCACAGAGTATGAAGCAAAAGAGAAACTGATTTGCCTTTATACAGATCTTATCTGTGTCTCTTCAAACTTATTTGAAATTCCATTTTTTTTTCCAGTTTTCCATCAATATCACCCTGTAGGTAACCAATGCTTTCCAATAAATTTATTCAGAAGCAGATCAGGTCTATAAGCAGAAGAAGCTGCATGAAAGACATGCATGCTTCACTGGGATGTATAGCACTTGCCCGTGAGAAGAGAAGCTGTGCAATGAGCCTGGCTTTCAAAAGTGAGGTAAAAAAAGCAAGTAACACTATGGGGGACAGGGTGGGAGACTTTCCTCAAAAGCATTTGGTTGTGACACATGACAGCTCTTCCTTTAAATAACTGGTTTTGAGAGAGGTAAGGGAGCCTTGCAGATGCCTTTTCCAGTAAATTCATTTGCCTGAAACTCTTGCACAAAGGGCTCACAACAAATAGGACTCTTGCTGGAAACAGCGTGCTGATGCAGTTCTTGCATAGTAGGGGTTTAAAGGTTTGTTTCAATAATTAGCACACGCAGTTGGCTGCCAGAGAGCACAGCTTGCTCCCAGTCATTACTCCTGGCATGACACAGGAGTAGATGCTGCAGTGAACCTGAATGGAGCATATGGTTTTTAGGGATGAGTGATACTTGAGGCATACAATGGGGTACAGTCGTCTTAGTCAGATTAAGGGCAGTGCTTCCACTAACATCAGAGCTCCTATCCCACATGCACAGTGAAAATTGCCCTGTTGGCACATTTTGAGTATGAGCAAGATATGTGACAGTACAATTGCAGAAAAGCAAGATTTCACTTGACTTGTACTCCTATAAATGTGGGCTTGGCACCTTCCCACTTTTCCTTACCAACACTTGAAATATTTATCTGTTAAGTTCCTACTACGTGAAGGCTGAAGCTAAGTAAGAGAACAAAAGATTTCTTCTTTCACATGATTACTGCTCCAGGTAGGCTTCACTTGCCATAACATGGGCTTATGTACTGCCAGCCAGAGCTTTGGTTTTGTTGTGGCTCATTTAAGGTCCCAGTAATCCAAATAATATTGGAAGAAGTGATTTTCTCTTTTGTATGTTACTGTCAAATGAAACAATTTATAAAAATACAGAGAAGAATTTTAGGTTTTAACATGGTCTGCAAAAGACAGAAGCAGCTGGCTTCAGTGCTTAAACAGTTAGGATAATTTTTTGGCTATGTGTGTAGTGCAATGAGTAAATTGGTATAGTTTGGCTCAAATTAAAGTTGTTCTGACTGCAAGTGCTTTAAAAATAAAAAAAACTGGAATTTACCTAATCAGACAACCTCAAAAACAAGATAGAAAGTTTTTCTTCACTGAGGACAGAGTTTTCTTGATTAAAATTTTAGTTACTGGAAAATACTGATTTATTAAAACCTAAACTTATCTTTAAAATTAATTAATTTTGTCCAAATTAATTTCTGTGAAGAATCTTTTTTTTCTGGGACATGAGAGAGCCAGACTGAATTCTTCATCCCAAAGCAAGTGAAGCATGAGATTGAATCTTTCTCATCCTTGCAATTTTGGCTTTTCTTCAGAAACTGGGATATTATTTAGGTTTCTGGTGAAAAACTTAGAAAGCTTTGTTCTTCAAACCAATGTGCTAAGAAAAGAAATATCCATTGCTTTGATCTCTTCACCAAAAGGATTTTTTTTCTCCCTCATAAATCCTTTAGATTTTGGAGTGAAATTTCCACAGGCTTTCTGAACAAGTTTAGATAATACTCTGGTAGTTGCACTTCCCATTCATGTTCAAGCTCAAGATACTATTGGAGTGTGTGGCTTGCCACAGATCTTTTTGGATTTCCTCTCAGTCTGTACTGATAAGAAGAAAGAACAATATTTTCACAACCCACTTGGCCTCTTCATTCATAGACTGCAATATCTTAATCATCACTGCCAAAGACCAGGAACATCTTCAGAGTGCCACATTGTCAGAAACTGGAGCTTTGTGCAACATCAAACCTGGCTCATTTATATGAGTCAGCTGCAGGACGAATACAATTCACATGAGAAAGCATCTATCCTTCTTCTCCTTCTCCTTCTCCTTCTCCTTCTCCTTCTCCTTCTCCTTCTCCTTCTCCTTCTCCTTCTCCTTCTCCTTCTCCTTCTCCTTCTCCTTCTCCTTCTCCTTCTCCTTCTCCTTCTCCTTCTCCTTCTCCTTCTCCTTCTCCTTCTCCTTCTCCTTCTCCTTCTCCTTCTCCTTCTCCTTCTCCTTCTCCTTCTCCTTCTCCTTCTCCTTCTCCTTCTCCTTCTCCTTCTCCTTCTCCTTCTCCTTCTCCTTCTCCTTCTCCTTCTCCTTCTTCTCAATCTACAAGAGAGAGAAGAGAGCAGTATCTGCTTTCTCACTCACTGTTGATAGGGGTACTTTAGACTGCAATTTTGAGTGCTATTAAGTTAAAAATGGTGGTGTTTCATAATGCCTTATGCAGATTCAGGTCACTGGTGCTGCTGACCTACAAGGGCAGATCTCAGAAGGATCCTACTGACCTCTGTGCTGGTACTTAAAGTCTGTTTTTCTCAAAAAAGCAAGATGACAGACTTTGCATGTACTTTAGAATTACTTAGGCTACTCAAATACATTAAAATGTACTGTAAGGGCTGTGAAAGGGTCTTACTAAATCTTCTCACAGAACTATCTGATAAAATGAGTGGTTTAAATTTAGTGTAGATAGAAAAATAGGAAACTAGTATTAGCTGTCCCTGGGAAGAGAGTAATCACTGTCTGAACAGCTAGTTCTTCATTAGCTGTGTTCTCACATGGACTGTGGCTAGTTCTCTGAAGGCAACAGCTCAGTGATGAGCAACAGTCTGTCAGATGGCTCTCTGGTGTTGTTAGGAAAAGAATGGAGAATGGCACTAGAAGAGTCCAGGCTCAGTGTAGGTTTAGGTACACCGAAAAAGTGGCTGGACCAAAGCAAACACAGCAGTGACTTGGAAGGAGCACATAATCCTAGTCCTCCAACCACTAATACAGTGCAGAGGAGGGGGTCACAGATGACTGGCAGTGTGGGATGGCTTTGCCAGAAGGCTCTTCAGCTTGGAAATGCAAAGAGAATCCTCTGAGTCAGGAATGACGGTGGAAAAAGTGAGCAAGAAAAGAGGTGTTCATGCTTTCTCACATAATCAGAGTGGAGGCTGCCCAGCTATTACTGAGTGGCAGATTAAGAAAAAGCAGCAGTGTTCCTTTTTAATCATAGTGTGTGGCTAGTGTTAAATGATTAATGTGCAAGTCATTTCCATGGGATGTGAAGGCAAGAAAGATAAGACATTTAAATAGAGACTAGAGAGCTATGAAGAGAAAGTTAATTAATAACTACGGAATATGGACATGAACTTTTGCTGACGAGACGCCTGAAATGTTATTACTGGAAAATAGGAGAGTATAACAAACACAGACTAAACCCTCATTAGCCTTGTTCAACTCCTGTTTTTACAAGTACCTGCAGCTGGCCGTAGTGTGAGATGAGATTGTCTCAAGGGTTATATGGCCTCTAAATTTGGCCTTATGTACCTGTTCTTCTGCCACATTGCCTCTAAACAAGTGGCAAATTTTAAATGCTTTTATTTTGTGAACACATAAGTTACTATGCAGAGCATATGTAGGGAATGTATTTTTTTTTTCCAGTGGCTTCTGGAAAAAAATAAGAATATTTTCAATATGAGCTGATAGCGAATCAGCATGAGAGCAGATAATGCCCTATTTGTACATATGAACAAAAGGAAAAGTGGGATGGCAGTGCAGTGGAGGTGGGTATGAAAAGGTTTCAAATGGATGTTAATTATTATTGGCAGAAGTCTGTGCCTAAGCCAGGCTCTAACTCTGTTATTTAGTGGAAAAATAAGAGAATGGGGTTTAGACAACACAATGTGCTGCTTCCTGGTCATCAACACATAAACAATTCTTATGTTCTGACATCTTCTGGGGCTCCTTAGGAACACTGCTTACTTAGTTTCCTGCTTGGGCTTCCTAAAGGATACAAGTAGTAAATAATGAAGCATAATGAAGGGATTATCATCCAGACAGTGCTTTCTCTTCTTTTTTGGCTCCTCCCCAAACACAGCAATAATTTTTGGGAGCCACAAAAGTGGGACATCATGCTGCCCATGTGCTTCAATATCTGGATTGCACAAGTTTGTGCACAGGATGTTTTAATGAAAAGACTCTTGTCATGAATTTGGTAATTAATTTATTTCAAAGGACTTGCCACAGATCAGTATTATTTGCTAGAAGTTATGCCTTTCATGCAAGAAAGAAACAATGAAGCAAAGAAGGGGATCCTGTTCTGCTTGTGACAAAAAAATCTTTGGATTAGGTAATGTTAGTCAGACATTTGACATTTTTGTGAGTGTTTTTAAGATGACAGGATGTCTGTCCTCTGGATCTTGGCTAGGAGCTAAACCAGAGCTGGTGGAAGACAATAGAGTTCTCTTCCATACCACAAATTTAGGATGAGATCTGCAAGGTGTAAATACAGATATACAGTTGAATTTATATTCTCCAGTGATTTCCTGCCACTGAATATATTAACATAATATATTATAACAGGAATATACAGCTAATTGGATTCAATGTATTTTGTTACCTGTGAATTGGGAAAGGCAGATTAACAATAGTTCACCCTACTGGGGTTTGAAAAACTGATACATACAAGAACAGTGAGATTTATTATTTATAATTTATTAATTATAGCAGATATACCCATGATATCTTCTGGAGTAAAGCTCTCTCCCCCAAGAAAGGACAGGTGCTGACCAGGTCCTTTGCTTAGATCATTGCTCCAAACATGTGGAAGCTGTTAATGGGGTTTTTGTACATACAGCCAGTGAAAACCAAATGACATGACTCAACTCATCTTTCTAAAATTAGAAGCAGCACCCTAGTGAGTAAAGGATGCAGGAGACTTATGGTTTTTCAGAGATGCTGGATAGGCCCATGGGTGTTGCTCAAACCATATCATTGGAAAAATCTAACATTAACTGCATCATTTTAAATCCCAAATTGTGCACCAGATAGTCCAGACCTGGAAATCTGCATAGCTCACACACAGGTCACCTCCTGTTAGCTCAGATTTACTCTCTGTTTTCCTTTTATTCTATACTCTTTATTATGTTTAAATTGTCAATACAGCATAACCTTGCAGCTGTGTTATTAAAATGCACAGAAAATTTCCCTGATAATGCCAAGATGAGTTCAATCTCACAAACAATTAAAATGTCTTATCCCAGTGCTCAGTTTCCATCAAGTTATTCAGTCTAAGGGTGAAAGTGTGAACTACTTCATACAGTGTCATAATCACACTTTGTCCAACTACTTGAACTCTTAATTAACTAACATTTTCAGCCTCTATACTCAAAGGAGGCTTGTGCTGTGTCATCCCCTTTAATTCTGAATTTCTACATATTTATACTGTGAATTTAAATAAAGGAAGAGTATCACTTCAGCCCTCAAAGTGAGGTTTATTTGCACAGAAAACAAGGGATGAGGAGTCCTTACCATGTACTGAGGTGCCTCCCCCAAGAGCTTGTTAGCATGGCTGAGGCCTGTAGCTGGAGCTAGTTCTAGGGTACTGAGACCTCAGCACTGGAGGCAAGTTAAGCTACAGGTGTCTTCACAAAACCAACGCAAAATGATAATGGGAAGCAGGGGGAAGACAAACACAGAAGGCAGGTTTAAAATAATTTTCAAAAATTGTGGTTTTCCCCGAAAGAGTCAGCCCCCATTTCTCAGAAAACTTCAAATGCTTAGGCCTATAATGTGCTCGTTTGCCATGTTACACAAAATAATTTCTGTTTCAAGAAAACTTTTTTTCCTGTGGCTTATGTGGTCTCGTTTCTGTCATGATTACCTCATAGAATGAAGCATTACAAAAGCTATTTGCAGGAGGAAAAGCATCCCATTTCCTTGGGAATAGACAGCACAGAATGATGGCAGTGTCTGAGCCACCTCATGGGGTTGTTGTTTCCATCTCCCTTCTCAATTTGAAGGGGCATTAGATGTCTTTATCTCTTGAAACTCAAAATGTTCTCTAAAATCTCCCAGATCTTGTGTAGCTTTTTTGACCTACTTGGTTAAAAATCATCATCCTGTGGGTTGTCTATATCTCGAGGAGAGGTTGATGATGGACTCAGATATCTTTGATGCACTTCTTGTTTTGCAAATAAAGTCTTATTTCCTCACCACAGAGTGCTTTGCCTATGAAACCGTTTTTACTCACAGCTCCAAATCCTCTTTATGTGAGTTTTGATAGTTTATGAGATTTATTCTTGAACTGTAGATTAATTGTGGCTGTGCATTCCAGCTTTAGTTTAATTATATGCTGCATATCTGCTATATAACTTCTTAACAAGCTTCAGTTTGATGGTTGCTGTGTTTGAACAGTTTGCAGAAAAACAGAGCTATAGACTGGTCACTACTGGTAATTATTTTGACCCAGATGGCTCACAGACAATTGTTTCAAAACAGGAAAGCATCTTTTGCAAGGCTGTGGAGTGAGACTGCTATACAATGCTGTGCTGTGGAACAACAGGAATAAAAGCACAAGTGGTCATCTAGCAGTATTTTGTTTAGCAAGAAGCAGAAGAGTATAATGCCTGCAGCACTGAAACTCTTGCTAGAGTCACCAGCAATTGGCTGCAAAATAAAGAAAAGGCAGAACAAAGAATCTTGCTTTACCTAGCAGGATTTGGCATCTCAAGAGCTATAAATATTTCCTGCAAGTGATGGAGAGGGTATTGATTGCAGGAACTGATGGCTTCAGGCAGCAGTGTTGACCTGACTTAGTATTTTCTGTTTTATAGAGCTGACACTGACAGGGAGATAGAGAAGGGATACTTAGTATATCTGTTTGTCTAAGAAAATATGTACGGTGTCCTGTAGACATAAATTCCTCCTCAGGCTGATAACTGACCTTTCCATACAGGCATTGTCTCTACCTTGTTATCTGCAGAGCTTTTGTGATTACTTCTGGATAGTTTGAGCTCCACTTATTTTATGTCTTGTTGCTTATGTGACAGTTTCTACATAGTATGTGACATATAACCATAGAATTGAAAGTCATCATTGTCCTGCAAAGCTCTGCTAAGGGTCCCAGCTCTCTGCTCCAACTCTCTCTTCTGATGAAGGACACAGAACTGTGGGACAGCAGGAAGTAGTCTCCCCATACATGAGTTAATAGGTACAAAAAGGGACAACGTTGAGTTCCAGAGTGCTCGTTTCAGTAGGGCTTCCAGGCAGACAGCTAGCAGGAATCTGAGACATTCTGACCTCAAGGATGTTCAGTAGGCATGGATTTGAGAGCATAGGGTGTTGACAGAACATGGGATGATCTTGCAGGTATATCCTGATGGAACTGGAGTCAGAATGGGTGAGAGCTCTTACGGACTCCTGAAGGACCAAGCTCTCCTCACCACATGGACTGGTAATGTATTTTCCCATGTGGTTCGTTCACTGCAGAACCAGGACTGTGAAAGAGGATGGAAGATCTCCAAGGATGAATAATAAGAGAACTTTAGGCACATACTGTCCAGCTGGAAATATTCAATCTGCTTCCTGCAAAAGGTCTGGGGAAGAGAGAGACTAAACCCATGAGTTATTAACTAGAAGAATAGTTCAAAGCATGTTCAAAGGTCAACTATAAAAGGGGGATAAAAGCTGAATATAGCATTTAAGCAGTTGTCCTTCACTATGTTCTTCAGTGTGGGCTTCTGTGAGCAAAAGCCACATGCACTACTCTAGGCAATCCATGGTAAGTCAGAGCAACAAGGGCTTCTTTTTGCTGAATGATGTTTTCAGAAGGAAAACTGTGAAAGTTTGGATAAAATCAGAACAGATCAGATGACGCACTAAGTGCACTTAAGATATGACAGAGAACAAATTATATGGAATGTTGCAAAATGAAAAGTGAAGTGCCCCATGGAATTCTCTGCTAATTTTCAATAGGGTCTCAACAGAGTTTTGTGACTTCTTCAGTTCACATGGATTCATGGAACTGGGGGTGAAGATACAAGCCCTGCAAATCTTGAAGTGATTGCATGCTTTGTACTTCCACTCCTTGAGATTACTTTTTGGGATGGCTGAGTGTCAGAATGCTTGCCCATGCTCTCTCCCTCTCTCCCCTGTGTAATCAAAGGGAGTCTAGTCATCACTTTATTTTTAACATTGACCATGAAAACTCCTAAATAAGGTGAAAGATAGTGTCTCATGAAATGGAATGTTGTGTTTTGTGTGAAATGGCTGTTGTGGTTTAACCCCAGTCAGCAACTGAGTGCCACATAGCCAATCATTCGCTCCTCCCCTCCGCCCCCAATGGGATGTAGAGGAGAATCAGAAAAAAAACCTCAACTTGTGGGTTG
>VYXF01007841.1:331024-373196 GCA_013397295.1 Polioptila caerulea | reverse complement strand
GGGCTGTGGGTGGATCTCTGCATCCCCCATGGATCCCCAGGGGCTGTGGGTGGATCTCTCCATCCCCTGTGGAGCCCCATAGGCTGCAGGGGCACAGATGCTTCACCACAGCCTGCAGAGGAATCTCAGCTCTGGCACTGGAGCACCTCCTCCTTCTCCACTGACCTTGGTGTCTGCAGGGCTGTTCTCCTCACGTTCTCTCTTCACTCTTCTCTAGTCCCAATTAAAACACCATTATAATGTTTGTTTTGATTTCTTCTTATGTACATTATCACAGAGGAATTTCCACCATTTCTAACTGGCCCAGCCTTGGCCAGCACCATGTCCATCTTTGCCAGGGACTGCCTCTGCTGGACATGGTGGAAGCTCTCAGCAGCTTCTCACAGAAGCCATCTCTGTGCTGCCCCCACTACCAAAAGCCAGGCCATGTAACCCAATACATTCCCCCCTAGCCAGCCTCGGTATGGACAATTTTGTCAGGATTGGGCTATCATGGCACAGCAGAGATTTTTGCTCACCTTTGTCAGGTGTGTACACATATAGCTGCTAGGAGGTGCAAATTCTGCAGTTAGAGGTGGAATTTCCCAGGAAGCCCCGGTTTCCCTCACAGGGCTGAAGGAGGTAATAGGGAAGAGCAAGCTGATGCACACTGGGAAGAAGCATCAGCCTGAGAGTGCCACTCACTTGGCAACTTGGGGACACCTCTATGGCCCCTGCATTAGAGCAGAGATACACAGTGTGAGAAGACAAGAAGCACTGACTCACTTTTACAATTCTGAAGCTGTAAGACAACTAAAAAATTACCTGCAAAGGATGTAAATATTGTGAGAATTAGGGAAATATTTAGGCACACTGGCAATTTTTTAGGCAGCTAGAGAATTGCTCTCATGATGAATGCTATTGTTCTAATCTAAAAATATGCAGAACTTGACAACAGAGGAAGATGGTTTGGCAGCATCTTCTCCTCTTCCCAGCCATACACAGAAGAAGAAGATAAAACAGGAATCTTCAGCACATCCCTTCATTGTTATATATTTTTCCAATTGCCTGGAAATGGGGGAGAGAAATGTGAAGAGGCAAAATCAACTCTATCTCCAGAAATGTCAAAACAACCTTAGCTGCTCATAATTTGATACACTCATAGAGTGAAAATGACAGTTTCCAACTTCTAATGGATTTGTAACTATTTCTAAGTTATGCATGGGTTTATAAACTGTAAGGCATGAAGGAGAGAGGAAAAGGATTAGGTGGGGAAGGAAAAGGATGTATAAGGGTTGGCATGATGACAATCATTTCAGGCACAAGTTTCAAAGTTTAGCCAAAGCTAGTTGGAATACTGGCAATGTCATAGCATGATTTAAGTAGTGCCTGTTATGGCCTGGACAAAATCCCTCTCTGTTGAACAGCTTTATTTTATACTATACAAAAATGATCTCATTTCATTGCCAAAACCTGTTGTCTAATGTGATTTATGTAATTCTGGAAAGAAATTCTAGATTAAAATGACTGCCTAGTCTATGTTTTAGTTACAGAACTTGGACCTTATGCTCACTGGTAGACAAAGGAGGAACTTTTGAATCCTTTTGAGCAGACCTTTACTGTCCTCCTGAGTTCAGACTAAATGATGCCATACTTCACAGCATTTTTTGGTAAAATTAAGGTAAGAAACCATTTGTATTTGAAGATAGGTCAGCTTTTTATTCAATACTGACCTACCCAAAATGAACAATGAATCTGATCTGTAAGACTTCACAAAGCATTCACCTAGCAAAAACAGTCTTTTATTTTTAGTAAAGACATTGTGAAGTGAGCACTTTTACAAAAATACTAGCTTGCTTAGCATTGTGCATGAGAAAAATGCCCCAACAAGCTGTCTTCAACAGAAAGTACAAGCAAGCATCAAAGAATCACGGCTCTGTTGTTAAAATGGATAAACCTAAGACAGTGATTTATAAAGGCATATATCCTGCTTACTAAATCAGGACAATTTCCATCACTAATTGGGTCAGCTCACCACAAAGGCACATGCCTCACTTCCTCTTCAAGCATGTCCTTTGGTGGCTTCTCAGAAAGTTGCAGCTTTATGGCAATACTTTGAAACACTTCAAAAACATCATCAATGTTCCTTTTGCAGTTACCACTTTCCTTCTCTTCTGTACTTTTCCACTTTACCCCCCTTTTATTTTTAAAATCGTAAAATAAAATTCAATTTTTACATCTTTCATATGTTCAGCTATTTTTTATGAATTTTTGAATGTTTGGGGTTTTTTTTCTTATGATGATAAAATTATCTGTAATTGATTTAAACAATTTTTTATTTCTGTCAATTCTTTCTTATTTTTCTATGTTTTATATTGCTTCTCTGATAAAGCTATACACACATGGCAATTACTACACTCATATCCTCAATTATTTACAAGTTCAAAATACTTCTTTTCCCCTCTTCTTTTTTACCTCAGGTGTGCCTTTACATTCTTCTCTGATTTGTTTAATCTTGATTTCATCATTATGAGAAATTAGGAAATTTGAAACTAAAAAAACATAAAATATTCAGTGTTGTTATCTCAATTATGAAATGTATTTGAGAAATACAGTGAGATGATGTCAGATGTTAAATATCAAATTGCCACTTTTATACAAAATGGAAAATTGGCCAATATGGTGTTCAAAAGAGCCTTGAGGTTTAGCAACCTACAGTTCTGAAGATTTCAGCCTTACTGAACATGCTCCATTGCTTTGTGGTGAGAGACAGAAGTCTGCAGAGCAATAGGACTCTCCAGCCTGAGAAGAAAAGTGGACAACTCCTTGTATTTACTACATAACAATCAAGCTGAAAACTACTACTAAGAGAAGTAAACATGGTCTCTCCTCAGATGTTTGTGCTAATCTCACAGCTGGAAAGTGGGTAGCAGGAATTAATCCTCCTGAGTGCACAGGGGCCTACACCTGGGCCAGAGGGAAAGGAGTGGGAGAAAGCAGTACATGGTGAATCTTAGAGAAGAGGGTGAGGGGTGTGCCAGCACAGTAGGAGAACTGGGGCAGACTGAATATGGAGCCTAAGACTGAGAACTAACTCCCAATAAAATTGTTAGGAGCAAGTGGTTCATATTCTGGTGAGCAGTCTGAAGAAGTAACAAACAAACAAAAAAAAAGTGTGTAGGAAAGAGAACCTGATAAAGAGAATAAATTTTTGTAAAGAGGTAGATTGTCTAGCCAGGGAGATTGATATTAGCCACTTTTGTAGGAAGAGAGAAACAACGTGGGGAGAATTTGACAGGAGACAGGTATACAGGGATTGGGAAACAAATAAATGTGTGTAGGGAACTACAGAATAGGAAACTATGAACTGGTGAGAATACAGGGAGGGTGTGGTGAAGGTATTGTTTGAAGGAGGAGGTGAGTGAATATATTGGGAATGATTGTCACTAGGGAGCAAGGAGCTCATGATCAGCTGTACTGTGTGAGCCTCCAGAAACAGGGAGACTGGAGACACCTGCTCTGGAGTAGAAGAGAATGAGACTGCACATGAAAGAAAACTATGATTTGGATTAGAAGTCAAAGAAAACCAAGACTATGATAAGAAACTCCATCTCCCAAGATTGAGGAAGTAGGGAAAAAAAGGTCAGATAAATGTTACGTAGATAGATGTAACATAATGCATACAGATAAAAATAATCTAACCCATGTCTATACAATTCTGAATGTAAAACTGGCACTTAAAACTCAATAAAGAAATTGTGGAGTAATGTGCTGAATGCATCTTTTGCTCTTTATAGCTGCTGACAACACTGACAAAAAAAAAAAAGAAGAGCACACCATAAACCTGCCTATCTCATATATCTTAGCATCAAGAAACTTATTATCAACTAAACAATAAAAATTATGAAAGGCCAAGCAAAGATGAGATACATGACATTCAGACAAGTGGCTCCTATCTCTTCAGAATGGGGGATGCTCAAGAAATATGACTTCAGGAATTAAAAGAAATATCTGCCCATGGGTCCCAGCTGCTAGTCCACACATGGGTCACATTCATATTGCATATGAGGGCCCAGAGTTGAGCATAGCTGTGAACTAACTTGTATCTATTGTAGACAACCAGGAAATTAGCATCCTGTTTGACTCAGTTTTACAAATACTATCAAATATCTGAAAATGTTGAAGTGAAAAAAACGGATAAAGTTAAAGCACTTCTTTGAAAAAAATCAAAATTTTAACATCTGCAAGTGATGATGATACTTTTATTGTTTATGACCATGACAGTTCTTCCTTTATTGAGTGTTACAGGGTGAGGCAGGAAGCCTGGCAAACCACAGAGGACCAAGCACAGTGTGCTGGCACCTTTTGAGAAACGTTCCAGTTGCAGTCTGAACTGCCTTAGTGCTGCACTGATTGCTACTGTGTCCTATATTTGATGTGACAGACATGATTGCCTTTGTGTAACCCTCTGAAAGCTTCCCCAAACTGTAGCTCCTTCACGGCAGTCTATCAAATGCCACCATACAACTCTGCCTTGCTTGCACTATTTCTTTTCTCTTCTCTACTGTGGCTTTCCTAGTGATTGTATCTCTGAGGTTAACAGCTGGGACAGATAGCAGAGGTCATGGGGAGGTCCAGGGGGGAGCATACCAGGCACAGAATCCTCTGGAAGGCCAGGAGGCCTCCTCTGACCGGGACACAGTCTGCTAATTACGCTCCTTCCCTTCCCTGCTGGATGCCTTTGAGCGTCGATAAGCAACCTTACCTGGTCAGCACAAAAGTATGTCAGATTTATAATGTTTTCAGCAAACTGAAACATGTCCTTGAAAAACTCTTGAACAGAGCAAAAAAAGCTTTGAGAAGTTTCTGCTAAGTAAAAGAACAAGGGAAAACACAAGTTTTGTAACTTGTTGAATCTGTGCACTTAGCTTTCTGAAAATGGCGATAAAGTCTGTTCTACAATAAGAGCTATGTTGGAGACAGCTTGTCTAAAGTACAGATTTGGCTTCCTTCCTTTAGGTCTGTTCTTTCCCTTGCAGTCTTTTGAATCCTTTGCCTTGTTTGCTCCTCCACCCAAGTATGCCATCATGCTGCAACTGTTCCTTGCAATGCTTCTGAGCAACACAGCAACAACAATGCACAGACAAAAGCTGGGGAAATAGGGCACTTATAGTTGAATCATGTGAACAAAAATCACTGTTTCCAGTTTGCCTGCATGTAATGTGAAATTCCACCCTTGGTGTGTCCTTGTTTAAGAAAAAAAACCAACAATGTGCTGTGGTCTGACTCCTCTTCCTCCACTTCAGGCTGATGCTCAGGAAACTGAAGTCAGGAGAATGTTAAGTTCACTCAGGACCTGGTGGCATAAGGGAGGCCATAAGGAGGCTGGGAGCATTCAGAGCTCAGAACTGCTGCTCCTATTTGCTCCAAGGATGGAAGAGATGCTTCCTTGCACAGTATCACCTTCTCAGTTCTGCAAAGAGTGGCCACTCTTGACCTGGAGAGGCCACCCTGGGTGTGTGGAGGGAACTGATCATTATAGTAAGTTGAACTTTTAAATGCATTTTTAAAAAGCATTGAAAAAGCACAGCTGCTTTGTCCATTTTAATTCACTTTCAAACTCCATGCTTAGCACACATGAGAGGCTTAAATTACCAGTTTAATAACTTACACTGCTATCAGCTCAAACTACAAGTGTGATTCCAGGTAAATGCTAGACCCTGGTCCAGGTTTCTGCCTTGCCTTACATCATACTCTGGTCAAGCTAACAGCTTCTCAGACAGTGATTTAGTACCAGTTTTAGGGAATGCCCCAAAGGAGAAATCTTTGATGTGATCAGCATGTTCTCTTAAACTGATTATATTGCTCAATCTCACAGGCAGCGACCATTGCCATTTCAGTGTGCTTACTTTGAGTGGGACAAACATCAAGGCTGCTGTGAGCAGTGAATGAGGTGGGTCTGAATTCATTACAGAGTATTGCAAAAAGCAAAATCAGAAAAAGTTGGTTTAATAAGATCAGCAAAAGTGAATTTCATAAAAACAGTAAAAGATAGCAATTATATGGCATGAAAGAAAGCAGCTAGTTGACTGGAGGTTATGAGGTTACTGTCACAAGCTTTCTTTGCAAAAGGATGTACAAGAAGCCGCCCAAACATCCACATCGATGATGATCTAATTTCAATTGCTTTGAATCATGTAAATAAGGTCAGGACTCCTCAAACAATATTTGCTCCTACTTAATATTTAAATTTTGCTCCCACTTAAATATTTAACAACATTTTGGTACTTCATGTAGACAAATAATAACACCCTGACCCCCAAATCCAGAGAGTTCCATTGAAATGAACAAAAATGGAAAGAGTGACACGTTTCTCTCTCTCCAGCTACACTCGTAAAACAGTGGTTAACCTCTGAGTCAAAGCTGTGGCTGCTGTTCATGCTGCTCCACCCCCTTGCCACAGCAGGATGATTAACATTGAATGGTGGATTTGAATAGGGATTCCAGTTCAAATGTTCGTCACAAACATGTTCTCAAAACTCTTGATTGCTCTTTTGCAAGAAATAATGAAGAAACTTTTCTCTACTTGCAAGCAAGCCTTACCATACTTTGTAATAATATTTCACTTCACTTTTCTTAATCTGGCTTTTAGATGTGGTCTCAGAAATCTGACTCACCCTCCTTTCTTCCTACTAATGCAAACTCTCTTCTTGCCATTCACTCAGCATGATAATACCAAATTTTTGAGAAAGCTGTCTCTGTCTGTGTAAGTACTGCTCAACTTTTTCTCTTCTTTATATCAGTCTGGCTGATATGATAAGCTTTGAAGGTCTAAGACAAAGGTTGAGACAGTAATACTTCCTATAAAATTAAAATTATCAAAAGATAAGGAGGTTTATCTCAGAACAGGGGATTTGGAATACATTGCATTGTCTCCTTTGGGAGACCATAGCATGGGTCCTCATTTATTGTTATTACCGAGGTTGTCCTCCCATATAAATCTCTAAATATACTTTATTTTACATGTATTCCATGCCCTTTAGGGCAAAAGTGTACATTTGCATAGTGGGACAAGACATGACTGGGATGCAATATGATTAAAAGGATTATTATAAGTAATACATACAATGGTTAAGCTCAGTTTAAAAGGCAAGAGATACTAGAATCAGAAAGGTGTATTATTAAGGGACTCCAGCACTTGAATTTCTGTTGCTTTCTACTGTATTAATTTAGGCTCTACACTTGGCAGCAGAAAGGTCTGGGTGCTTCAGAGGAAGATGTTTCTTTGGTAGGATGCTCGGAGGCAGGAAGATTTCAACCTTCCTATATTAACCCCCATAGGCAGGAATTGCTTTAGTGCCCATCTCTGCAGGTACTCACACCAAATCTAGAGAAAAGACAGAGGACAAAAAGAGTACATGGAAATCCAAAGAAAAACATTCAAATTCAAAGAATTTTAATGTGAACTTCATGTATTTTGGAATGCAGCATTTTATTGTGCCATCTGCATCTGTTGAGTGGAGACCTAGCTTTGATTACTAAAATCCAGGAAAAAAATTATCCATGCCAAATAACTCAATAAACAGAGCATCAGTATTTTACCATAACTTTCATATCACAAGTCAGTTGCTAACACAATTAAGCAAGGATCATGGGGAAAAAACGTGACTAGCTGGACAAAAGCATACACACAAGGTTCTTTACTCCCATAGCAAGATAGTCCTTGAGTGACTGCCAAAAGGAAAAATGAAGAAATTTTAATGAAAGTGAGCAGGAAAGCTCCTGTGGCTCTTGAAAATAACAGTATTGGAGTTTGTTTGACTGTTCTTTAATTTTTTCTGTTTCTTTCCCCCCCCCTTATCTTCAAAAGCCCATTTTATAGCTGTGGTCCAGTTGTGTTTTATAGCAATGAAAACACACCTAGTCAATGTCTCCAAGGGAGAAAATATTGTTAGTGAGAGCTGGGATTGCTTAACACCTCTGTCAGCATTTGCCAACTCATTTTTAAAGGTTGTACCCATAGAAAACCAGCTCATGAACTGCTTCTGTATTCCACATTACTGTTTGCTTTCCTTTGGCTGAGAATTGCTGGCTCTTCAGGTAATGGAATGTTTCCTAGAACAAAAAAAGCTCTCACAAATCCTTATGGAAGCAGCAAGAAATTACTATCTCAAAGTATAATGCAACACACCAAGGAAATTGTTTTCCTTCTCTTCTGTAACATGACCCAATGAAAGGAATTATCATAAAACAAATTATTAAAATAAATCCATAGAATTTATTAGAGATGCTGTAGGCTGATCAGGAAGGTCTGAGGACTGGGTTCCTCTTCCCCAGCATACAGATCCAGAGTCCAAATACATTTCTGTGGCTGAGATAATTTTGAAGCTGACAGAGAGGAGCAGTTCAGAGAACTGTTCCCCACAATTCTTGCTGGTGACAGATAGATGGTCTGATGAGATGAACTCTAAGTGCTGAAGTCAGGCTTTGTGAAAGTCTGAGAGACCTGGGAGCTGAAAGGTCTGAAGAGCTTGCCCTGAAAGGAAGGTTATAAGGAGGAATGGGACATGAGCAGCTGGGGAATTGGAAGATCTTAAGATAAGAGTGTGGCAGGGTTTCTTTCTTGACAGAAAGAAAGCTGGAGACTCTTTTAGTTCCTGCTGAGGGCTGTAGGATAAAAATAGGATTTAGGAGAAGCTGTTGTGCTGAAAGGAGTTGGTCTCCTTTGGGTAAGATGAGAGAATTGCAAATTAATCTTATGATGGTTGAGCTAATATTAGTGTTTGAAGGACAGGTAAGGAAAAGGAAAGAAGCAAATCCATCTGGGGAGTGTTAAGTGTTGTGAACGCTGCTGATCACTGAAAGCCTGCTGAGAAAGCAGTTGTTTCTGGTCAGTGTCTTACAATGAATTACAGGGATGCCACAGCTAAGTTTTTTTTGTTTATATGCAGGAATGGAAATGAAAATCTGCCTCATAGGCTTTAAAAATTTCCATTTTTAAGGCTGATCAATCTTAATTAGGCCTAATACAGTGGCACTGAGAAAAAGCTATGTCATGACACAGTCACATCAGTTTTCTGTTTAAAGTGATTGAATTTTGCTCATTTTCTCCCAGATGTACTGCTAATTAGATAACTACAAACCAATTTCTACTTCTCCTTTCTGATCAGAGTCTTTCTACTGTCCTTCCTGTTTGTCTCTGGCTCCTATTTTTGCAGCCTAGGTTTATGGTAGGTTTGTTACATAGTGGTTGCAAAGACAAGTTGCTATGCCCAGAGATGTATTTGAGACTTTACAACACATAATCAGAGAATCATAGAATGGTTTGAGTCACAAGAGACCTTAAAATCATGTACTAAAGAATAGTGGTTAGGTGTTATTAATAGAGCAATAAAAATTTAGGAAGCATAACTTATTATTGAGTGAATGAGCATGTTGTAGTTCCAGCTGTGTTCAGCACTCCAAATTACTTAAGCTTTTCCTAAGACTTCTTTGCAATTCGTTTAGCATCAGAGCCCTTGCTTGTGCCCAAAGCTTCTGATGACTAATCAATTAAAAATTACTGACAATGGCCATGCCATATTTATTTGTTACAACACTTTAGCAAAAACAAGGCATCTGCAAGAGCACAGTGGCAATGCCAGCACAAAAACACATATCCAGCAGACAAAATAATTGACTTCTTAAAAAATATTAATCAAAGTATTATGCCCAGTCTCTGGAAACAATTGAGGCAGCACTTAGCACAGTGATTCATGTTCAGCCTTAGAAAGACAGCAGATTACCCTCCAGAGGCAAAGGGTTCATGCTCCAGTCATGGTAAATCAATTGCTACAAAAAATTAATTATTTTATCACAAGCATTATCTTCCAAACAACTTCTTCTTTGATTTTCTTGCCTTTTAGCTGAAAGGAATGTGAAAGCTCAGGCAAAAGTAGCTCTGAATTTGGTTTCCTTTGTCTCATATAGTTCTGAGCTTTTACAGTGACAGAAGAAAGCAGCAGTACAGTAATTTCTACATGACTCTAAGGCAACTAACCCTTCCTTCTAATTTAGAGGGAAATCACCAACACACTCTAGTGTCTGCTGAGATAAGAGTTGTATTTTTCAAAGCTCAAACCACTGCAAGTTACTGCTTTTAAAGATTCTTTCTGTTTCAGCTACCATATTTCAGGGCCTGCTGTAATTGTGGATATCCTTTTTGTGCTCGTCTAACAATTTAAAGATGAACCGACTTGTGTGGCTTTCCTTGGGCCAGTTTGTTACTCCAGTTTACTTGTTGTTTTTTTTCATGTAATAACACGATAAGGGGGAATGGATTCAAACTGAAAGAAAGTAGGTTTAGATTAGATATTAGGAAAAATTCTTTACTGTTGCCCAGGGAAGCTGAGGATGTCCCGTCCCTTGATGTATCCAAGGCCAGACTGGATGGAGCTATGGGGAACCCGGTCTAGTGGAAAAATATCCAGCCCATGGCATTAATGTTGGAACTACGTGATCTTTAAGATCCCTTTCAATCCAAACCATTCTATGATTCCATTAATTTTAGTGGTATTTTAGTAAGACACTGGGTAATCTTATGAGACACATGCAGCCATTGTACAGTTTGTCCAGAGTTTATTGTGTGCTGTAACTTTCTGGCTGCAACTTTTGCATGTCGGCCCTTACCATACAATATTTAAGAGTAATTTCTGAGCACACATTGTACAAACTACTGAGAAAATTGCAAAAGCAGAAGTTAGAGAGCTGCTCCATGATAACAGCAGACAGACTTGATTGTAACAGATGAGGACGATTTAAACTCACTGTAGGTGTTGGTGTATATATATATACACCCCCACACACTTATACATGAGGGCTAAACCACTGCATTCATATTACAGACCTCACTGCAAATTAATTACAGCCCTTTTAGTTGCACTTTTGCTGAGCAAAAAAAAGTTTCCAAGAGCTCTAACCCACAAAACAGGATAAGATCTTGAGGTGGATGTGTGTTGGGCAGAGACACAAAGTTGTGAAACTTGATTTTCATTCAATGACTCAACTACTGGCTAGTGAAGGCATTACTTGCTTTGTCTCTGATGAGTTTTGTTAGTGCCAAAAAACTGTCTCCCTCCACCTTAAGGAAGTTTTAAGGAGAATCTTGAAGCCATTCCAGGATCTGCCTTGAGAACTGCTTTGGTTCAAACTAGAACTACTCAGGTAATGTCACTAATATAAGGATGGCTGTTTTACTGAAGCAGTAATGTGGTAAAGATTTGGGCCTGTTTAGTCACAGTGGAAAAGAACAAACCTATAGAGCTTCTGTGTGCTGAAGGCAAAAAGGAAAAGTTCCCCACAATTGTTCTCAGGAGGCATGGAAAAGAGTCATAGAAAGGATGAGGAGAAGCATTCTGCGAAGAAATCCACAGTGAGCTTGGGTGGCACAGGAGGAGAAAGGTGCTCCTAGCATGCATTCCTGGTTAAGTGTGGCAGTGACGGTCACATAACTGCCTCTCCTCGGCAACTGCTTAAGCAGCAGTTGCACTTGCAAACATGTGAGGAAGTGATTATGATGTAGAACTGGTGGAAAGTTTTCTAGCTTTTTTAAAAAAGAAAGCTTAAACCTTTATTTTTTATTTTAAACCAGATTCTAATTGCAAAAACTGTCTCTTGAGAGATCTGGTATGTTCAGGCTTTTCACTTACTTTAAATGTCAAAATGAGATCTGTGGTTCTCTCCAGTATATATTTGGTCTAAGTGCAGATGGATGCACCTGATCAAATATGAACTCCCTCTCTTTCATGTGGAAATGCCAAACAGCATGACTGAACAAATCTCAATACATGAGAATCTGTTTTAGGTTACTGCCATAGGTCCAAAAATAGGCCTGACTTGCCTTTACAGGAGTAATACTAAAAGCACTGTTATGAGTGTCTCTCCTTGTGCTTCTGTTGCTACCTTGTCCTCTCTAAAAAGAGAGAGCTTTGTACAAGAGATCATTAATAGATGCGATTTAGTATGGACATGTAGCCAGTTTTGATTTGGACTTTGAACTTGGATAACAAGAAAATCAACCACCCTCAGATTTAAGATTTTCCAGAATGAGGATCCTGGTGGCCCTGACTTCTGTTGTTGTGCTAAAGTATGTGTGTACAAACTGCAGGCAACTCAGAACTGGTTTGTGTTTGCAACGATTTGCAGATTTTGGTGGCACAGGAAGTTATAGCAAGATTTAACTAAGTATAAATAGTCTTTCTGACAAAAATTTGTGTTTCTTGCTCACTTTCTACATTGACCTATATTAAACTACAAGTCATAAGAGCCCCATAGAGAACTTTGGTGGAATCACTGAACAGTCTTTGAATAAACACCTGTGACACAGTCACTGTTTACTACATCAGTGATTGATGTGTTAAGAGTGCAGCTGTGTCTTTCAGGGCCAAATGGAACATCTTGCTGTGTTCTGAAGTTCACCCTGGCCAGTTTCTCCTGAATACTGAAGGACACAAACCTCTGTCTGGCCTCTTGGTGCTGACTGATTTCTCAGCAGTGAAGTCTTGATAGAAGTACAGGCGTTGGTCCAGAGGTCTGTGACCTCAGAGGTCTGGAGCTGGACACAATTGCACATTTTTTCCCAATTATATGTGAACGTGTTCACATATAAGAGTACACTCAGACAACTGATGGAGCAATTGAGGTAACAGGTTGGGTTGCAAAACTACTCAGGAAAACAGCTCTACAGTGGAAGAAGAGCAGAAATTTGCAAAATTACTGCTTTCTGACTGGAGTCTTACTAATGTTTCATGATCAATTCATTCACATGATTCTTTAAAAAGTCTAGGAAAGTTCCTCTGCTCTGCGAAAAATGCATACTTTGCTCCTGAATCATGATTTGGCAGTACTGATTGTTGCGTGTGTTCTTTCTGAAGCGTACTTTCAGTTCATAGTGATTAGTTTCTCAAAAATGAGTGCCAGAGAAACTTTGGGGAGTTACTTTAAAAGTGTGGTCGTGATACATATCAGAATATGGATATAGTGATGTGTGCCACATTCTACAAATAACCATTTTATAACCATTTTATCTAGTATTTTTCCAATATTCTAGACACCCACTATATAAGTTGTTAAACTTCCTTGAGGCTGATGGGTTTCTGGCATGCTCCCTATTCTCTTGCTACATGGTGGAGAGCTTTCCCGATCACTGCTGGATACTGGGAGACTCTTTCTCCGACTCCCGAGTCTCTCCGGTCCGCGGCCGGTCTAGGGGCGGGCCGGGNGCTGGGTCGGCCCGAGGCGGGGCCGAGGGCGGCCCGGGGACGGTACGGGGGCGGTCCGGGGCGGTCCGGGGGCGGCCCGCGTCGGTCCGAGGGCGTCCCGGGGGCGTCCCGGGGGCGGTGGCCGTGTCTCCCGGGCGAGGCGGGGAGCGCTGCCCACTCGCCCCGCTACGTGGANGGCATGCTCCCTATTCTCTTGCTACATGGTGGAGAGCTTTCCCGATCACTGCTGGATACTGGGAGACTCTTTCTCCGACTCCCGAGTCTCTCCGGTCCGCGGCCGGTCTAGGGGCGGGCCGGGTCGGTCCGGGGCGGTCCCGGCCGGCCCGGGGCGGTCCGAGGGTGGTCCGGGGGCGGTCCGGGGCGGTCTGGGTCGTCCCGAGGCCGGTCCGAGGGCGGCCCGGGGACGGTCCGGGGGCGGTCCGGGGCGGTCTGGGTCGTCCCGAGGCCGGTCCGAGGGCGGCCCGGGGACGGTCCGGGGGCGGTCCGGGGCGGTCCGGGGGCGGCCCGCGTCGGTCCGANTGGGCGCTGTGGGGACAGTGCCTCGCTCAGTCCCTGGGCTGGGCTCGGCTCAGCTCCCAGTGCCATCTGCGTGACGGGGAGCAGAGGGCAGGGAAGATGGGCTGAGGGGGGCAGGTTGGGGGCGGCTGCGCTTTTCCTTCCCCGCGCGTCTCCTGCCGCGCCGGGAGCCCTTTGCCTCCCTTGGGTGCGTGGGGAGCGGGGCTGGCCGGGGATGCCCCGGGCAGGTGAGGCTGCAGTGCTGACGGCTTACAGAAAACCGGCACCGAACCCCTGGGTTTGTTACTTTCAGCTGTGTTTTGAGACCGTGTATGTTTCTGCGGGGTGTTTATCAGCTTCTATGGCCCCAAATAGCTTCCGTGGGAGTAATTTTTTATTTTGCGTTTGTGTCTGCTTTCTCGTTGTGTATCGCGTTGTACAAGCTCAGGTAGGAAGTACGACGGACAAATGAAGGCTGTAGGAGTGCTAACGCTGCCACATTTTTTAAAGTACTTGTAACAGGAAGCTGGATAATGCTTGGCGTAAATCTTCTTGACCTGGTAAAAACTATTTCTGTATTTATTTATTGCATAACGATGATCAGACAGGGGCTCTTTATTAACTGCTTGTGTGACAAGAGCAAGATTTTGGTTGAAAGAGATGCCTGTATCCAACCCAGGAGGGAGCTGCTACTCTGACAGTCCCAGACCTGTGCTGGTCACAGCCTTCAAGGTGCTTGGCAGTGGCCTGGGGAGCCACAGCTTGGTAGGAGAGATCCATTAAAAGTTCCTGAGCTGAATCAAGGCTCTGGTGTGCTTCCAGCAGAAGCTTTTAGGTTTGTAGTGTTTTCTTCCGGGACTTGAACAAGCTGCTGGATGTGTTTTGTTTTTCTTCTTCAGAAATTCAGCACCATGCACTTACTTGACTTGGACCATTTGTACGTGTTTAGATAAAGTCTTGCACTTGAAAAGTTATTTTAGAATGCAGAATCTCTAATTAAAATATTTTCATTCACATATTTTATTAAAAATTGAGAAATACCTATTACTTCTTTTTTGGTATTACTGATTTTCTCTCTCCTCCTGAGATCAAGACATTATGTTTTTAATACATTACAGCACTATTTTTTATAGATATAGTTTTGTCTGCATGAGCTATCCAGGTTCTTTTAAATGCCTCCTAACAGTACTTTGAGAATGATACTGGAAACTTAATAACTTAATAACATGGACTTAAATAAAAAATGTGCCTCATTAAAATTCTCATTACTTCATATTGACAGGTATCAGGAGTTAAAATGACCTAGAAAAGTATTCAAAGCATGGACTGTGAAATGAACTCCCTCCTCTTGATATTGAAAGAAGGTACTGTTTTCAGTTTATTTGAATATTGATAAGGCTACTCTTTTCTCTGTGGTTTGGATACACTCATAGTCTCCAGTTTGGTGTGGAACAGAATGAAGAGGTAGCACTTCACTGTTGTAGAGTCAAGCAGTGGTGGCCAGTTATGTACAGCTACAGGTACTGTTTTTGTTTCCTTCCTGCTGTTCTTTGGTAAAAATTGGGGCAGTTACCTGAACTTGAAGTACACTTTCTTCAAGTTCAGATTTAGATCAGTTAATACTGTCTCAAGGTTGAAGGGGAATTTAGCTTGTGAAGATCTAACTGTTGGTGGCTTGTTAATACTCTTTGGCTGCATTTTGGTGTAGCTTCACCAGAATGCCCTGGGTAATGGATTTGTCTTAAAAATATAGCTTTTGTGTAGTTCTGCAGCTTGCAAGATGGTCTGGAAAGGGGAGATAAGGACTAAAGTCAGTGGTCATCGTGTAAATGTCAGAATACCCTTATTGTAATGCTAATTATTTTCTTGCCCTAAATTTAAGTATTTGTTTCTTTTTAGTCCTTGAACCTGTCTTACAAATTTGCTTGACACATGTGTAACATAGTGTTGTTTTTGACAGAAACTTCTTTTCCTAAAGATACTTGCTAGAATTCTTGGTCAGTCTCTACTGCAAGTTTTGTTGCTCTTTTAAGTAATCTGTCTAATCTACAGGGGTGTGCTCTTTTACGTTTAGGATGTCTGTAGAAATTTAGTTTTGTATGTGTATGTTGCTGTCCAAATGATATGTTTTGTAAAATCTTTCTTTCCTTTTCTCTTCTTTTTACAGGTAAACTGAAACTCCAAAAATGAAAACTGCAAGTTACAGGCAGAGCACGTACAAGGCAACTAAATAAGGACTGTGTGAGGGTTTTGTCAGATAAACTATCCAAAAGAACTACTTACCTGGAGGCTATTATATTAAATTATTGAATTCTGCACTGTGTGACCCTCCCTAATACCCCAGCACTTCTGCATATGAAATGCTTCAAAAGAAGGTACTGCTATGGCTTATTTGTGACTGAAGTGAATTATATTGGATATAAAAGTAAGTCACGGCCTACTTTTTCATGGAAGATCTTACTTTCTTCCTGCCATTTGTAGCTGGGTAGAAGGCAAATATTAACTAGGACCTGTGCAATAAATGTTTTGCAATGGACTGCTGCCTGTGAAACCAGCTTGCTTTAGAGCAAGAGGCAGCAGCATGCAAAATTACCATTTTAAAAAAGCTGCAGAAAGGCAAGGCTACTGAATGCAGATCTTAGCCTATAATGAGCTGTCATAAGAGGAAGGATTTAATTGTTTGCCTGCTAGTTGACAGTAGAAAACACGGGGAGATCTCTGATGGCACCTTACCAAAAAAATGCTGGTGCGTCTGAGAGGGAAGCAGGACTTGGTTAAGGTTTAGACTTTCACAGAAGCCACTTGTGGGCCATGAGGGCAGTGGGTGTGCAGTCATGTCTTTGTTGGAGAAAACTGAAAAAAAGACCTGAGGTGTGAATTGAAACTACAATTCTTGGACACCTTTTTTTGTGTTTGACCACAGCAATTCATAATAGCTGTGGTTTCCACAGCTAATGCCAATTTTAAGTGGCAGATGACAGTATGACAGTGTGCTTGTCCTTCTACAAAGGACTGCAAGTTACTGCTCTTAAAAGCTGCCTCAGCTGTGTAAGAACAGTTCAAAGAAGGAAACCTCATATATCTCTGTGTTTGTATCTCTTGTAAGAATTTGGTAATAAGAGTAGCTTAATCAAGCTTGGTTTTTAAATTGTGCAGTATCGCTTAAATCACTATGCTAGCATAATTCGTCTGTGCTTGAGGGTTTTGGGGTTTTTTTGTTCAACTATACTGGTAAATGAGTATTACTCTTATGCAAGTGTTATTCCATTAGGATAGTTCTAGTTCCAGGAAAAGTTCTAGTGGAAAGCTGAAAACTGAGCAGCTGTTTGTGAAGGCCAAGAATCACTGTAGTTGAAACCTTCAGTAACTGAGGCTAAATTACCAAATCCATGTTTTCCCTCCCCAAGATGACTAATGCTTCTTCTGCTTTTTTTTTTTTTTTTTCTTAAGGAGTAATGCAGGGTGCAGAGGATAGTGCAGCATGAACAGTCTTACCACACCAATGGAAAAGAGTTCTGGTTTGCAGCAAAATATGATCTCTATATTTTTGCTCATTGGTCATCTCATTGTATGGATACCTCTCTTCAGTGCTGGTAGGTTAAATGCTTTGTTGAAATTACAATTTTGAAAAAGAAAATCTGCAAGAGATGAGTTGTGTGCGTTTAGTAGGAAAGAGTTACTGAGAACAATTAGTGAATTTGTGGTTTGTTTTTGCTTTAGCATATTGATGATAGCTGAATGCCTCTGCTTCAAATTGCACTAGAAATGTCATGGGAAAATGGAGATAAATTTTTTAAAATCTAGACACACAAATTTAGGGCTCTGAGGCTTTCATTAGCCTCTCCATGTTTCCTATGAAGAAATCCCAAAGTGATTTGCTTCCTTGACTAAAGGCTATAAGAGTGCCTTTTTTAAGAGGCGTTCTGTATGTCCAGTCCTGAAAGAAGTAGGACTGAGTTTAATTTACAATTAAATTAGTAATATTTTAATGTTAGGCCTAGTATTTCAGTAAAGTTTAGAATGACATAAGTTCATTATGCTTGTCTTGCTACTCTTGGCATAAGCAGTCTACTACTAATGTCTCCGAACCAGACTGAGGTATATGGAGACCTACTTGGAAGTCTTAAAATGGGAAGACAGTGATATTAGAAAGACTAGTTAAGATATTCTATATTTTGAAATTCAATATGTTAACTTTGTATAGCCATTCAGCATGATTTGTAAAATCAGTTCAAATAGATGTTTTACAGTTTCGTAAAAATTCAGTGTTGGACATAAAATCACAGAATGGTTTGGATTGGAAGGATCCTTAAAGATCATCAGCCACCAGACCAATCCCCCTGCCTTGAGGAGGGACACCTTTCACTAGAGCAGGGTGCTCAAAGTCCCATTCAACTTGGCCTTGAACACTTCCAGGGATTGGGCATCCACAGCTTCTCTGGACAAGCATATGCAAAACCTTTAAAGTTTTATGATCTGCTTTACAGCCAAATGGTCAGTTCTGTTTTTGCTACAGTAGTATTATCCAGTAAGTTTTTGTTTGCATATTTGGGCTCTTGATAACTTTTTGCAATAACTTTTTTCTCTGACTTTTTTTGGCTGATGTTGAAAGAAATGCTTGCTAGGCTGTATGATTGTGTCTTGCCAACTTGTTACACAGGCATAATTATAAAAACTGTGTTTACATTGGCCTTTTCTGTGATGTTCTGAATAATGGGCCTTCAGGTTAAAGGAGCAAATGTAGGAAGGAAATAATGCATTATAGTCAAGACTTCTTAATCTAAACGATTTTTCTCTCCAAATTTTTTTTTCTGATTTGTTTTTGGCCCCACAGTCATAGTGGCAGAATACTGTCAGGAGCTCTGCACTGCTACTGTTTGCACTGTGCTTTACATAGATAGTATTTACTTTAATAATCTGGCAATTCTGCAAAAGCACTGGCATGGTTAAATAACAAGGACACGACAGGTAACTTGGGAAGCTTGGAGTTTCCTGCTGAATCCTGTGGATCTTCTTACACCCTGGTTTGCAGTGAGGCTGTTTGACTTGCATGTGCTTGTTGCTGGCTACCTTAACAGGGGGAAGTTGTGCTTTAAGCTTGTAAAATGTGTGTTCTTGTTCTCAACTAGAAGGTGGTAACAAACAAAAAATAATAGCCTTGTGATGTTTTAATGGTAAATTGCTACAGAAAGTTTTTCTAATTCTGTGCAACTTGGAATGCATATTGATACTTCTTAAACATAAAAAGTATACAAATTAAAAGCATTGATTTTTTTTTTTTTCCTTTTTTTAACAGAAGGGTGTGTTATTTGTGATTACTTTGTGCTTGTTGGAGAGCCTACAGCTATTACTTGCCCAATAATTTCATTGCCAGTGATTCACTCTGATTACAATTTGACATGGTATAAAAATGGTAGTGCTACACCCGTGACCACAGAGAGAGGTGCCAGGATCCACCAGCAAGGGGGCTTGCTGTGGTTTATTCCTGCAATGCTGGAAGATTCTGGACTTTATGAATGCAATGTAAGGTAAGGAAGGAAGGAAACAAGTTGGATTGCTAGTGCTTGCAAGTGCGATAACTAATTTGTGGAACTTGGATGTATAAAACTTCTTGTTTTAGGTAGAATGCTTAGATCAGTTGTAAGCACTGTTTTGACCATGCTTTTTGTTTCTGCATGATGCCTGTATTTCTCTGCTATTCCACATATTTAGCACTGCGGAAGTGGTTAAAGCATGACAATACTAAAAACGGTCTGTGGGGGTGGTTGTTTGCTTTGTTTGTTTTGGATGAATTGTAAGGTCACAGGAAAATGCCTTAACTTCTTTGGCTTTTCCTGTGTTCAAATTGCTGTTTGATACTGACAGATCAGAAGAACACTGGTTTCTTTGTACGACAAGGCTAAATATTAGAAGGTTCTAAGAAGAGCAAACTGCGCATTTTATCACCACACAGACTTTCTGGAGAGCTTAGCAACTTTTTGGGAATCTTACTAGAAATCTACAAGTTAAAAGGCTGAAAACAGTTTTTATGATTTATTTTAAAATATCACTATATGTTACTGGTCAAAAATGAGAATACATTAAAATACATTAAAAGAACAAAGTGTACTAGACAGATTTAGAGACTGAAAATAACGTGTCTCTAGTACTACTCAAATGATCTAAGTGCACAGAGAACTAAAAAGGAATAGATTCTTTGAAAAGAATCTATATCTAGCTTTTTAGTACTTTGAAGCTCTTCCTAGATCAATAGCTAAGATTACTGCACTGGAGTTCACTACTTGGGTTGTCAGATCTTCTTTACAATGGTTGAAATTCACTGTGTGCTGAACAGGAATTTAATTTTGGGAAGACATGCATAAAATGTTCCTTTCCTCATGGTGTTGTCACAACACACTGAGAACAGCCAAAATAGGCCTTTCAGGTGGCCCTGAATTTGTTTTAGTAGTGTGTAGTTATGTGTACTGGTGTGCACAGAGTACACCAGTTATGCTGCAGGGGTTTGGGTTGTGAATGTAGTAACAATGATCAGCAAAACTTCCAATGTCGCAGGCACATTCCTTCACTGGAGTTTACCATGAAACCAAAATTGGAAGTCAGAAGACATGTAATCCTTTCAAAGCTACCCTGCTGCATAACTTTAATTCAGCCTTTCCTGCTATGGTTTTTGTTACTTGAGGTTTGAGATGTGTTCCTGTGGGCACTTCACATTCTTAACTTACGTAATATCAGCCGAACAAAAAACTTTCTAAGGTTCAGTCATATTAACTGTAAGCAACATTTTGTGCATCAGACACTTAAGCCTTAACTGTAGCTCTGAGAGGTTCTGACATCCCCTCTCATGTGTCCAGAGCAAACTCCATTTCTGCTCACAACACAAACTCAGAGCTTATTCCCATCTCTTCACCTGGAACAGGAGTTGAGAGATGGAGGATGGTGTTTAAAAACCAAGGGAATATAGCAGGGGTGTTATAGAGGCAAGGCTGGTGGAGATGCTGAAGTCCTTCTCCCTGACTTGCTGGAAATAATGAACCTTACTGTTAATGACCTGATTTGTCTGCTGTTCTAATTACAGGAGCCTTGACCACTCTAACAAAAAAACTATAAACTTAACAGTTTTTAAGAATGATAATGGTTTGTGTTTTAATGGAAAAATGAAGTTTGAACAAAAAGTTATGAGCACGAATACTGGAAAGATTATATGCCCTGATCTAGAACAATTTAAAGATGAAGACAATAACCAGCCTGAAGTACATTGGTATAAGGTACTGAGCATGTGTATTTCATATATACAAGATACAAAATGTATAATTTAAAACATCTTATGAAGTAACTGTGAAAAGCAGCTTTTGCAAGGGAAGGTTTATTTTCTCTACAGTTTGAGTAAGACATGAGTGTGAATAAGATTTTTGAAATTCTGGTTTATCTTTTGATTATTTTATGTAGATAATAAGTTTTAAGACTTGTATGTTTCTGTAAATAGAAGGCTTTGCATAATTATTGCAGTTTCTCAGAATATTAGGCATTTTTGACCATGCTGTGGTATTCTTATACTGCTTGCTTTGGTTCTATGAAAATGCTCTGTAGACTATGCAAGCTTGAAAACATGTATTTTATCTGTAAGAAGGTAAAATTCTAAACAGTTCAACTGCTAATTCTGATGCTGGTGTTAAAGCAGTTACATGGGCCTATACATGTTAACCACAGTTCAGCACCTATGCATCTTTTGAGGTGAAGAGATTCTCTACTGCTTGTAGGTCAAGGAAGAGAAGGAAGCTCTTTTCCCTGAATTTGCATTGCCACAGAAATGGGGATACACCCAAACAGCTGGAGGCACTGCTACAGCAGCTCTTTCATCACAGAGAAGTAGAGGTGCAGGCATGTATTCTCATAAACTCTGCTGCATGTGTAATAGCTTCTATTACACCTGAGATAGAAAACTGTCAATCTATTAATGAAGGCTGTGAACTAAAGCACAGTGTTTGAAAACTTCAAGGGTTGGCTGCAGTGATTTTTTTTTTTTTTTAAGTGCAAAGGAAGCAAGATATCATCAGACTTTTCTAGACTGTAGTGATGCTTGGAAAAGAATCCACATAACAGCTTTCAAAGAAGTCAGTGTTTGCCAAATATTTTAATCATCAGTAGAATACAGTAACTGATTTGTCAGATTTTTTTAGTTCCCTTTAAGTCACAGGTACCTTTGGTGTGTTTAGGAGTGTAAACCTGGATTTCTTGAAGACAAGCGACTTCTTTTGGCAGAGGGTGAAAATGCTGTCTTGATTCGTAACATAACTGTGCAAGACAGAGGAAACTACACGTGCCATATGGTGTACACATATATGGGAAAACAATATAATGTTTCAAGAACCATAAGTCTAGAGGTTAAAGGTGAGTGCATGAGGTTATTCTCTTTTTGGCTCTGCTGTAAACATTTGCATGCAGGCATAAGATATCTGGCATGTTACTTTGGCACATTACTTTTCAGCTCTGTGAAATTAGAGTTGTAAGTTTTCTTTATTTCTGAACATAAAATTGAAAGGCAAAGAGGCATGTTACTACCCTTGAGCATTGCTTTTGAGGAAGACTTGTCATGGGGAAATGAGTAATGCAGGGTTAAAAAGGAGAGTTAGAAGAAAACAGTGGTTCCTGGGGTGGAGGCATTGCTTTTGCCAACACAAACAGTTCACCATTAAAGTAAATAAACTTAAAGATAGAAGCTTTTTTTTCTGAGACTATCACTGCAAATGACCTGCTTGAACCTGTTGGTGAACTTGCTTCTCTATTGATGGGAAAGGAGATGTGACAAGCTGTATAAATAATATAAAGTTAATAAATTTTCCTCTGGAAAGGACTGGCTTACTGTTGGCACTTTGTTGTGCTTTTCTCTGTCTCACTCTGCCAGTAGTGTCATTTATTGCACTTATGTTTGTGCAGTGATCTTTGTGAGCAATGTTGCTGGTGACCTGACTAGTAACATGATAATAGTCCTATCAGAATAGTTGTCTGGAGACAGCAGGTCCATCTTTTCAGGTTAAACAAAAATTCTGACTTTATATAGGTGATAGAAGAAGAGTGGGTTGTTGGCAATTGTGCAGAATGATACAATTCCAGCCCAGTTTGAGTGCATGCTTGTTTAAAGTTTTACTTAAAAAACTTTTCACCTTTTCTAGGAGGTCATGGATACAACCCTTTTTCTCTTCCTTATCTGTCTCTGAAAAAGTTAACTGCATTTTTTGTTTTGTCTTCGTTTTCTGATTTTGTGTTACTTTCATATCTGCTGCCAGTAAATTTGAGATTTTTTTAAAGCATTTTAAAGGGATTTTTTTTGTTAACTTGGAAACTGAAATAGAATAACTTGGACAGAGTAGAGCAAATATCTTATGAGACATTTCTGTTGTGAATTTGGAACTCGTAGTAAGTATGGCACTACAATAATACCAAAAAATAAAGCCCAAACCACTGTAAAACCAAAACTATTGTCAGTTGAACTAAGTTGTGGATCTTTTCCTGTCTGAAGGTTTTATTTTTCTTTGTTTTGGTTAGAAAAACCACTGCAGATGCAACCAGAGTTTATTTATCCAAGGAACAATACAATTGAAGTAGAACTTGGTGAGTAGTGATTATTTAAGGGATCATTAAGTGAAACAATAAATAAGCTCCTGGTCTTTATGAAATATATATGAACAGTTCCATAGACTTCAGCAAGACTGGGAGATAGAATGAGGGTTGAGACATGCAATATCTGGAAGACAGAGGATAGATAATAGAATGTGATTCCCAATGATAATTTGTAGGGGCAAATAACTGTGCCTAAGATTGGAGTCTTTTGACCAGCAGTGTTGTGCAGGATGCATGTATTTATTTATGTATTTTCTATTATTGCCATCTGTCCTTTTTACCATTTCTTGGTGTTTGTGTCTTGATGTATCCTCAGTATCTGTGGAAATATGGTTTATGTACATGTAGCATAGTAGCATAGTAGATAGTTAGCAGTTGATCAGTGCAGCATCTCTTTCTCTTCCTGTATGTTTCCTGTCTCACTTCCCTCTCCACAACCTGGATTTTATTCCTTGTTTTAGGGTAATATAGATTTTGGATATTGATATTTTGTGAAACAGTGAGCTGCTAGTACCTGCATATCCCAGGTACTGTTTATCTTGGAAATTTCTTAAGTAAGAGATTCTGGATATAAAGAATAACTTCTTCAAAGGGAGGACAGCTGGGCAGTGCAACAGGCTGCCCAGAAAAGTTGTGCTGTCTGTCTGTCTTTAGAGGTTTTAGAGCCTGAGTAAATAAATCTCTGAGCAGTCTGGTCTGATCTCAGAATCAAGTAATAATTTGAGCAGGAAATTGGATTGAAGACCTCTCTTTCAACCTCAATTATTCTGTGATTCTCTGGGCCAAGGATATGTTTTGCAGTCTTTTCCTAAGCAAAGTTACACGTGTTTAAAGTGCTCCACATATCGGACAGAGTTGTGTTCTACTGATAAAGTCCAGAACAATGAGATTGGAGCTGCTTGAACTGTATTTTTTTATATAATTTTATACCAAAGGGGGCAATTTCAAACAAAATATTTGATTTAAAAGGACATTAACTGATTTTGGAGAAGTGTGATTGGCTATTTACTAGAATTTCCTAGTAAAGGAAACAGTTTTGTAATCTTTTGAGGAATTAGATCATTAGAGAAGCTCTGAGCAAAGGTTGCATTTGGACTTTGACACCACATGGGAAGACAGGCCAGAACATTGTGGATTATTTTTATTGCATCACCCTGATGGAATCTCACATAACACAGCTACTTTTTGCTGCTTTTTCATTGACCTTGTAAATATTGTGTGTTACAGGTGTTGTTTTCTCCTCTTAAAGCTTCATGTTTCTTTTTGTATCATGTGAAACATTTTTGTCTGTCCCAAATTCTAACTTTGAATATATGGTATTAAATTGGACAGCACTGAAACACTGGTGGGTTTTGTGTGTGTGTGTGTTTGGGGGTGTTTTGGTAGGTTGTTTTGTTCTTTTCTTTTCTTTTTGGCTTCAAGAGCTTGTGAAAGGTAACTTACTCTGAAGTTGCCAGGTTCTGGTGAGGATGAGTAGATTTTGACCAGAATTGCGAATGAGCTTTAATAGAAATTATGCTCCTCCAAAGTCCAGAAGGCTTTGTTTTAAACAGTGAGAATAGTCAGGATCTGATACAAAAGGTATTATTTTAAAGGCTTGCAGTCCTGTGGTCTTCAGATGGTTTATTTAATTCTGTTGAAATAGTCTAGAATTGCTCAGCAGCCCCTTTTTTTCTGGTAATTGCATCTCTATCTTCATTACAAACAATACATGCCTGAAAAACTTTTGGTTCTTCACTATTAAGGAAATTTGTTCACCAGATCTTGGATTACAACAGGGAGACTTTCCACGGTAATTATTTTACCTCACATAACCCTGTTCTTTTTGTGAAAACTTGCCTTTTTCTTTGTAATTTTAACTATGGAAGAAATGAAGTAACCTTACAGTTGGGCTTCCCTGTAATGTATCTCCCATCCATTAAAGTATCATGTAAGTCTCATCTCCAGTTTTGACTGGTAGTTATGACTTCACATTTGATTCACAAAAGTTCTTACTGATGCAGCCTCTACTCAGAAGGAGTCTGATCTGCAGGCTCTTAAATTTACTGCAGGCAAATTCACTGGTAGGGTTTTTTCAATCCTTGATAGTATTTTCTGAGCAATTCAGTAATCCAGGGGCCTGTGACTCTCAGCCTAAGTCATTAAGACTGTGTTATGAGATAACTTTAGACTCCTTATTGTCCATATTGGGGCCATATTTGTTCAGGCTTAGACACAGCACTAATTGAAAGTTGTGCTGGTGTATTGTTGGATGTTTGGATCACCTAGGATGAGCAAACCTTGATTGCCTTACAGACATTAGGGTAATAGCCACAGGTGAGACTAAAAGGAGACTCCAGCCACAAAGTGGGTTTATTGTGACTACTGAGATCTACAAATGATTCCCTTTTAACAGGGCACATGGGGAGACACTTTTTAAAGGAATTGGTGAGATTTGTTTTTCTTTGTTTAAAAAAGATATTGCCATTCAAATATTCAATATTCTCTGTCCAGTACTTTCAATGGGATACTGGGAGAAAAAAGAAAACCTCCTACTACATGTCTGGCTGTGGGGCAGCTGCATGAACACATCTTTGGGAACACCTGTATGATTTTTGAATGAGAAGTGGCAGGAGAAGGTGGTGTAGAAACTTCACAGTGCATTCATGAATGTGTGGACATGGAGGGCATGGAACACTTCAGCGTTTTTTGGGGGGTTTTTTATTTTTTTTTAATTAATTGTGCAATGCACTAAACCACATATTTAAAAAAATTAATTGTTGTGGTGGAAGGACGTGAGGGAAGAGATCGGGGAGCATCTCTGATTTCTGTGCGAACTCTTGTTCAAGTAACTGCTTTCCATGTGAGCTAAAGGTTTATTCCATACTTTTGTTAGGGACCATTCCTTGGTGGAAGCATCTAGATCTGGTGTGCTTCTAGGAAATGAAAGACTAAGATATTTACATAGGCCAGCTGAGAGCCCACCTTCTCCTATCAAATCGTAACTTCCATGGGTAAAATACAGAAGGAAAGGAATCCAAGAAAGCTGCTTACCTTCCTGTACATGGAGCTTGCTGAGGTACATTGGCAATAAGTGTATTTTGCAAATTAGCTTGCTTAATACTGAGGTGTTCTGTAAGCTCTGGACTCTTGGTGGCAAAGGAGCTGAGTGACAGGTGAGCTTGCTCTGAAAGTAAACTGTGATAATATTCAGAAACCATCCCAGTGGACAGTGTTGGCCAAAAGACCCTGATTTGGAGTAAAGATATGCCTGGTCACTAAGAATGGGATTCAGCTCCCAGATGAAGTTGTCTGCACATGAGTAAGTGCATATGATCCAAGGTCCTTAACTCAGGCCAGTATCAACAGGGGTCAGTTCAGTTGCCTACACAAAGAGGCTGTTTTGGGTTATCTGGCTACTCTAGCTGGTTTTCTTGAAGATCTGGAGTCCTGTCTGACAACTCCATATGGATACCTTGGATGCTGGAAAGCATCTTGATGTCACCATAGGTGTACATGCAACTAATTTGAGCCCTGGAGATCTTTCAGTGGAGTCTGGAGAGTCGTTCATTTAAGGTATCTAATGTGTGTGGACTTCAGCAGAGATGAACTCTGTTATTAGCTTAGACACCTAGCTTGTATGTAGATGTGAACATTTAGACAAGTACATTTAGGGTGGAATTTATATTGAGATCATAGACACCCAAATTTGGGTTACGAATGGATGAGTTTTAAGGACTTTGCTTTTCATAAGGTAAGTAGGCTTCTTTTATATCCCTCTTTTCCCCAGCTGTTCCCTCATCACTTGATTCCACTCCTATTACAAGACCTTCAATTGCTGTATTTACGTTTTTTTTTTGTAGGCTCTCATGTAGTTATGGAATGTAACATATCAAGTGGCATAAATGGCTTGATTCCATTCTGGCAAGTTAATGATGAGGATGTTGATATCTTTGATAAAACCTACAGGGAACAGTTTTATGAGTAAGTGTCCTTATACATGAATTTGTAGTGCATATGTAGGCTAAGTAATCTGCAGTAATTTACAGTCTAATTATGAAGTAGACTACTAGTCAAATACCACTAGTCATTGAAAGGCTGATTAGAAATCTGTATCAAATATATTCTTATTGCTTGGTTTTAAAAGATTAATATTTTATTATAAATACTGTGTCTGATAATGGAATGAAGCAATCATGTAGATTTTTATAAAGCTATTGTGAAATACAATTTTGTCATGCTTGCTTATGCATTTGTTCTTATGTGGTTTTCTTTTTTACTAGTACATTAAAGCTTGTCCCCTATCATTAATATGGGGAGGATAGATTGTTCCAAAATAAAGTCAGCCAACTTATTTTTATTTGTGAAAATGGCCTTTTAAAAGTACAGACACAGCTGCTTCCCCTCAAGAACACAAAGCAGAAACACTTGTTGCAGGACATTTAGGTTCCAATGTTTAACTACCCTGAAGCAAAAAAGTTTTTAGGTGGAATTTCAAATGGGAAAGTCATTCAATTTGTGTTTGTAGCCTCTTGTCCACTCAGTGAGCACTACTGAAAGGAGCCTGGCTCCCTCTTCTCTACTCCTTCTTCCCATCAGGTATTTACACACATTGATGAGATCCCTCCTCTGCCCCCCAGCCCTCTCTTCTCCAGGCTCAGCAGTCCTTGCTCTCTTGTATGACTGATGCTCCTTTTCTGTCACATCACTGCACATGACTTATTCCAGCAAACCATCCATCTCTTGTACTAGGCAGGCCAAAACTCACCCCACTACTCCAGGTGTGACCTCACCAGTGCTGAACAGAGGTGAAGGGCTGTTTGCCTTAACCTGCTGGCAGTGTATTTCCTAATGCAGTCCAGGATGCCTGGGATCTGGTTATTCCTCCTCATGTCCAAGATTTGCATTTTGCTTTGAACTTCATGAGGTGTTTTTTTCATTTGTCTATCCTGTCAAAGTTCCTCTAGATGCTGGCTGTTATACCAGACACCCCTTTCAGTTTTGTGTCACCTGCAAAACTGCTAATGGTGTACTCTGTCCAGCTTGGGGGAAAAAACCCAACAAACCCAACCCAAAAAACCCCTAAAACAACTAAGTCCAGTATGTTTTTAGTTCATGAAATTGTTAGTTACAGGGGTATATTTATTGTGCTTCACTAGCTTTTTACGTTTATAGAGATTAAAAAAAATAATGTTTTTGTATTTGTGAATAGATCAATCTATCTTATATTTAGCATACATATTCAGATATGTACAGATGTTTCCCTTTTACCTTTTTTAATGACAGAGAGGGGTTGCCTCATGGACTTGCTGTATCTGGAACAAAATTTAACATTTCAAAAGTGAAAGTAAAGGACTATGCTTATAAATTTTTCTGCCACTTTATATATGGCTCTCAACAATTTACAGCCTACATCAAATTGGAATGTCCAGGTAAGAGATCTTTCCTTGATAAAATGGTGATCATTAACTTCTCAGTTAGTTTGACAATGCCCTACTTAGAGTTAAAGCTGTGTGATGTACTTTTATGCAAAATGTGCAGTGCATCTCAGTACCTTTCTTTGTGATTTTTTTGGTCACATTCTTAGCAAAATGAAAGAAAATAGCGCTTTTGATTTGCTTTGTCTTCTCTCATTCAGTGTTTTAGGACTGAAAGTGGACATGAGCTCTAACTTGTTTATAATTTCTTCATAAAGATTATTAGGGTAGGATTTAACCTCTGAATTCTTTAATGCATTGACTAAAAGGTGCAGTTTGTGGAGGGTGTTTGTTTTAAGGGCAGTAAATGAGTAAGTTCCCTGACAGGTCATTGAAGGGGCAGAGACAATGGAAAGCTAGTTGGTCTGGGGAGATTAGCAGGTCAGGAAAATCACCTCCCCGTCTTTGACTTCCTTTCTGACTGAGAATTTTGTACAAGAATTCTCACTCTACTGCTGTGCTGGGTTATATGTCAATATTTTATTTTTGTGTTTCAGCTGAAGAGTAGCCTTATTTATCATATTGTTGAGGTATTTTTTTCTGAAAGGTAAAAGTAGGCTTATCAGATAACAGTAATCACAGAAAGCATACATTAAACAGTTTGTCCTGGTCTTTTACTCCTTTTAAAACAAAAATATTTTAATGATTAAACAATTTTGAACAGTCCTTGTCTTTCCTTGGTTCTCGTTTATAGTTGTACTTTATTTGTTTTCTTCCTTATTTTATGCTGCTGCAGCTCGAAACATTCAGGGATACTTAATTGGAGGAGGAGTTTCCTTGGTATTTTCAGTATTTTTTACTCTCTTCATCTACAAGATCTTCAAAATTGATATTGTGCTTTGGTATCGGGACTTCTGCCATCCTTTCCTTGGGAAAAAAGGTATGTTTGTGTAACAGTGCTGAGTGTTGTTTTGAGCTTCCACCTTTACTTGCAAAGCAGTAAAGGTGATTGGATCATGATTGGTCTTCCTCGGGGTTTTTGAAAGGATAATATTGTTTTTATGATGTTTAGAATTAGTTCAGACAACAAAAGCATGTACAGGGGAAAAAATCAGCAACTTTCCAGGAATCCAGAACTGACATTGCTTTTCCTGAAGACCCACCCCAGTGGTTTGAATACTGTTCTGACAGTTTTCCAGATTACTTTTAATTACTGTTGTTACAGAAAGTAGTAATACATTAGAATTGTTAAGTGGGGTTTTTTTTCCATAGATGAAACAGGAAAAATATAACTTTGTTTCCTATTTAAAGGCAGTTCTGATTATTTTACTTTCTGGCAATTTTGCTTTCCTGGCATTCAAAAAAATGCTAATGAGGTGTTGTCTATGAGAGTATGCTGAAGTATAGGTAATTTCCAAATATCTGAGAGGAGATACTTTCTGTTTCTCTAGCCATGAATCTTCTAAAGGTATTGATATTCTCTTAGATTTTCTTGGAAGCCTTTTAAATTAGGTTTTTCTGAAAAGTTTGATCCAAAATATGTTAAGCAATTCGGATCTGGAAATTTGACACTTTGTTGTTGTTGTCATATCTAAGTGGTTGCTGTGGTTTGCAACACCACCTATGAGTTATATGGCAACTGGAATTTTAAGTATCAGTTGTACCACTGGGTCCACTGTTTTTCAGATAATTCAGTGATGACATTTTTTATTTAGTGTTCAAAAGAGAAAGTTACAACTTAATTTTGCAGGTGTCTTTTGCCTATTCAGATTAAGCATCCTGAATTCTAGAAGGCCTGATCCTACAAATATTTCAGGCTTTGTATAATCATACATGCTTAGCTAGTATACCAGGATTATTCAAGCAAGGGAAAACCTCCCAGAGTTTAGAGATTTTGTTTGCTTGCTTGCTTTTGTATCTTTATAATTCATTTTTATGGAAGTCCTATTGCTTACTCCTTAGTTTCAGATGATAAGATCTACGATGCTTATGTTCTGTATCCAAAGAACAGAGAAAGCTGCTTGTATTCATCAGATATTTTTGCTCTGAAGATACTGCCAGAGGTCTTAGAAAGACAGTGTGGATATAAACTCTTCATACTTGGGAGAGATGATTTACCAGGAGAAGGTAAGTTAGCTGAAGACAAATTTAACTTACGTTTCTCGTTGACCTGCAAATACAACTGAGAAACAGGCAGTCAGATGGGATTCTTAATATCTTTCATCTTCAAATGAACTTTTTTTTTTTTTTTTTTTTTACAGTTGAAGGATTTTGGTGGTGGTTTGAGAAGGAAGGGTTCCCTGAGAAGTAGAATCTAAAGTGCTGCCTAATTTTCCCAAGTTGAAAAAATGCAATAGTCTGTTCTCAGGGTTTAGCCATGGGGTTTTTGTGCAGCATTTACCATATTTCACTGTTTGCAACTTAATGGAATGCCATTGATGGGGGGAGCCTTTTTTTTGTCTTCCACTTACATGTAACAAAACCAGTTGAGCATATCAGAACAGACTGTTTAAGGTAAAAAGGTCCTGTGGTTCTGGAACTTGGGTTTTTTTGTGTTTGTATCTATGACGGTAATAAAATGGCATTAGCAAGGTAACTAGCAGATAGTTGGTAGCTCTTTTCTGTTTCTGCAAAAGAAGGATGTAGACACAGAATCTGATGGGATCAGATTCTGTTGCATTGGCCAGATCTCTGCAGTTGGCTAACTGAAGGTAACTGCTTGCATGCTCATATCCTCTCCCTATTTTGATGTCAAGCGTGTTGGCTTAAATATCCAACAGTTAATGAACCAGCTGCAGAATACTGGTAACAGAAAAGAGAAATGTACAACCTTAATTTTACACAACCTTTTTCTCTACAGCTGTGATCAGCGTTGCTGATGAAAAAATCTGCCAAAGTAGGAGAGTGATTATTGTTTTAGTACCAGAGCCCTCCTGTTACAGCATTCTGGAAGATGAGTCTGAAAAGCAGCTAGCCATGCATAGTGCTCTTATCCAAGATGACATTAAAGTAATTCTCATTGAACTTGAAAAAATACAAGATTATGCAACCATGCCAGAATCCATCAGATATATTAAGCAAAAGTACGGGGCTATCCGATGGAAAGGGGACTTCTCAGAAAGGTCTCACTCAGCACGCACCAGATTCTGGAAGAAGGTGCGCTACCAGATGCCATCCAGAAAAAGTGTCTCATTGTCAGGATTGCATTTGTTACCAAAAGACTTCAATTTGCCTTAAATAACATGAGAAATGTCAATTAACAGCTGATTCAGTTCACACAGTTGGTGATGGATTGACTGAAGGTCACATGTGTCTGTTTCGTGCAATCTCATCCAGATTTACTGGAGTGAAGGTACTACAGCTTCATCTACAGAGGTGAATCTTTTTTACTTCTGGCTGGATCAACAGAACACCTTGAAATATCATCAGCAGCACATGTAGAAAGTACACAAGTACTTTTCCAAGAATGATTCTGTGAAATTCCCTTGTATTAAAAATGAAAGGACAAAAAACTGTCAAAAATTTGAAACCAGTGAAGAAAATTTGGTTGTTTTCTTTTTTTTTTTCTTCAGTTAAAGTTTCAATATGAAGGGATTTACACTAATTATGATTGTGATATTACATAATGTGCATGGCTAGTGCCAGTAAATGTTTGTTTATTTTTTAATGAAATGACACACACCTTTTCTTTGTTACAAGTTTGTTATTTGCCTTGTTCAGTTTGCGGAAAGATAAATCCCCCTGCGTTACTGCATCAGTGTTATCATCCAGGAGAAAAGGTAAGAGACAATCCCAGCCCTCCAAAAGTGCTGTTGAACCTGACAAAGCTTAAACATTCTTCCCTGATCTTTTTTACATTTGAAAGATCTATGCCATTTTTAGTCACTTGTCACATGCAGATGTTGTAAAAATACTTTTGTAATCTGTATCAAGTAAAAAAATTAATTTCTGGAGAACTTTTACTTTCCAATTAAGTGGCTTAATATATTTATTTACCAAGTGGAACAATTGGCTAATGACACAGAATGTGTCATGGTGGGTACAGGATGATTGACTTCACCCACCTTCCCTTAAGGACCATGTCAAGGGGCAGAGAAAGAGAGAGAGATGCCCTGTGTTACCCCCTGCAGCTTCTTGCTTTTCTCCTTTCCCTCTGCTCTGATATGTAAGGAATCTGAGATGACTCTATGCTGGAGGCTGCAGTCATGGCTTTCCAAACAAAGGGAGAAGGAAGTTGTGTAAAATGTTGAATCCTTTCTCTTTCATTTTAAAATATTTTTAATAGTATTTTGTATGCACCAAGTGTTAACTCTAAAATTATGTTTGGCTTGTAGGCAGTGATGTAGTTTGCAATGATCAATTCTTTTTTTGGGGCAGAGAATTGATTTGATTGATTAAAAAAACTTCATTAGACCTCTTTAATGCTATGTTTATAGCTATTAATTTTATAGAAACAGGAGATGAGAGCCAAATTGCCCATGTAATTTCAGTCTGTCCTTGAAAGTTATGCTTTTAGGTTGTGAGGTCTTGTTGTGTAGGAAACCTCAGGAATTGACTGGTACTGCTGCTTGAAGCTCTGAATTTCTGTGTCCTATCAGCTTCTTCTTGCAGCACCTTTTGCTTTGCGTCCCATTAAAACTCCAATCTGTATTTTCTCTTGCAGCTCCTTTATCTAGAAACCAGCAACTTGCTTTTGTGTCAAATTCCATCACTTTCCAAGCTCTGCTTGAAGGCTGTTGCTAATATAGTATTAGGCAGAAATTTTCCCTCTGGTATCTCTACTTGTTTGTCTGAAGAAAATAATGTTCTGCAACCTTCAGAATTCAACTCTCCATTTACACACTGCAGTGTTGGCCTTTCTGCTTTCACAGCTCAAGCAATTTTCTTATGCCTCCCATAACCAAACAAACTGTTCTGGCTGATAAGTGACAAAACCAGTGGAAGTAGGTTCTTCTCCCACCTAAATTGCTTTGGTTTCCTCAGTGTGTGCTGGAAGCTTGAAACAGTGCTTTTGAGAGACAGTGCCTTCTGAGCTTTGTGTGTGTTTGGCCTGAATGGAATAAAAATCTCTTCATTTCAAGAGAAAGTGGGAAAAGTGCATTTGAAATGTCAGACTAATTCAAAGTGAATGGTACTGAAGTGTTTTATTGATGAATGCCTTGTGTGTGCAGACCTATGCAGATGCTTATGGTCTTTTCTCATTCTGTGTTTTAGTCACAAGAGAAGTGAGAAGGGAGGATCAGTCTTCTAGTCATGAAGTGCCACATTTACTTAGCTGTTCATGCAGTCTTTCTTTAAATATGGTGTGTGCTCAGTGTCAGCCTGTTGTAGAAAAAAGATCCATATGAAGTTACTGAAAATCTGAACAAGGCTAATTGTTATCATTCACATTGATAGAAGAATCAAATTGGACAGAAGCTGTATGGTTTGGTCACAAAACTCTTCTTTTAGAAGATCCCTATGTCAAAGTGAAGACCAGATGCTGGAATTATGGTATTTGTACTCTGAGAACTTAGGGTGTAACACTGACTTTGTGCTTTCACCTTGACAGCTCACAGTATGCAGGCCAGCCAACAGAGTTCCAGGGACCTCAATCCTCCTAATTACTTCTGCTGACTGAAACGGATTGAAAGGAGAACTGCTACTTGCTATCCCTAACTTTAAGAAGGTTATGGAAGGTTATTCTACTGAGCCAAAATAGTGTTTTTTAAAAAAAATTGTTCCTTTTGATGTAATTATACAAATGATGCTAAAGTTTTCATGTGTGTTACATGAAGGCACTTTGAGGAAGAGTCCGTTTTAAAATTTAATAAAGGCACTACATATTTTTTTCCTTACAGCACTGCTGTTTCTTTTGTCCTCATTTCTCCACTAAATCATGCTGAGAATGGACAATGGCAAGCAGCAGTTGTAACCAGTGGCTTAACAAGATTGCTATAATAGATCTTAATTCAGGCTGCTGCCAGTCAATCTGGGTGTGATACAACATTAGCACAAACCACCTCACCCTGCCTGGGCAAACAGAGGCTGTGAGCTTGGCTCTGCTCTCTCTGGTACTCTCCTTGCAGCAAGGTGAAGCTAGAGCAGCCCCAAGGCTGCGTGGTCCTCAGCAGTGCTGTACTGGGCAGCCTCAGGAGCTGGGAAATGCAGGAGACCTCAAATGGGGGAAATGTCATTTGCTTCTCAGCAGCAGTGGAGGGGCAGCCTTCCCTGCTCAGCCCCTGGGGCAAGTGCTCTCATCTGCTCCAGGAAAGCCAGAGCCTTGTGCTGTAGGGGTTGGTGTAGCCCAGAAACCAATTGCATCCTGGGCTGCATCAAAAGCAGCATGGCCAGCAGGATGAGGGAAGGGATTCTGCCCCTCTGCTCTGGTGAGGCCTGACCTGGAGTGATCCAGCTCTGGGGTCTCCCACATTGACCTGCAGTGAGTCCAGAGGAGGCCACCAAGGGTTAGGGTCACCTCATGGGCATGCTCTGTAGCAGAGCTCCAGCATGCAAATAGTGCTTTGGGAGGCTGAAATACTGTGGGAAGTTCCAGTATTAATCCCTTGATTAACACTGAGTTAAGTTTGACCGCCTTCATTTCCCATTTCACAAAGAGCCAATCTGTCAGAGGCTGCTACTTTGTTTTTCAGTCCCTCTTTTCAACTCTTGCTTTATTCACCCAGGAACCCTCACTGTTGTTCTTTTCCTGAGCAATCTGTTCTGCCTAGACTACCAGCGTAAAAAAAATATTGTTACAGTTTCAGTGTTAGGGGTTATTTCCAACAAAACACTGCTAGGACTACAAACTACAAACAATTAATGACAGAAATCAGCTCCTTGTAAAAGTCTTCCCTAATGTTACAGAAATGTTTTCAGTTGGATTTTTTACATGCAACTGAAAAAGGCACCAGGGAGTTACAGAAGTCTTGAAGCCATATCAGTACCATGTTGGTCCTAAGAACATGTAATTATTCAAACAGTGAAAGGTGATATTGTTGGTGCTTGCTTGTTTCTTCTTAATAAGAAAAAAATGGAAGGTTGGTTGCTGGATTGAGATGAGAAACTATTCAGCAGATGAGGTACTAACCAGTCAAAAGACTACTTTTCTTTTTTCCTTTTTAATTAAATGAATAATCTGAATGTTTGTCTACTACATAGGTAAGTATTTCACAAGAATGCTGTATCTTAATATAAAATAATATTGTTCAGGTATTTCTAGTCACAGCAATACTTTGTCCTTTTCTTCCCTTGTCCATAATAATTTTGTTAGATCTCTTAGGGATTTTTTTCGTTCAATGCTATATTCAAACATAACAACTCAAACAAATGGAATGATATTTAAAAAATAGTTATACCAGGCACAAATAAGAAGAATTCATCTGCAAACCTCCTGGGTGGGTTTTTGGGGGGTTTTTTTGGTTTGGTTTTTTTTTGCTGTTTATTAGCAAAACAGAATGTCGCTCTATTACTGCCAGTGAAATTTCTAGGCTAGTACTGACCCAGTTGTTTAGGTAGATATTTTTAGGCTGGTGCTTTTTTTTTCAGCTAACATTTATATTTGCATCTTTAGGAGGAAAATGAGCTTATTTTTCCAATAAATCATATTATTGAAATTAAACTTGGTAACTACAGTGGAGCGTAAGGGGAGAATGCCAGGGAGGAGACATGCCTGATGGGGAGCATGCAAAAAGATTTCTGTCAGAGGAAATTTAGTACATGCTGGCATCTGGTAGAGACTTGTTTTAATGACCTACAGTGAAGTTCTGACAAAGATACTGGAGTAATTTCTTGACTAGTTTTAAATAATAAAATAACCCACTACAAGTGGGAGATTTGACTGTCTCTGAATTGCCCAAAGAAGCTCTTTTAGGGATTTAGAGACCTGCATTTCTCTAGTTGCATTTTCTTGAAAGTTGTGGTGATTGATGCAATACTTTCATTATGTCTTTCTTTTCAGTTTCTCATTTAGCTCAAACTTCGTGTGCTTAGTTGGTTGTAGGACTCCTTGCAGCAGCATTTTTAACTGTTACAAGATGGCATTGAACCCTGCCCTCTGCAGAAAGGGGCCATGCTTGTGTAATTACACAGATGAAGTGCAGTATGCAAACCTAGGGCTGCCAAGAACATTTTAACAAAGTAATTGTGAAGACTTGCAGGAGACAATCTCATGGAGAATTTTGTTTGGTTATTTCTGTGTAATCTTTTTACCATCTAAACTGTAAGCCCAAATGCTGCCTTCCAGTTTTCAGAGGACTTAAACCTCCTGGGTACAATTTTATGACAGTGAGTGTCACATGTATTTGATTTTAAATACTTTTTTTTTCTTGTCTGTGACCAAAAATTGGCTGTAGATAGCTGTGCAATTTGTATATGTAGCACCTAGAAGACCTGAAACATAGGATAGGAAGGGGCTGTCTCTGCCCTTTGGCTAGCTCATTCCTATCTCAGGTATCCAGTTATGTTGTTCTGTCTGAGTTACCATGCTTTGTCCTAACAAAGGAGTTGTTCATTGGTGTATACTGGATGTATTGTTTATAGGCAGAAGTTGGAGTCTGTTTTCAATTTAACCTAGACAAGCCAAATTACCTCAAAACTTTCTGAAATGTAAGCTTCTTATTTCCCCTAGTATACCCATAGTTCAGTGAAGTCTCTTGGAATTTGTGAACATATTAACAGAACAGAGCACAACATTTCATCTGAAGGTGGGCCACTAGCCTGAAGAGTGTCGTCAGGGGTGTGTGGGCATGCAGAAGTTACTGATCCATGTGAGAGCTGATGCAAGTGGGCACAGGTCTGAGCTGTGCTGGATGTACCCCGTGCTGCAGGTACAAGTGGAGCCAGCTCACCTGTGTGGGGGAGCTTTCGGCAGCTCACACTCGGCACCTGGCGCCGGCTCCACCCACTGTCTCGGCTTAACTTGAAGTTCTCATACACCATCCTTTTCATGACAGTGATGAATAGAGTTTTCTACTTCTGAGGACACCTTGTAAAACCCTAAAGCCTTCAGTGCTGGTAAATGTCCCCACAGATGGGATTTGTTTGATGTGGCACACACTGACGAGAGGTCTGGCTGAGGCTGTGCAGCTCTGGGTTCCCAGCATTGGAAAAGGCATAAAATTATCTGTGCTATCTCCTTTTACCTTCTTAGATTATCTCCAATAACCCCAATTTTAATCAATATCCCGTGGATTCTGAGCACCTTTCTTACTGGACTCTATAATGAAGACATGCATCAGTGCATTGCAGGTGCCTTTGGTACTTCCCTAACTCTCCTGGAAACAGTTCACCTGATGAAGGCAGCATTTTATATATATTTTTTTTTTATTTAAAAGATATCATATACTAGCGAATAGGAATCTTGACCACACTTCCCCTAATCTGTGATTCTGGATAGCAAATGGTTATTTTTGTGTTTAAAATTAAAGAAAATAAAGTAGTGGTGTAATTTCTGAGAGCAGGAGGAGTAAATAGGTAAAAATCAGTATGAGCCAAGCTGCAGGGTCACATACTTCTTTTCTAACTGTTGTGCCATTAGTAAGTTACATAGGAAAACTTCCATTTTTTTGTACTGCCATGACTAATGAAAACAGCTAATTCCCTGGCAAGTTCCCTCCATGGCAGTAACTGCTGCCACACCTTGGCCTCTCCCTTTTCAAGCATCTGCTTCCATCTTTTGCTAGGTGGCTTCCCAGTCAGCCCTGCAACTCGGGCTGTGCAAGAGAGCTCAGCTTTCTCTGCTCACCAGGACAATTGGTTACCACAATGAAGGCAATAAGGATATTGAAACAAAACAGACTAATGCGATGCAACCAAACACTGCAACAGTACTTTCATATTTTAAATTTTGTTCTCCTGCCCTAGCTTAACCTCCCTAAATCAAAATTTTTATATACCCTGCAGATTATAGTGTTCTTGAATATTTCTTCCTCAATAGAAGATTTTTCTGTTCTCAAATCATGTATTATATACATGTTTTATGCAGTTTTAACTGTATCTAAATAATTACCTGCAATTACATTTCTAAATATTTTTATTATTGTAGCTTTAAAAGATTTGTACATACAATGATAACCTTAATGTCTTCATCAAAGTTGCCTTGTGCAACAAAGCTTAAAGTAGAAATGGTCTAAAAAATTACATGAAGTGCTTCAAAACTCTGTTTTAAATGTTTGATGTGTCCTGCTCAGTTTCAGATGAGAAAGATGTATGATAAACACATATGGCAGCCAAACCAAAAATTATGATGGTCGCTATAAACCACAGTCTTGCCCTAAATATACTTGTGGTTGTCTTAGAGACATGGTGTGACTGTATTCTCTTCTCAAGGAGAAGGGATGATTTACCAGGTGCAGGTAATACATGAGATTACTGGATCCTGTAATTGCCTTAAAAAAACCTAACAACGATGTTTGCTTGTCATTGACACTTGTCCTAAAAAAATCAGGGCAAGTCTTGTTCAAGTTGGTGTGGAGGACCTGGTGACCACACAAGGCATGTTTGAAAAGACATAATTTCAGACTAACTGCTGTCAGGCACTGTTAATAGGTTGCCCAGGTAGTTAGAGTTTATCTTCAAGTTTTTCTTGATCTGAAGGGAATCTGTGTGATGGGCTCCAGGACTGTTTTGTGACACAAGTGCTCTCAGACGATTGTTGGAGCAGATAAGGGAGGGGGAGGGACTTTAACCTGAGAAGGTGACGTGGGGGAAAACCTATTACAGGGGGTACATGGGACAAACCATGTGATACAAAGTCAGTGATACATTAGTACAATACAACACTCTCTTGCTCTAAACAAAAAAGCTAATGCAGCCACATGCCCCAAGGAGATGATATGTGTGAAAAGGGAAAGTTGCCAATACTGTAAATTGAGAAAGACAAGTGATTTTTAAAGCTGGAACAAAGCTACTGGATGACATCTCAGACAACTTCCATCGTATCCCTCCCTAAGAGAATGCTCTCACTCTGATTTCTTCGAAGTGTAACTCAAAAGGATTGAATTATTTATCACAGGCACTGCACTCTCTCCATTGGCTATATAATGTTTATCAAATAAAGAAAGCAGATGCCACCACCTGATGGGAAAAGGACTTCTCAGTGATACCTTATTTAGCATCCACACTTTGGAGAAATGCTATACACCAAATGCTATCCTCAAGTCCAGTCTCTTAATTTACAAAGAAGTAGCCTTATCTGAACTTCTCCTCAGCTGCAGAAAGGTATATCATGATCATCACTCTGCTGCAATCCATTTTCAAAGATGGCACTGGTGAACAGATAGACCCCTCCTTGTGCTAATTATGACTGCTCATGGTATCTCTGAGCTTTATGAGGCAAAATACATCTGAATGTTTGCCTAGATTAAAAAAAAAAAAAAAAGAGAAAGAAAAAGTAAATTAATCTGCATTGATCTGATCCGGAGGATGTTTGGGTAACATTGTGCTTAGCATCACCTTCATTGGTGGATCTGCTGATTCTTGGTCTGCTTTGAAGTGTCCCTGGTGACCATACCAAATGTTCATGCAGACTAATGTCAATGTCAGACAACCCATTCCTCTGCCCTTCCCTGCAATTTTTGCCTTATGACTGTCATGGTCTGCGTATTTTTACTATTTCATGAAATCCAGTCATTTCAGCTTAACTACACTTCTTTTTTTTCTGAATTCTCGTTCATGTTCAATGAATAGTTAAATGATTGAATAGTTCTGATTTTACCTGTTTATTTTGGTAATATTTTAACAAAGTGTTTTACACTAGAAACCTTTTAACTGGAAACATGCTTTCACTATTACAATTGAACTACAATGAATATAGGAGAAAAAGCCCCATCTGCATACAGCAGAACCTCTAGCATGTGTACCTCAAAAAGAATTCTTTTGAAGTAATTATTTTTTTAATCAGTGCTTCTAGAGCAGTATAGTAGAGACCTCACTTAATCAGACTCCAGTCACATATTTTTTTTGGTGGTGCAAAGTAATACAGAAACTAAAAATCTTGCATAACCTTGCATTGTTTGACCTAATACGAGGCGTAAATGAGAAACATTTCCAGAATTAAATACAGATAGAAGTGACCAAAGAGAGACAATCTGACTGCATAAATCCTGCTATGTTTGCCAAGCCAGGAATGATTTAATTTTCTGTGTACCTGCCAACAGCTTTGGGTCTGGAAGTGTTGCAATGTGCCTCCAGCTGGCACTAGATACCTGGTATTGATGGACGACAGGTAAGGCAGGCACAGCAGGGCACAATCTTTCATCTTAACTTATCAGCAGCTAGTGGGCAGGATGTTGGAACATGTTTCCATTTGGTAAATATAGTAGTACCAGAACATGCAATGAAAGAAGCACCAGAAGCAGGATGAAACAAGCTGGAAGGGACAAGACACATCTCAATTATTCTCCACAGTTTTTGCAGAATACTTGCAATTTGCTTAGCAAATGTTATGATGTATTTTTAATAATAACTAGAACATCTACCTTGATAATTCTATTGTCCATGATTGCTGCATGATTTGTGAGGAACATAAGAAAGAACTTTCTTCTACCTTAATATCTGGTTTAGTAGTTAGTCAAAGAGTAAGTGGCAGTGCAGTGTTAAAATTGCCCACATTTGATTCCGTGTTTAATAAAACAGTTTGAGGAACTTCTGCTTTTCAAAACTGGCTCTAGCTGTGGTGTAAGAGTGAAACAGAGAACTAAGAAGCACAAGAACCTAGAGAACATACTGTTTCCAGAACAGCCACAAGTTAAGTAATCTCTAAAATATCAAGACTACCTATGGTTAAGTTTGTAGATAGAGACTAAATGAGACTAACCTGTATGTTAAAGCTTCCAGATATCTCAGTGGCAGTGTGGGCAAGACAGACAAAGCAGCTAAAACAGCCTACGGAATAAGCAAATAAATCAGCTGATGCCCCCGAGATGCTCCTGCCAAAAGCCTCCACGGAGTCTTGAAGGGCTCTTTCTCTTCCAGTGACATGGTATCTTCAACTAGGAAGGTTTGCAGCTGTTCGTACTTCGAAAACAAACCAACAAACAAATAAAAACAAACACATCAGTCACCTCAGATCTCGCAGTCTTGGAGGATTTCCTGGGGCGGAGGCTGAGCCCAGCCCGCAGCTGCGAGGGGCTGGGGTGGTGCTCAAATGTTTTGTTTTTCGGAGCTTGCGTTTAACCAGCGCCGCTTACCTGTGAGGGGCGGGGATGGGACGGGGGTGGCCCTGCCCCGGGGCCCCCCGGGTTTGCGGCGGCGGGCGGGGGAAGCTGAGGCGTCGCTGGGAGGAGCCGCCCGTGCCGGGGCAGTGGCACCGCGGTCCCTCGGCTGCCGGGGCTCTCAGGGAGGCGGCAGCGGGGCTCCCCCGCCCCCGAGGAGTAGGTAGGCATCCCCCGGGCCCTGGGCCGGCCCCAGCGAGCCCTCGGCGCCGCGGGGGCTCAGGCTCTCGCC
>VYXF01007841.1:271070-331004 GCA_013397295.1 Polioptila caerulea | reverse complement strand
TGCTCTCCGTGGCTCCTGTAACAGGGCGGGAGGCCTCAGCCAGGCCGGCCAAAGCCGAGCGGGAGAGCCGTAGAGCTGCGCCGGTGATCGCGCTTCGCTCCGCCGCCCCGCTTGTGGGGTGGCTCGGACCGAGGCAGTGTCTGCTGGGGACAGTCTGGGGGTAGGGGCGAGAGCTCTTGTAAAGGGCCGGCCCTGGCCGTGCCTCGGCTCCTGGCAGAAGGCGAGCGAGCGCCTGTTCTCCGCAGCTGCCCCTCGGCGCCGAGCCTGGCCCGTCCCCCTGCCCCGGCCGGCGGCCCCCGCACCGCCCAGGGCCGCTGCCCCTTCCACGGGGATGCTTCCAGGAGCTCGTCGCGATTGGAGTGAAGAGTGTTGGAAAATGATTTCCCGCCGTACCCGCTGAGGGGTGCCAGCCTTTCGCAGAAACGCGGCTATCTCGATAGGCACAGTGCTGTCACTGCATCCTGACGGGGCTGACTCAGCCCTTCCACTCTGCCTAGGTACGTCCCGTGAAGGAATAGATGTATTTGCTGTCATCATTTTTCTAATGGTCAAAAGTGAGACGCTTGATGAATCCCTCTGGAAGAGGCATGGCCTACCTTGCAATTCATAGGAGCATTGAAGGTAATATGAATATATATATATCTATGCATTTTTTATAGTCTAAAATGTTCCTAGGCTTTTACACCAGAAATAGTGTGATACTCTGACTTCCTGTTGGTTCTCTCGGTTCTGAACACTGTTGCGTGTTTGAATCGGTTGGTGCTTTTGAGTAAGAGTTTCAAATAAACCTGCCACGAGTTTGCCAAAATCAGTGGAACCTGTGATCCTTCAAAGTTTTGAGGAGACTTCTTTTTTTGATTGAGATCAACTTTGAAAGGACTAAAAAGCAAATGAAAAGGTCGTTATTCCAATTTAATGAGAAATTTTAATGAAAATTATGCCTACATGCTAACATTGATGCTGTAATTGTAATTCAGCTGTGTGTACCATTGAAGATCTCTTTCAGACAGTTGGGGTTTTTTTGGAGGGGGGGGGTGATTGGTCGCAATAATTTTTTTTAAACTGCTGTTGATAAAAATCTTTCCTTTCAGGATGCAACCTTATGGATGTGGCTTCACATATCTGAAATTTTTCTTCCCCTTTGGAAAATCTGGGCAAAGATAACCAGAGCTGAAGTCTGTTGTGAATGATAAAGCTCCGCAGGTCTATTGAGTGCTCAAGATGTGGACAGAATGGCTGGGAAAAGGGAGAAATTTAGCTGTTTATCATGGCAGAATGTGGTAGGAGAAAAACATTTGCAATTGGTTCATTTGCAGCTGTACATGTGTTATTTTCATCCTTATTTATGTGAATGCATGCACAAAGAAGAGCCTAATTTTGCTATCGTGTCTACCTTCCATAGGAATGGAAATTTTTCATCATGAAAAGTGAGAGATGAGGGAGTCTCTTCAAAGAGGTGTATATGGTTTTACACAAGGCTGTACATATGCTTGCGAGTCTTCTGCGTTGACAAAAGGGCAAATTATAAGTTTAAATAGATGGAAAGAACATTGAAATTATAGAAAAGCATGATCCTGGAAGACTTTCTTTCAGGATGTGGTAAAATACTACTTCTGCATCTGCTGAATCTACTGCTGGGGCAAAAAACTTCTTGAGAGAGCTCTTGTGAGATAGAACACTAGAGCAAGGTTCTGTAAGAGAACAGTTTATGAAAATTCACAGAAGTTACAAAGAAAATACCTGCTCATAAGTGCAGTCTATTCAATGCTGTTTTATTTTTAAATTATAAGTTAGAATATTTTCCTCTTTTAAAAAATAAAAAATTGTATATTTTTAAGGGTTACTGTGCATCACAAACAATGGAAAAAAGTAGCTTTTGTAAAAACACGTATAATCTACCTCCTGAGATTTTAATGTTTTGTGTATTTCTATGGTCAGGATTCTTTCAGGAACTCATCCCATCTTAGAGCTAGGCAAGAAAAGACCTGCCTGGTAATTGGAGTGGAAATTTGCCAGCAGGGAGGAGGAAAGAGAAGGGGAAGAAGGGAAGCAGGCACTGCAAGAAGCAGTGGGGATGACTCAACACATGGCACACTTCTGAGTCAGAATGGTGAAGTAAGAAACAGCAGCCAGAAGTGTCCCCTTTGACTGGTAGAAAATAGTGATCAGCTCAATGTTCCTTACAACAGGATGCGGTTCTCCTGCTCATACTTCAGCTGGAATAGTTGCATTTGTCCTCTCACTGTGCTGTAAAACAGTGTGGTAGGCTGAATTGAAAAAAACAAAACAGTAAAGCTGGTAGAGTTAAGGAGCATCATGCAACTAAGATATCCTTCTTCAAATGTGTTAGGGATCAGAGAACTACTAAAGAGTACTGACAAGCATTCTCAAATACCTAAATAAGCATGTAAAAGATAAATGCCTGGATTTTAGGTGGTGAAACATCACTACTTGAGTCCCAACAACTCTTCTGCTGAGCATGTATTTTGGTAATCTAGACAGGGGGAATCTGTTTCAGTGGCAGAATTTGCCAACAACACAAAGCTATTCAAGCTAGAACATGGAGGTTTTAATTGCAAAGAATGGCACGAAGATGTCACCATAGCAAATGACTGGATAATAATAGCAGAAGAAATTTGTTGTAGGGAAATACATAGAAAATTTAAAATGAAAACATATGGCCAAAATCCTAACATCATGTGCTAAACAGCTGACTTAGTTTGCCTGATTCTTAGCACCCAATGATGAGATCTTGAAATTTTACTACATAGGCCCATGGAAATATCAGATCAATACTCAGTAGTACTCAAAGAACAAGGATATGGTTAGAAATCATTAGGAAAACAATCCAGAAAAACCCAATGATTCTCTTTGTTTATAAATCCATAGTGCACTTATGTTTTGAAGACTGTATTCAAGTTCTGTCCTGTTGTCCCCATCTCAGACATGTTGTAGCATAACTGGATGCAGTACAGAAGTGGGTGGCAAAAAAGTCAGAATTATGAAATCAGATTCCATCTAAGGAAGAGTTAGAGAATCTATGACTGTAGCTTTAGGAAAGCAAGAAATGGGAAGGAATGCGCTAGAGATGTAAAAAAAACCAAGTGCTTGACCAGCTGAAATAGGAAATGTTCACTCTTTTTTTTTTCTTCTGGTGTAATAATTTGTAGCTGTCAGGTAAAACAAGCAGGTAACAGGCTCAAAACAAGTCAAAGACAATTCCTGTATTTCATGTGTCCTCTTTAAACTGTGTAATTCCTGTTTTAATTGTGTAATGCATTAATTCTGTAAAGCAAATGTTTACTTTAAATTATCGAAGTTCATATTGGAAACCACTAATTGAAAATTTTCTTTCCATTTCAGCAGGGAAACATGATAGCAAAAACACTGTTTTCATGTAACATTGCAACAGCATTTCTGTCTTTAATTATTACAAGTAAGTCTATTGGTGGCTATGGAAAGTTTTGTTCTGAACTTTTTGTGGAACCTTCTTTTCAAACAAGTAGTACTGAAGTGGCTGTAGTAGTGAAATTTGCATGCATGCCAATGAGTTCTTTTAAATAGTCCCAAGTGCAGGAACCTATAAAACATAATATGTGATATTTTATGTTCTAACTTTTAACAGAATCACTTAGGTTGGAAAGGAGCTCTTGATATCTAACCTTACAGGGTCAAGATTTTGAAAATCTCTGCAAATGGAAACTTCACAACTTCTTTGGGCATCTTGTTTCATGGTTTGATCACCCTTATAATAAAAAAAAAGTCTTTTTTTTGGTGTTCAGATAGAATGTTTTACGTTTCAATTTGTGCTCATTACCTCTTGTCCTGTCATTGGACAATCCTGGCAAAAGTCTGTCTCTTTGTTCTTCATTCCCTCCCATTAGGTATTTAAACACATTGGTAAGATCCACCCACACACTCCTCAGACCTCTTTTCTAGGATGAGCAGTTCCTGCTCTTTCATCCTCTACTCAAGTGAAAGGTGCTCCACTCCCTTAATCATGTTTGTGTCTATGTACTGGACTCTCTCCAGTAAATTCAAATCTGGCAGGTCCTAATGCATCCCAGGACACTGTTAGCCTTTTTTTTTTCTTTCTTTTGTCACAAGGGAGCCTTGGTGGCTTATGATCAGTTTATGGTCTACCAGGACCCCAGTGTTCTCTGCAGATCTGCTTTCCAGCTGAATAGGCTTTAGCATGTGCTGGTGCCTCTTACACTGTTTCAGAATATTAGCATTGAGTGGCAGGAAAAGGTTATCAGTTCCTGTGGCCACAGCATTTTGTAATCATTAGTTATTATGGGGCAATCAACACAGATACCTGAGTAATTCAGTGTTTGAATAAGTAATTTGGAAAAGATCTATGGTGAGGTGATGAGAACTGTGGATGACACAAAATTATTCTTAGGTGGTTAAAACTGATGTTTGCTATGCAGAGGGTGTCTGGATATCAAATAGTTCAGTGGTAGCATGTCAGTCAGTAAAATCAAGTGGATGTGAAGGGGCATGAAAGGGTCGTGCAGGTGTAGCAGAAATAAGTATGCTGTATGTGTGTGATGTGAACATTAAGTTAATTAATAGCCACTTGGGAAAATGCTGCTTTGATATCTCTGAATGCTCTCTGGAATCATTAATTCTGTCATCAGTGGTGAGCAGAAAACCAGAATTTTTGGTAAGCAGCAGAGCAGAAATCAGAAAGCCTCATTATGCTACTCTTTGACCCCACAGTGAATGTGTGCCAGTTGCACTCTGCAGTTCTGGTCATTCCATCTCAGAAAGATGGTATCAGAAGAGGTGGAGAGATGAGTGACAGTGTTGTCTGATATGGGATGGCTTCCATATGAGAAGTCTCCAAATGAAGGAGGACTCTGAGGTAAAGAGACAGAAGCAAAATGGGTTGAAGGTCTGTAAAAATGTAAATACCATAGAATAGGCAAATGAGAGGAAGTTTACCATTTCTCATAACAAGAAATGCATGATACTCAGAGAATTTATAAAAGCCAGTGAATGGTTTTTCATGCAGAGGTAAGAGGAAAGAAAGGGGCTGAAATCAGAATAGTATTGTATTTTTTTGTGTCCTCCTCTCTTCTGCACATTTGGCACTGATAGTTTTCAAATACAGGATTTTGGGCTAAACAGACACTGACATGACTCTCTCTGGCAATTCCTATATAATAACAAACCCAACAAGTTTAGATAAATATATTACCGACTTGGGAATGTGACCATGGTGTCCAGAGTTGGTGCCTTTTTTGTCATATTACAAAAAAAAAAAGCTCAACCCAAACTCTTGATGTTGCTCTTTTCCTGTGTGAGTCTGTGTCAGAAGTAAAGAAAATAAACTCATTGGTGATTGTAATTATTCCTCTCTAAATGTTCATAAATTGAACATAAGTTGAAATTCCCTTAGCAAACAGGGAAAATTTGTGCAACAGGGCCTTTAACTTCTGTGTCCTCTTAGGATATTTAAGTATCAAAAGCATAGTCTGTCTTGAAGGATTACTTTGACTACAGTTAAGAGAAGTTAAAAAATAAAGACATTTAGTGTGAAATTTGTGAGCATACGTGTATTTGTGTACATGCTCATGAAACAGACTGGAGAAACACAAGTACTTCGGTAATTTGCATCTGAAATAAAACATGCAAATGACAAGTTGGTGCAAACAAAGACATTCTACTGAGTGTAAAGATTGCATTCAAAAAACAGCATTTCATTTTAGTAGCATAACTATATCTGTAAACTACTAACACTCTCAACTGTAAAGATAAGGAATTAAAATGGTATTTTTAGTAGTTGAGAATGGAAGTGAAAGCTCCAATCAACTTTGTAAATATAACCAGGAAATTAATTCAGTATATTCTTGTAGAGTGTTTGAATTTTTCTTTAATGTTTATCTCTTTCCTTTAGAGAAATGTGAAGCCTATGATGTGATGTTGAGGCAAAGTCTTGTGCCTGATGGGCAGCCTCTTGCTATTAAATGTTCACTGGAAAAGAGCTTGAAAAGTGGAGACTACAACTTAACATGGTATAAAGTTGGTAACCAGACAGCTGTGCCTAGAGATAAACTGTCTAGAGTTCATCAGCAGAAGAATTTAATTTGGTTTCTTCCTGCAATGTTAGAAGATTCTGGAGATTATGAATGTGTCATAAGGTGAAAGTTAAAAAAAAATTATATTTTTACAGAAAGTAAATTGCAAAGCAGTACCTTTTAGAAAGCAAGTACAATTTTGAGGGTGGAAGAAATACTAATGAAGAAGAAGGAATGCATCTACAAAAACTGACTTTAGTTTGGGGAAATTAAGTGTAGTTTTGGGGTTCTTTTTTCCTTGTAGGCAAAAGTAAATCTATTAAAGAAACCATAAACATTTTTTTCTCCTCTTTCTTCTCCAAAAAGAATGCCGTACATTTTTGACCTGCAAAATATGCTAAGTAGGTTAATTTATTTGTGTTCTATTAATTACAGGAATTTGACAAGCTGCAAGAAAATGTGTACAAAAGTAACGGTTTTTGAGAGGATTGATGGCTTATGCTTAAATGAAAAATTTGCTGTAGAGGAGGTGATATTCACATCATCTTCTGCAAAGGTTGTTTGTCCCCACTTGGATTATTTCAGGAAAGAAAAGAATATTCAGCCTGTTCGTTGGTATAAGGTGAGAACATAGTGTTTTGTTCTGTCTTATAACTGTCCATTATTTATAATAAAAGTCAGTGATCTTTGAGAATTGGAGCAGAAGAGCTGAAGATTTACTGTAAATTGGAGAAAAATGCTTTTAAAGCATATTGGAAAAGGATGAAGACTTTCTGTCTTTTAAATGTGTTGTTGATTATCAGGGCAGAATTTCAGCTGGTGTGTTTCATCTGTTCACCTGCCAGGGAACCACGGCCTTGTGTGGAAACAGATTTACTGCGGGCACATCCATTAGGTGCTCAATACTGTTCTATTCCATTATTCTATTTCAGGTTGTTCACACTCTCTTAAAGGCTCTTTCTGTTAGGGATGTAGTGCCTTCTGCCAGATTCCTGCCTCAGGCTCTTGCAGTCCATATGGTACCTGTAATACTGAGGCTCCTTAAAAACTAAAGTCTAATTATTGGGTGATGCTTCACTGATGAGTACTTTTGCAAGTACTGACAACCCGAATTTTACTTTCTTATTTCTCTAATATTGAAAGTTGTTTTCCAAAGGGAATGAACTGGGGTATCTTTAAATTAAAATCTCAGATGAAGTGAAGTGTGCATTTCTTTATATTCCACTGCCCTCCCTCCTCCTCAGCCTCTGCAGGGTGTCCATCCTTAGGCTGTGGTCTATTGAAACTTCATATTGTATCAAAGAGAGAAAACCATGGAAATATACAGGGATATGAATTAACAGAGTTCTCTACACACTTTCAGGACTGCCAGCTGCTGGAAGGAAAAAGGTTTGTCCTTTCAAACAGTGACCTTATAATTTTCAATGTGACTGTACATGATCGAGGAAACTATACTTGTGAAACAACATATACCTACAATGGGAAACAATATAACATTTCACGAGACATCAGTCTGATTGTAGAAGGTAAGCAAATGATTTCACTGTGTTTGTGTTTATAACAACTCCAAATTTTTGTTGCAAATTTCTAAAGGCTGAAGTGGGAAGACCTGATTTGTGGATGCTTAGGACTACTGTTTTTCACCTAAATGTCCAGTAATGACTACCTGAGATATGGTACTTTCAGTATTGAGTGATATTTTATTATAAAATGGCTGACAGCCTTGACAAGGGGTGTTTTTAGGTTGTACTTTTATGCTTTATAGAGCATTAAACAGACTGCAACTTCCCCTGGTTTTCTGAAAAGCATTTTATTTCTTTTGATTAGTGACCCCACCAAAAAAGCCTCCAGAAATAATTTACCCAAGAAACAACTCCATTGAAGTGGAACTTGGTAAGTAGTTTTCTCTAGAAAAAATATGAATTTGTATCCTAGTTAAAATGTATTACCAGGGAGTGACCTATTCTGTGCTTTCTTTTTTTTATTTAAAAAAAAAATAGTTCAGTGACCAGACCAGCTTCTCTCTGTTGATCTCCCAAAGGAGGAATGAAGGGTGAGAGGGAAAGAAATGAGGCATGTTGCTTACAAAATCCTAAAGGAGTTTCTCAGATGCAAGGAAAATTGTAGGAACCCAAGTGATTATCAATCACATCTGTTGTTTTCAATCACTCTGGAAGCGATTCTAAGAACAGGTCCATCTCAAATCTGCAGGCAAAGTGATGCCCCAAGGGGAGCATCTTCTTCCTGAATTCAGCTTCTTCCATCCTACCATTCTCTTTCTGGACCTGCAGATCACTGAGAATATAGACCCTCTGTTACAGTAACTTTTCTGAAAGGGTTTAGTATTTAGCTGGTGTGCCTGTGTGAACCTGTGATCAGGATTGTATAGACTTTGATTAGGCTATGGAAATTAACTCTTTACTTTGTAACACAATTTTATAGGCTCACAGGTTACTGTGGATTGCAATACAACAGGTGCTGATGGGTATGAGGTGTACTGGACAGGCAACGGTGTGTATATTGATGTATTTTATATGAGCAGAATTTTTGCAACTCCCTATGAGTAAGTATATTTTCAGATTAGAAAATAATGTGTTAGCAACCAAAGTGGAACTTTCTACCTTTGACATGAAAATATTTAGCAACATTTTTCTCTTGCTTTAAATAGCATTCTTCTTAAAAACTCTAATGCTTGCCTTCTCCAGCTGACTTCCTGCTTTGAAATAGAAACTTTAAACATAGTAGGCACACGGGCTTCACATGTGATTGTGCGTTTCTTGCTCGCTGCAAAAAATCAGTCTGAATTTCTAATGCTGGGAGAAGGTGTTTTGTTACAGTCCCACAATTGTAATACAGTTTCTTTTGAGCAAGCTCTGGCCTGGCAGAGACCTCTTTTGGTCAGATCAGGCATGTTCAGGTGCACAATCTTCAGACTGTCTCTTCTGTGTTCCACATCTGCCTCTCTGAAAGGCTGCAAGAGGGCAAATCTGTGCTATACAGGAAAAAATGAGGTTTTTAGGTTTAAGAGCATTAAGTTGGAGAAATTTAACTGAGATCAACCGAAGAGCTAATGGAAGACTTTATTGAGGGCATTTGTACTGAAGCTTAGGGGTTAGAAGAGAAAAGTGAGACAGATTTCCAGTGGTGAGCTGGGTTTGGGGAGGACTTGGACTGCATAGAGCATGTGAAGGGCAAGTGAAAGATGATAAGGTGATGGTGAAAAGCAAGTTAAATGGAATTAGAAGATGAGAAATTATATCTGGCTGGAAAAAAACAACTCAAATTGGAGCAAGAGGCAATCTGAAATTTTCTTAGACATGATAGGTTTTGAACTAAAAATGTCAGGGTTTTTTGTCAGCCGTTATGGTGGCGTTGTGAATAAAAAAATATTATCATTTTTGTAAATTCTGAACCACTATCTAGGACCAAATGAAAACAATGAAGAAAAGAGAAAGATGTCTGCAAAGTAAGAATGTAGCTGCAAAAATAAATTTTTGTCATAAAACGAAGGGATAAATAAACTGCTGACTTATTTGGGTGCTCACCAAGAGAAAGCACTATGCAAAAGTAGTATATTATACTGTCATAAAGGATTGTAGTACCATAAACAGTTGGGCCATAATGCAGAGACACATGGTCACTGAATTGATATTGCAAAAGCAATGCTGTTTTTTGTACTTCCTAGCACTTACATGGCCATCTTTGGTCACTTGCATTAGTGATGTAGGTTCATTCATTCCCTGAATGTCATATCCTGTTGTGAAATACCTATGTCCTTCTACTCTCATCTACAGGGATTGGGAAGCTCATAACAAGAGTTTATTTAGGTTGGTAAGGCAAATTTGTGAACTTCCAACTATAGAAACCTTACACTCCTTTGGGGGAACATAGCTGCAGATAAGATAACGTCTTGATGTCTTGATGCTTTCCAACGCGTATGCTAAATGTCAGTGTGAGGAGAGAGAGGTCTGACTGTTTGCGTTTCTTTCACATTATGTAATTTTTCATCTGTTGTGAAGTATGGTTGACATTTGCAGAAGGAAATAACCACTGTTGTGCTGCAGATGTTAGAGATGAAGCCATTCCTGAAAGGGCTGTGGTTTTATGGTTCTGTTTGTCACTTTTGGACAGGAGAGAAACTTCTTACGATGGGCGCCCTATGCATTCTGTGAAGCTAATAATTTCAGAAGTGAGCAGTGAAGATTATGAACAGCCTTTTGTCTGTCAAGCTTCAAATGCCTTTGGGCAAGTTGCATCCTATATTATATTAAAACACAGAGGTAAGAAATACTGTTGGTTTTGAGGCCTGTGATTATCTGTACTTCCCCAGAGTGTGTTTTGATACTGAATTCTCTTGTATCATGCTGAAAGAAAACAGATGTATTACAGTCTGCAGTAAGCATGTGCCTGTTCATGGGGAAGAAATCACTATAGCATTGTATTTATCATTATTTAAAAAACAGGATAAATAGAAATGAAAAATGTAATAACCAAATTTGTATTGAATTTATGTGAAAGATCAGATTTGGATAAATTCAACATTTTAAAAAAAAATTCTTATATTTTTGTGCAGTTCCTGACATACGAAGATGGCTGACTGGAGGGCTTGTCTCTTTGTTAATTTTAACATTTGTTACTTTAATAATCTACAAGATTTTCAAGATTGATTTGGTGCTTTGGTACCATAATTCTATCTGTGCCCTTACAAGTAAGGAAGGTATGTGAGTGTGACCAGGTATGTAAGTGTAATTAGCCTATTGATTTTTTCATTTGCCATTACTTCTGAGAAATAATGGGATTGTTTAGTTCAATGTATGTAGAACTTCCATAAGGAATTTTCAGGTATGCACAAAGACATTTTGTGCAGGAATTTTTCAGTCATACAGGTAAAATACGTAATTATGCTTGAAGTAATAAAAACTGTATAATATTGAAAGCAGCCATAGTGAGATAGGCCAAACAAATGATAGGTTATTCCAAAATGAGCAGGTTGTTTTTTGCTTTTCTGTAGTTTCTTTGCATGTAGATTTATGGTCACTCTGATGATGAACAATAGGTGTCAGCAGAGCTACATCCTGTAAACTGGATGTTTAAAGACGTGCATTAAATATTTATTTTGAAAATCAGACTCATTTGTCAGAGATTGATTTTTGTTGGTTTTTATTTTTTTTTCCCTTTAGCAGTTTCTCTCTGTTACCCTCACTTTCCTTCTAAATCCTGTCAGTTATGATGTTGACATATCAAAGAGAAAATGTGCTGCTAGTTCTGTATTCTGGGATTCTTCTAATGTGTTTTAGTTTAATATACTGTAGGTAGATATATTGGACAGGTGTGAAAAATTTGAAATAAGCACAACATTATAGATATATTTGCGGTCAGTTCTCAGAATCAGATTCAGACTGCCTGGAGTTCCCCATGGCTTGAAAGTGAGTGGATTTCATACATTAAGATAGTTAATGTTTACTCATGGCTGTCTTAAATGTTTTAATGGAAAAGTAATTTCAACTCCTGGTCAAAAATTCAGTTTTACTATAATACTGTAATAGAGTTTTAATTAAAAGAAAAAAAAATCAAATTTTTTAACTTGTTGAGTTAGATCTGATTTTGGCTTGGTTCTTTCAGTCCTGCTTGCTATGCAGCCTTAACTCTCAAGACCTCAGAAGCCTTATGGCATTTTCTTCTCCCTGTGGAAAGCCCTCACAGGATTATTACAAGAAAGAATTGTCATTTTTCCACCTTCTCTTGTGGTTAGTCAGAAGTGGAGACAACTGCTGTTGAGTTTCTTTCAGGAGAGGTGGTGAAGAAAATCCTATGAGAGGGTACTTCCTCAGTATCCTGGCACCTCTGGGGTTGGGAGCTCCTTCCTGCAGGTCCCAGGTCCTACATCCAGCTCTTTTGGTGACTCCTCCATCCCTAAGATGGGAAAGGAAATCAGATTCTGTGGCTGATCATCTTTATATTGATTCATAGAGCATTTTACTTCTGTGAGGTGATTCTGTCAGATGGGTGAAATCAGCCCCACATTACTATTTATAAATAGTACAAAAAGGAAACTTTGCAATAAAGTAATTTTTCCGAGTTTTAATTTTTTAATAGAAATGTTTGTGTTTGTTTTAGATGGGAAAATCTACGATGCATATGTCCTGTACACAAAAAGCAGTGAAGGCAGAAGTATCTGTTGTCTGGAAACCTTTGTTCGTAGGATACTCCCAGATGTTTTAGAAAAACAATGTGGATACAATCTTTTCATATTAGGAAGGGATGATTTACCAGGAGAAGGTATGCTTTAAATAGCAGAGTTAACAGGTTGCCTTTTGACACATTGTTCTCAGCTTATAAGTTTATCTATTCAATAAAAACCCACATTTTTGGAAAAGAAAGCTGTATTTATTTAGTTTTAATGGGTAATTTGCCCAATGTAATTTTTTTTCCTTACTGAAAATTCTGTTCTGATGTTATGAGGGTCTGTGCTTTCTTAGTGATGAACAAATGAGGACTTAAAAACATTAATAATACTGTAGAGTTTTTTTGAAGGATATCTTCTCCTGAGGGCTGAAGAAAACAATTTTTTATAAGTTATGCCATGCAGTGTGTCATGAATCATGACTGGCAGTGTGAAGATCTTAAAGCAACCACTGCTCTGAGCTAACCACAGCTTCACATGTTTGCAGTTTTAAAATAAAGAACTATTTTACACCAGTTGTAAAGTTTCTGTGCAGACTTTGATTGTTCCTTCATCACTTGCAGCTGTGGTCAGTGTTGCTGATGAAACCCTTAAGCAAAGCAGAAGACTGATGATTATTTTGGGATCAGAAACATCTAGGTGCTGCCTGTTAGAAGACACCTCTGAGCAACAACTAGCTATGTATAATGCTCTCATCCGTGATGGGATTCAAGTGATTCTTATAGAAATGGGGGAAATACCGGACTACACAAGCATGCCAGAATCAATCAGATACATTAGGCAAAAACATGGAGCCATTAAATGGAAAGGAGACTTCTCAGAGAAGGCTTGTTCAGCAAACACAAGATTCTGGAAAAATGTACGCTATCAAATGCCATCCAGGAAAAAGGTATCTGATTCCAAAGTGCATTTGTTGCCCCTAACTTCGAACAGTTCTGCAGCAAAGGGAAGTTAAGAAGCACTTTTTAAAATAATACTAAGACTCAGAATCAGATTTGGGATGTTTCTTGCATAGTCTTTATACTGCCAAGTAGATGTTTTCTTCAGGGAGTAGAAACTGCTCATCCCTTTAATAAACTACATTCTAAAAGAAAAAAACTCTAATATGTTATTTATGTTACAGGTTTTGGATAGTGACACAATTTGTTGTGTTAGTCTCCATCAAATATTATAAGTAAACATGGTGAAGGTGATAGGCCATTAAGTAGCCATGGTCCACATGAATTTTGTATGAAGAAACAGCTGTGAAGTCCATTTTTTAAATTGATAAATTACAAGTCTATTTCTATCATCAGCATTTTCCTAGTCGTTCTGTTCCAGTTCTTGTTGCCTCTCCATGATTGTCTGATTTCCTTATTGCTGCAAGAATCTGCTCTGTGCAAGCTTTGCCTCCTGAGCAGCAGATCTTACCTGTGCTTCTTGAAAGGGTTGGGGAAATGCATGACAAAGCAGGTATATTTAAAACTCATCACAACATTAAATGGGTTTCTGCTGAGCAGCTGGTACCAAATGTGTTTAGCAAATGGAAGGGAATGAAATCCGTGGATTTGTAGACTGTTGAACAATTCGGTGATTTCTGGTATATGTTTTCTTTTTAAACTTAGTCTCTTGTAATGCTTAGGAAACTGAAAATAGTTCAAATTTCTTGAGAATGGGTGGCTTTCTTGACTCTGCTGCTACTCTGGAAACCAGATGTTCTCATGCTATGTCTCAGCTGTGCTAACTGCATGCACAGAAATTCATGAGAATCTATCAAAGAACTGTGCTTGGGCTGGGTATCCTGGAGAGTGGAAAGTTCTGAAACGACCAAATTCTAAGGGCAGGAAGTGGTATCTCATCCACTTGTGAAAGAAAAACTTAGAGGCATGTGGCTATATTAAACTGAGAGTAGCTTGGTATTTCTGGACCCAATCCACTTCCTGTGTTCATCACTGTGGGAAAATGACATACTGCTTCCTTTTCAAGGTGCTCTGAAGCAGCAGGACTTTTCACACTCCACCCTTGAAGAGCATCATCTGAATGCTTATAAGAATTTTGCTTGCTTTTTAAAAATTATTTTCTGATGTTATGCAGGTTCTAACATCATGTTCATTGCCATGATAGCATCTGTCATGGAATTCCTTTCAGTTTGTTCTCAGAGGTGTGTGTATCTAGAATATATTCTTCATTGGGCTGTATTAATGGGAGAGAAAGCATAATCTAGGAGTGGAAATATGTATTCATAGGGAAAGATTTCCAATAGAATTTCATGGTACTTTTTTCATTGTAAAGGTGTAGTAAATACTCCTTAGGAGCAGTATCTCAATTCTCCTGGCTGTGGGATTTACAACTGTGCAATTTTCTACAGCCTTTACTGACTAGAGATTTGTTCTGAGGTGTCACCAGGAAAACTGGGAACATGATAGGTCTGTCAGATGAGGTACTATTGTCCTAGCAGATGTTGAATGTTCTTTGGAACCACATAATATTTAGGCTGGAACCTTAAAAAAAAATAAATTATGGACTTAGAGAATTCAGCTAATCATAATTGTCAAAGTTTTACATAGCGTTCAGACTTAGCTTGCTCAAAAAAAGTATTTAAAATTAGTTTCCCTCCTTCCTTTTTAAAATTTGTATTTTAAAACAGAACCTTCTTATTTTCCATGTAGAGGGAGAAAAATAATAAGGACAAGATGTTGAAACTGTGGTAGATTTTTTTCAGCTTCCTTATTTCATATGCCTTGAAACACAAAAAACCCAAACAAACTAATGACTAAGACTTGAAGTACTACATAAAAGTAAATTGATTAGCAATTTGTGCTGGTATTTTTTTTTCTTCTGTGAATGTGCTGTTATGATTTCTGGCTGCTTTTTTTTCATAGTTTTTTTGGAGGTTTGCCACCGTATTCAAGATGATAATTTTCCCATTTCTCCACTAAATGAGACTCCTAATGACTCTTAAGTGAAGACAGATGATTGTGAGTCAGCAGTGATTTACCTGATACTTTCTTTCAAACAATGACATTTAGTGTGATTATTTTGTGATCTTGTGTAAAAGTGAGTGTAGGAGATAGGTCTTGGTTGTCATGGTTGATTGTTAGCTAGCTAATTCAATGTAGCACGACATGAGACAGCTTATCCTTTTATCAGGGAGCTTAATTTTGAAGATGAATTTTGTCTGTTTTCTCTCCTTCAAAACTATTTTTTGCAAGCCAGATAGGAAAACAATTTTTTTTTGTGGTATGATAAAAGAAGTCTCATAGAGACAGATGTGCTGGTTGCTCTTTATTAAAAAAAAAAAAATCAAATTCCACCAACTCCATAAATTGTTAGAGGTTGGCAAGAGGTTTGGCCCTGAAACTTGGCCGATTCAGAAGGAAAAGGCAAGTGCAGTGTAATCAATGGAAGAGTGTTTGTTCATCACTTTGTAATAGATATATTCCAGGTTATTGTCTAGGCTGACAGAGAGCAAAGTCTAAATGGTATGTGGCATAAGACATGTTGAAAGCATTCTCTGCACCATTTTTAGATTTTCAACCATAACCAAATATTTATTCTGTTGGCTTGCTCCTGTCTATTTATTTGGTACTCCAGATTGCACTGTGCTTTCCTTGCCTAGTGAATTTGCTAATTCCATTAAATCTTTCCATCCATACTGTGACGCTGGTGCTTTCTGTGTGACTTCTTTCATGATTTTTTCATGGTCACATCCTGCTTTCTTACACCTATGGTAAATAGCACTGAGATTGGCCTGTTTCATGCTCTAATGTACACATCTCTCTTGGTTTAACCCTAGCCAGCAGCCAAGCTCCACACAGCCACTCCCCCACCAGTGGGGACTGGGGAGACTCTCAGAAGGGTAAAACCCAGAAAACTTGTGGGTTGAAATGAAGACAGTTTGATAGGGAAAGCAAAAGCCACACATAAAAGCAAAGAAAAACAAGGAATTAATTAATTGCTTCACATGAGCAGGCAGGTGTTCAGCCATTTCCAGGAGAGCAGGGCCCCATCATGTGCAGTGATTACTTGGAAAGACAAACAGTATCACGCCAAACATCCCTGTATTCTTCCATCTTCCCCCCACTTTATATACTGAGCACAATGCCATCTGGTCTGGAATATCCCTTTGGTTGGTTTAGGTCACCTGTCCCAGCTGGGTCTCCTCCCTGCCTCCCATTCAAAACCAGCACAGCATCTTTGACTGTATTAATTCATGGATAGAGGTTTATGTGGTTGGGAGGAATGTGCTCTGGGCTCAGAATGAGTTTTTAGGACCTGGTAAATGCATTAGGCCCAGATAGGACAGCCCTGACTGACTACGGGGTTGTTTGTTTGGTTGTTTTTTGGTTTGTTTGTTTCCCCTTTAAATTTACCTCTGTATTGCATCCTAGAAGGTAGAAGAGTGCCAGAGCAATTTTACATTTTCCCTTTATCTTGGTACCTTGAGCTTCTGCTTGAGAGGTAAGCCCATCCTGCCTTTTGTTCAGACACATTGGTAGCTCTGTGACTCTACTTCCCTTCATAGCTGCACTTAGCTTGAAGATGAAGCAGGTGGGATACAGTTAATATTTATGACATCTGTGCTAAGGAGAGACCTTTTTCCTAGAAGTACCAAGGAGGTATTATGTTGTAGAGCTTTGGAATACATCTAAATAAATCAGTGGCTAGCAGCTTTCCTTCAGGTATTTCCAGGTCTCAGGTTTAGTCAGAGATGCTACAACTCATGACCACAGGAGCAATAGCATTTCCCCCTCTCATCCTTACACTCATTAATCTCATGAGTAAAGGCAAACATGCCACTTGATGTGCATATTTATTCTCTTTTAATTTAGGATAATATTAACCAGTACTCTACTTCAGTTTGTTGAGGAAAACTGAACATTAGTCACTAAAAGGGAGCTAGGAAATAGAAGTAGTAGAAAATTTGCTTCCTCAGCCCAATCCAAGATTGCTTCCCATGTTAAAATTGATTGGAAAAAACGGAGTCTGATGTGTGCTGGGCATCAAGGGGCACAGGTAAAATGTACAGCTTGTGTGACTCCTCTGAGAGAGCACCTGGGACACTGTGGCATTGCAGCTGGAGTTAGATCTCTGCTAGGCAGTGCTTATCAGAGGTTACTATCTCACCCTTAAGAAAGGTAGAAAGGTCACCAAGTCATTAAGGTGATTTTTTTTTTATCTCCCAAAAGCTGATTTTGAATTGCTGCTCCAGATCAGGTGACTTAGATGTGTAAATATTTCTGGTTCATTTCTGCTGCCAGCCACTCATTTGATCTTGCCCTAGTTTAAGTGTTTTTTCCTGAGCATGGCAGTGGCTGTAGTAGGAGAGGAATTTTGAACACTGTCTCATTGGTTTTTTTCTTTCTTTTTTATTAAATGGGCTTTATTTCTGTTGGCATTTATTAAAATGCATGTTCTCTCTTTCCCTTATCTCACTGGCTATATGCAGCAGTGGAGTGCTTCATTTTCCTGCATTGTCTGTGGTAACACACCCCAGCACTGCTTCATTTCTCCTTGAGAGTTGATCTTTCACACTTTCTTTCTCTGTTTATCTAATGTCCCCTGGAAGATGGGAAGAAAACAAGTCCTTAAGAAGGCATTTTTTTCTCTCTTTGAACATATAGTTTCTAATATACCCACTGTTTTTTTGTTTTATATGTTTGTTTTCTGGTATTTTTTTCTTTCCAAATATGCATAACATAACTAGTTCTTCTGTGCCACGGAATTGGGAGACTTGGACAAGCATTGGATTTGGAAAGAAATTCAAGCTACCTACTCTTTTCTCACCTCTCACTCCTAGGGAAGCACACTCAGGCTGTATCAATGGGATCTGTACTTTCTAGGTAAAATGTGAAACAACTACAGAATTTCATGTGGAGCAGAAATGGCAGGACAAATGCATCTTTAGGACCCTGAGATCAGCTCAATTGGTCAGAGCACGGTACTAATAAAGCCAAGGTTGCATGTTTTATCCCCATATGGGCCATTCACTTTAGAGTTGGACTTGATCATGCTTGTGGGTCTCTTCCAACTCAGAATATTCCGTGATGCTGTTTAAAGACCCTACTGAGAAGTAAAGTAGTTTATAAATTCTCCTGAAATGGTGAATAAGCAGAGTATTTGGGAGTTACAAAAGTAACATCTGTCCCTTTAAAACAAAAAAAAACCTTGGCAGTTAACTCCCCTACATATTGCCTCCAGGAACAAACAGGGAAAAAGCTAAAGAGCTGTCTGGACAGGGACACTCACAGTGGGAAAAAACTTGTGTGCCATATGTCCCCCTTCCATCTGTGTATGCTCTCTTCTGGGTCGTGACATCTGGTTCTGCTTGATATCTGGCTCTCATTCCTGTATTTTTAAAGTAAACGGGACTTAATTCTCCTCAGAGACTGAAGAGAATAGACCACATGCTGACTTTTAAAAGAAAAGCCAAGTTTTTCATAAAAATGTGTCTCCTCATCCTAGATCTGAATGGCTTGGTGCACGTATGCATTTAAATGAGCCAAAGATGTGCCAGCAGTCTGCTGTCACTTTTAAAAAGCTGCTAACTTTGGCATGTTTGACATTTTTGGAGGGTTGAGCCATAAAGTTAGTTGGGTAACAATATTAGAAGATGAATTGGCCTATTATTAAGGAAAGGATCACGTCCAAGAGAGCAGAGAGCTGAGGATGGGAAAAGATTTGCTGTTCCAGGGTGAGGGTTGGGGAGGTGAGGGTTGGGGAGCCATAGAAGCTGGCTGTGGGGATCCTGGAACCCCTGGAGCTGTGAGCCACACTGGCCTGGTGCCATGCAATGCCTCCACCTAGTGATGCCTGAGACTGGAGCTCTCCCCTTCCAGTAAAAGCCACTCTACATGAGATCATAATGAGGTTCTGCTGCTAATAGTGCCAAGCCACAGCATTAAAGAAAAAAAAAAGCACATCGAGAGGGAGTAAAAAAAAGAGGATAGTTTGACAACTGCTGTTCTGAATTATAATGTAATTATTATTTTTAGTGCTTTTCCTGTCCTTTGTAAGAACTAGCAGAGAACTTCGTGGAAAATGAGAGTGTTGACCTTTGAATCTGTGCAACTGTTAATCCTCAGAGCTGATTGGGAAATGGGAAGCAGTAGAGCTCTGTAGAGCTGTGTTTCTTAACCAGCCTCCAGCATATGTCAATTAGATCTAATTGAGCTACTCCTACCATTGGTTATTCCAAGAAGAAGACTGTGATTGGAGACCACTTTGTTCCAGCAGATCTGCTGTGCATCATGGCTGGAGGATCATTACTGGCCCAGTGCTACCCAGGCAACTGAGAGTCCTAGAATTTACTTGACTGAGGAATTTGGGCCTGATTTAATGATCTAGTCCCCTGAGCTGGGAACAAATGGTTCCAGTAGTTACATGGTGAGAAAATCTTGGAGTCTTGGATGCTGAATTGTTTATAGGAAGCCAGACAGAAAATGGACAGCAGGCCCCTAGAGTCCTTGAAGAAGAATTGTCTCAAGGCTGCCATCAGAGAGGAGCAGTCAGTGCATCATGAAGATCATCTGACATGGAACATCACAGCATTCTCAGGAGCAGAAAGCACCAGCTGCCTGAAATGACCAATCCTCAGCTCCCATTCCTTGCCTTGGATAGCGTGCTGGGATCCCAAGGGACCTTGCAAACTCTTTTTTTCCTAATGATATGTAGTGCTTTTCTTTTTTTAACCCCCTAGGTAGTAATCTACAATCACAAGGCTTGTAAATTGAAGAGAATTTGCAAAACAGAAGTGATCGGGAGGTTTCAGTCTATCTAGGAACTTTGTTAAAATATTATTATTGTTGTTAATATTGATATCAATAATAAGTGCAGCCAAACCAAAAATCCTGCCAAGGTTATGGCTCAGGCAAAATGATTCTGAATTCCAGAACTAATGGTGAAGCTGAGACTACAGAAAGTGATTAAAGCAATTAGCACAAAAAGGTTGGGCATTGTGGTTCATAATTCATTACCTTTCAGTAGTGTTGATTTTGTAGTGAGCACGCAGGTAGTAATTCTAAAAGCTTTGTATTAGTATATGCATTAAGATACATGAAGGTCCCAGAGCATCCCCAGACATGCTGCTTGTGTGGACTCTCAAAAATGCAAGGCTGCCAGGACCAAATTTTTTTTTATCTCAGCTATGGGAGGCAGTGAGCAGTCACTGGTATCTTGGGGTAGGCTAAGAGTTATGGAAGAGAAGGGCTTAGTGTATTTGGTGAGTCTTCAGGAATCTGTGAGTCAGGCCATGCATTTGTTTTCCTTCATTTTATCTCTCTTCCTTGAAACCCACCAAAAGGGGTTTCAAGGAAGAGATCTTGAGGTCAAAAAAGATGGCATCTAGCTGGCCTCATAATCAGCATCACATAGCTGTGTCTCTCAAAAAAACAACCACCTTACTCATATGTCTGCACTTGTAAATTACAACAGCTCCCTGCTGGAATTGGGCCAGAGCCCTTGAGACATTTCTCTGTGGATGTGAATAAGACAGGGTGGTGGCTATTTCCATTTCTGGAGTAGGTGGATAGCATGAGATGGTCTTCCATAGGAAATGAAATGAGAATTGTTTGCCACATCATAATGGATGTTAAATCTAAGTACACATTTTGCAAAAGAAAACATGTAATTTTAAAAAATAGCCATATGACTTCCTTGGTAGCTAAATAACATCTCAACTGAGGAAGACGCTGATTGGAAAAAAAAAAAAAATTCTTGTAATGCTTTGCAAAAATTTGACCTGGACCTGGCAGGATTATGAAATCTTAGTGGTCTGGCCTGACAAAGAAGGGAGGGGGAGAGGAGGAATCAAGACAGAAGCACTGTATGTAATTACTGATTATGATCATATGTTGCATTTTGAGCTACTTATGGGACACATGAAGCAGAAAAGTGCCATTTTATCTTTGTACCTACCCCCCTGTAACCACAAATGTTCTGAATATGGAAATATCCATTGCTCTTGGCTTTTTTTCTTTGAAGATAAATCACCCTGATGATCTTCAGATTTCCTGAGAGGGACCACCTCCTGGATCACCATATTCCTTTTACAAGCCCCAGTGTAGTGGAAATTCTCTTGCCTTAGATGCAGGGCGGATTCTTTTCCTTCACTCGAAGCTCTTGGTTTGGTGTCAGCACAGTATTTTCCAGCTGTGAGTATAGAGGTGGGCCTTTATAGATGAGCTGTGGCAGGAGTTATTTTTGACCTACACTGAAGAGCTGCACCTGTATTTCATAAAGGAGTGCAGGATATACCCACCTGCAGGTGGTCATAAATAAATCCCTAAGTGAGGAAACCAAGGCTTTTGTTGTGTAATGAAGTTTGGTTACGGATGCTGCAAGTCCCCACGTTCCTCCAGCTAGGGCTATGTCAGGGCTGGAGGAGGATGTGCCAGCTGCATTAGCTCCATCTGACCTGTTCCTCAGGCCAAGAGCTGTCTCACAGCCAAAGGATGCAGTTTACTTCCAAGAGCTGATGGGAGAAACAGAGGAACAACAAGCCCTGGGAGAAATGCTCTGCAGAGTCAGGCCAGCAGCTAACCCAGCCAGGCATTCTGTCTCCAGCCATGGTGAAAGGAGTACCTGAACATCAGACTGATACCTCAACAGCTGCCCCAGGCTGCTGGGCTGGCTCTCACATTTGAAGCTCCGCTGACACTGCGCACACAGAAGTCCACATGGGTTCCTGCAGAGACCAAGCTTTGAGTGGGAATAAATAGACAAAACATTAACAGGCTCAGGATATTCCTGGTGGTGAGAGCCTTTGAAGGCTGGGGCAGTACTGAGGTAGGGTTACAGTGCGTGTTGGGTATGATTTTACTCTTTGTTTTTCTTGATAGTCCTTACCTCAGAAGAAGTACTGAGCTACATGGTCTGAAGCAGCACAGCTGTTGTCATATTTCTATGACTTGAACTATGAAAGCAATGCAAGGGTGGAGCTATTCCTTTAAAGTTTGCTGCCACTGTTGGCAAGCGTTCTAGCATTCTTTTTATTTTTTTTTTTGTGTGTCACTTATTGATAGCTTAATTTATAAATGGCAAGTATTGGAAGGAATAATATTGTCTGAATTTTAGACTCATCAAAATTCAGCATTGTCTGCTTTTGTCTATCACTGCCTGTTTCTTTGTGTCAACATTCGTTGTCATTGTCCATTATGCTGCCTCAAGAAACTCCACAGTTGCTTTTTATCCTTCTATAAATTTGACATTTTGCCATGATTTCAGTAATTCCAACTAAATTCTTTTGGTTTCAAGATATGGTATTTCCATTGTTTATAGCAATAAATTTATTTGTCTTTTCAAGATTTAATGGACCATCTGAAGTGACTCAGTGAAAATCACCTTGAAATATTTTGCAAGCAGAGGTTCTATTTTTTTAATCACGATGCTATTTTTTTTGATCTTTGGAACATAAATATTTATTTTATCTTGATGCTGGTTATACTTTTACTGCTTCCTGTTGGACTTTACATTTTGACTTAAACTTCTGGAGTCTTCATCCTTCTCATTAATTTACCCAGAATTTCAGTCACTAGAAGTTAAATCCTTCTTTCTAGACATTGTTCACCTCAAATGATCAAACCAGAAAAAAAGGGTAGAATATTTTTAAGAAGACCAACTCAAAGACTTCAGTATCTCACACCTATTTTTAAAAGATTAATGTAACAATTGCTTTACAGATATTTTTTCTTCATTATTTTTGTCAGCCAGAGGGTTGCTGTTCTACTTATGACTACTTTTAAACTGCGTCTTTCCAGCCTCTAGCATATGAATTCATAGAAAAAGGATGCTTGTGATATAGAGAGATTAAATCAGTTTTATGGTTATATTTTTGTGAGAGACTTCCATTTCTGCTGAGCTATTAAACTTCAAACTGTGACTATCCAAAGGTCAGATCTGACACCTGAGGTTTTGCTGGGGCAGAGAACCAGCTTGACAGAAACATTGTACTGACTTACCAGTATTGATAACCTTTGTGATAATAGCAGGAGTAGAGTCTGTGGAAAGATTCTCCATACAAGCACTCTCATTCACAAAGTCTCTGGTTGGCTGAAAAAACTAGTAGAAATTAATTTGTATGAACACAGTTTTGCTTCTGTGATAGCCTGTGGAAGTAGAAACATCAATGCCTATGGACAATTACTCCATATGAATTTAGGCACACTCACAACTCCCAAAGGGAGAGGGAAGTGGCAGAAGGTGAGCACCTCTAAGAAATTCAGAAAGAGTTCTACTTTCTTATTTGGCTACTCTTGATTAATCCTTACTTTGAATTTAGAGGTAATTAATGAGAAATGCTTCCTTCACCCCCAGTCATGATCTAAGCTGGCCATCTGTCTTCTGAGAATGAATGTTAACAGAGCAGAAACAGTTCTGATGATAAAAAAAACCTGAATGTGTGCTGCACCCCCGCTCAGTTCTTCATTCTCATCCTGGCATTGTGGTTAGAGAAGTCATTAGGAAACTAGTGACCCTCCTTGCCCTGAAGAAGAATGTGTTCCCTCAGCTTCTCCTAGGACACTTTCTCCTTCTTCTGAGGTACCTGGGTGAACTTGTACCTGGGAGTACAGTTTTACTTGTTGAAAGAAAATGTATGAGAGACCAATCCACTTAAAAGGAGTCAAGAGCCTCAGAATATAAATTTCTTATCAATGTTCATCCCCTAAATGGCTAGAGCCAAATTTACTTTTGGCTGTTCTCTGTTTTTCTCATGGGAACTTATAAGTCCCAAACAAGTAGCATTGCAGTTTCAGGATACAGGATGGAGATGTAAAATGTAAAATCTTCAGATGTAAAAGTTCTTATAGATCTTCGAAGTTGGGTCTTCTGGTTTCTGGTTAATTTTCTGACTGAAAGCCTTGTCTGGTCATTGTGGATTGTTCTTAGTCTGAATTGTAAATAATTTTACTTTTGTAAGTCTTGTTACTGTCTGAGTTTGCAGTGTCTGACTCAATCAACTCCGTGTCACCCACCTGTCCTGTCACATCCACAGAAGTGTGGGAATGCCTGCACTGAGGGTGCTGAGGCAGAACGGAGCACCCTCGGCTTGGCCTGGCCTATCATCAATGTGTTACTGAGTGTGCAGCTCTGTAATGTCACCTGAGGATTTCAGGCAATTTGTTTAAGATACAAGAGCCTCAAGATCCTCACTGAGCTGACAGAGCGTGTGGCCCTCACTTGTACAATAATCTGAACAAAACATTCAGTGTTGCTTGTTGGGAGTCTAGTACACAGTGCACACTTACTCCAGAACCAAGAGTAGGTGAGGGCTTACCTGCCAGGATTTGTCAGTCCTTGCAGAATGAATTCATGAACTCATATGCATTTTTATATTTCTTTCATAATTTCTATTTATTACTTCTACATTAGGGAAGTTCATGGACCCACCCCGAGAGATACAAACATGTCCACATTAGGAGATAAAACCTGAATTTTCCTTCTTTTACACTTACTTGTTTTGACTGCTCTTTTGTAAATAGAAAGGATGTGAAATATGGTTTCTCCTTCACCCTGAGGTATAATTTCCACAGCAGCGGAGGGACCCAGAAGTGCCCAAATCTGCTGCTTTTGCAAACACATTTTTCCCACAAATTCTCAACTTTAATGCAGTCTGCAGTTGAGGCAGTGGCCCTGTTAAGCTGTGTAATGTGTCTGCAGTCTAGACCTTGCCTCTGTGGCATGATACTTCCTTCATATCTCTCTGGCACTTTGAGCACAAGGCAGGTTTCGTTTCCTTTTGTGCTCGCCTGGTGCGGAGAGCCCAGTTAGCAAAACCCAGAAGGGGAAGCCATGAGCAGTGGGGCAATGCCTGTGATAGAGCACCGTGGCTCTAGAGAAGTGCTGCTGAGCAGGATGCCCACAGGCCCTGCTGTCCAGCCTAGGTGAGTGAACTGAGGTTTCAACAGAGCTGTGTGGGGCTGTGGGACTGAAGTGGCTAGTGAAACACCAAGGAAGAGCCTGCCAGAAAGCCCATTTCCCCAAAGGGCTTTGACACAGCACTAAAACTGGGATTTGAATGGGAAATTGTCTGTTGGCATAAAATGTTAGGCTCCTTTGCTTAGAAATGCAAAATCTTGCCACTTTACATTTATTCGCAGTGCTCAAAATCCATCAGTTTAATTGTCCCCTCTCTGGAGAAGAATTTTTGCATGTATCTGCATTACTCTATATTTCTGAGCCATAAAGAATGGAAATTTGTTGTTGTAAGCCTTTTTTTTTTATTTTCCCCTAGAAGGTTTTTCTGCTCCGAAGTAAGAACAAAGTGGAGGAAAGGAGCAAACCTTTTCCAAAAGCACAACTTGAGATCTTAGAGGAAGAAATCTCCAGACTGCAGGAATTCCAGGTTTCATGGAAAAAAACATTCTCTTTTGGTTTTTAGCAGAATTATTAATTACAGTTCTTATGAGATGAAATTAAATAACTGACAAAAACAAAAATGTAATTTAAATTCAAGTGAGAGTTACCTATACTCTTGCATTTCTTCTGTTCCCCTGTTTATGTAAGAAAATAAGAACTGTCATACCAGCTTGTGCAACTTCCCCCACCCACCATCCCCTGGTCTATCCTATTGCTAACCAAAAGCACAAGCCATCAATAATGGGTGAAGAAGAGGATGGTAAACTCTGCCAGTGTCAACTGTAGGGGGTGAACACCCTCAGTTTAAAGCAGCTTTTCCAACAACACCTTAAGTGGTTGTCAGTGTGCCTCTCCTTCAGTCATGCCTCTTGAAACCAATTGCGCATTTACTTTGCTAACAACTTCACATGGCAATTAGTTTTGGGCTTTACTTATGTGGAAGAGTGGTGTTTTCTACTTTAACCATATATCTGATCATTCCTCTGTTTCCTTTCTCATAAGAGGTACTGAAAAATAGTTTTTAATTTTTCCTGGTGCTTGAAGTCCTCTCTTTTCTCACAGAAAGATTGCCACAGAGTGACAGACAATTTGGTTTATTCTTAAAGCAAAAGCCCTTTTTGCTTCTGGTATCCTTTAATAAGGAAATGTTTTTAATAACTTTTCATGAAGAATAACTTTTTCATCAGCTGAGACCAGAATCACACCCAGTGCTCAAGATAAGGATGTGTTGCATCAGTATAATAACATTTCCTGTTTTGTTCTCTGTTCTTTTGCTAGTAAGTCTTCACAATCTCTTTGCCCTCTTGGTAGATTCTGAACATCAGGCTTTTTTCAGGGAAAATGCAAAATGACCTCAAAATGTCCTTTCCATGTAGTGAAAGATCATCACATTGTATGTGTTTGTAGGATTATTTCTCTGACAATAGGGCTTTGTGTAGCTCAATAGCTGAAAGAAACCAAATAAAGCTAGAGGACATTTGATCTCAAGGCATTTCCCATACAAATTTATTGCTCTCCCAAAGCAATCATTCTGCTACAGAACTGACTGGCATTTCAGTTGCTTTCACAGGCTCAAGGAAACTTCCAACACTTGGGCCTCATCCTGGAGCCTCAGTCCTGGACTGGCGTGTTTGGAAGAGGCAGGTAGAGAGTACGGCTGTCGGGTGAGGCTGAGATGTGGTGCAGGAGGACAGAGAGGTGCTCCTGCTCGTGTCACACAGTGCAGAGCACACTCTTCACTGCTGGTGTGCAAGGACAGACTTGTTTCTGCAGGCTGTCAGCTGCAGAGGATAACTTCAGGAAGTTTGGCCTAAGGTCATGGACCCTGAGAGCAATTGGGCAGGAGTGCTTGAAACCTTCAGCTCTTTGAAAGCACTGAGGTCCTCAGAAGCTGCCAGCAGCCTGCAAACTCTGCTGCTGGCTATGGAGACGAGGTGGAACAGAGATGCTTACAACTGACATTTTTGGATATGAAACAGACAAGAACTGAACCATGTCTGGCTGAATGCACGCTGAGGACTCGTATTTCTAGTGTAGACATTGATTAGCTGGGGGTTAACCTCCCCACAGAGCAGCAGGGGCTTGGGCTCCATTGCCTCAGAGAATTGCCTCACAGAAATCATGGACCCAAAATCTGAACAATAATTTACTTTAAACGATGTTTGTCTTATGTTAAGTGACTCCATCCTTCAGCATTGTTTTCCTGTAGAACTCTGGATTACCCAAATTATAATGCCTACATCCTGTGGGGAAAGCACATGGGGTAGAGTTTCTACTGTGACTTTTCTGCAGTGTCTGCTTCTTACTGGCACCTTGCAGGACAAATTTTGGAACAAAGACTCACAGATCTGTGAAGTATTCCTGGTGAAGATCTGCCTGTGTTTGCAACAGGCCATAGTTACATATAGGTTCTTTTCCATGTAGAATCCTACAGAAATTATGATTTTGGCCTGATTGACAACGGAAAAGTGAGTAATTGATACACCAACACCATGCTCTTTGGCAGTAGTAGGCATGGTGAGTATGAATAAGAAAAAACAGCTCATTTTATATTGATGGGAAAAGATGATTGGCTCCTGGAACAGCTCATAGCCCCAGAAGACTTGCAGGAAATCATGTGGAAAACTGTAAGAAGGCTTTTGATAAAGAAAGGATTCTTGGTTAGTGAGGGAAGGCAAAACAGCTTATGCTGAGTTCCCATTTTCATGGTGGAGAAACAAGCCTGAAATCTGGGGTAATAGGTGCTAAAAGGCACTCTGCATGACATTTGGTATCTCTATACTTTACAGAGGTAGGCAACAGTCCATCTTCTCAGAATTTCTTAAAGCTGGCTAAACTGGAAACATAGAGTACAATCAGCAGCTTGTTTTCTGACATGGTCTATCCTAATTTCCATGTGAATACCTGCCGAGGGCCAGGCCCAGAGAAAGTTCCAAGTTCGTAGCTCTCCCTGTTTTGACAGATGCTCTAAGGTCTAGGAATTAAGTGCTCTAAGAATTTCTGAACTCTAGCAGAGTAGTCCTTGGGGTTTGGATGCCTGGCACTTCAACTGTAGAAAAACTAAAAAATATGATTATTTTTTATTACAGAAAAAAATAACTTGGGTGATATTTCATTTTTATGAGAAGTCTTGTTTTTCTTTCCAGAATACTTTAAACTTTCAGGGAATGCAAACTCCAAGTTGCAGCCAGATCTGATAAATGCAATTAGATGATACTAAAGAGGAAAAAAGTTCTTCCAAAAACCCAGTCCATAACCTAGAAAAAAAAAAAAAAATTCCTAAGTAGTGGTATCATAATTTTTTTTTTGTCTAACTAAAGCTCTGCTTTTGCATGCTGTCAGTATGTCATGACCCTCTTTTATCAGTAAGACATCAACTTCCAGTAGTTCATAGACATTAAGGAACAAGCAAGACTATTTAGTAAGAAGTCTTTATAAACAAAGTAATTTGTTAACAAATGGTCTTCAGTGACTTTCCAGAGAATTGAAATTCATTTTCGTTGTGTAAATTAATAAAAATTGTGTCTTATGCATCTGCCACATTTTTGTAGATACAACTTCCTAAGAAATTACATTGAAAAAAACCTCTTGGTTCTCAGGGAAGAGGTCAGATAGAAACAACGATATGCTAAGTAATTTTTTCCACAGTAAAAAAAAAATTGAATGGGTGCTGCATGGAAGGAAGTTAGCTTCCCATGCACTCTGAAGGGAGAGTTGCCTGTAAGGAGCTGGGATGACTGGAATGAATCTATGATGCTGCACCAAGAAATGGCCTCTTTAACTTAAAATTTGGAATATTTCACTAATGGACATCTTGGTTCTGCCCTGAAGTTATTTGGACACAAGTGTGCTGGTTACTTCAGTGTTTCTTTTGTGTATAAACTTAGGATAGGATAGGCTTCTTGCCCCAAGATAATTGCCTGTTCAGACCCATCCTCACCTCTGCACTGTAAAGCCATCCTGGCATCTAAGGACAGGGCCACCTGTGGGAATGGAAGATTCTAGAGACTCAGCAAAGTGTTTTAATTTCCATAAGAGCAACAGATGTGCTGCACAGATCCTCTCTCTGGTGGGCTTTGTGGTCTCCCCGTGGGGATCCTGCTGGTAGCCTGGTGACATTCAGACATTCAGAACAGCTGCTGTTATTTTCATTCTGGCTGGCTGTATCCAGACCCTGTGGGATGGCAGTGCAGCTGCTTTCCTCTTGGGGCAAGGCATGAAGCAGAGAAATTTAGAATTTCTTTTAAAAGGAAAACCAGTTTTAAGATACAAAGCTTTGTTAGTGATGTTATGGTTGTTCGAATATTGTCCTTGGCCTGATAACTATCATTGTTAGGTCTTTTATAAGCTGCTGCTGATCAAATAGCATACCAAGTAATGTGTCAATGTGTCAGCCAAAGGAAATACTTGCCATCCACATAAAAAAGCACAGATATGATTCTGGTTACTTTAGCCAGTTGCTTCCTTCAAGATAGTGACCTCTATTTTACATCCTCTGAACTTTATTACACTATCTGGCAACTACAGTGGATTTGAAAACCTTACAAGACACTTCCTTCTTCTGGCTTGGTGGCATGAAGGAGTGAGATGACTACGGTAAAAATACTGATGGCTTTGCAAAATCTGAAATCTTATTAATCCTTTGCTGTCTGCATGCATGCTCTCACTTACTGCTGTGTGAGAGCCTGCCATGCCAGCTGACCATGCCTGGGCACCATGGCCCCTAAAGCTGCTCTCTTACCCCTCTCAATAGGACAGAGGGAGGAAACACTACAAAAAGTCCATGGGTTGAGAAAAGGATAGGTGGATGACTTACCAATTACCATCAAAGGCAAATCAGACTCAACTTAAGGAAATAATTTTAATTTGCCAATTATTAGGAGTGTAAGATAGTGAGAAAAAAACCCCAAACTAATTCCATCTTCTCCCAACCCCTCCCTTCTTCCCAGGCTCAATTTCACATCCAAGTCTCTTACCTCCTTCTCCCAAGTGACACAGAGGGATGGAGAACAGGGATTGTGGTCAGTTTGTAACATTTTTTTTCTCTTTCTTCTTCCTTCTCACACTATTCCCCTACTGCAAAGGGGGTGTCCCTCTCTTAGGAGACACTTCACAAACTTCTCCAGTGTGGGCCTTGCCATGGGCTAGAGTTCTTCACAAACAGCCCTAGTGTGGGTCTTTACATGGGCTGCAGCCCTCAGGAACAGAATGCTCCAGTGTGTGTTACCTTCCAGAAAACCTGCTCTTACATGGGCTCCCCTGTGGCCTCAGTTCCCTCCAGGAAACTGCTCCAGCATGAACTCCCCATGGACTACAGCTTCCTTCAGGTCACATCCACCTGCTCCGGTGTGGTATCCTCCATGGGCTGCAGGAGGACAAACTGTGTCATCATGATTTCCCCATGGTCTGAAAGGGAATCTTTGCTCCAGCACCTGGAGCTCCTCCTGCCCCTCCTTGTTCCCTGCAGGGTTGTCTCAGGCCTCACTCACTGTTGCTGGGAGCAGTTTTTACCTTTTCTTATATATGTTCCCATGGAGTACTTGCCAATGTTGCAGATGAGCTCAGCTGTGGCCAGTGTGGGTCTCCTTTGGAGCTGGCTCTCTACAGGCAGCTCCTGGTGTCTTCTCACAGAAGTCACCTCTGTACCCTCCCAAGTTTTGCCAAACCAAATACATTCTGGCTAGGAATGTGTCCACCAACAGTGTCTTCTTGGGGTAACTGTCTCAAACTTCTCAATGAAAGGAACCATCAGAACTATTTGGGGACCAGCCCCTTCCTCACCCACAACGTGGGTGGTACTAGGGCTGCATGATCAATGATAAAGGCCAGGGGAAACTTTTGCCTTGGAAAAAGTCTATCTTTATTAAAATACTATAAACCTTGAAAAATCTTTCTAATTTCCCTCTTACAAAAACCTGAGATGCCTTTGTTAGCCACAAGAAGGGCACCACAACACAGAGGAACAGGAAGAACACTACAACCTCAGCAGGGTGGATCCCCACCAGCCAAAAAAACATTAGACCTGACACAGGTATGGGCACACCCAACAACAGCTTCCCCTGCCATCCCACCATTTGCCAATTCCACCAGAGTTCCCTGGGCTGGCCTCAGTAAATGGAGATAGTGAAACCTTTCTGGGCAGGGTCACTTGGGTCTGAATGTTTCTCTACTGTGTCCACTTTCAGTCTGCAAGCAGGGTGCAAAAACTGTACCCAGAAAATGTTTCCTGGCTGATTTAGGTATTAGGCAAGCAGGGCTAATGTGCTGCTAGGATAAGCACTGCTTCTTGGAGCAAAGTGAATGCTGATGCTGCTAAATTTCTGTTTCCCTATCTCTGCTTTTTATCTCAGGACTTTATCTTTTTCAATCTCATTATTTTTCCTCTTGCATGCTTGAACTCCTAACTCTTAAGATGTCAGTAACTTCATTCAGTATGAGTTTTTACTTTTTGTATCTTGTGTGCCTTTAGCTTGCATATTTTTCACGGCCCAGGAGTAATTTTGCCAACACATTTGACTTAAGTTCATACACTCATGCTGTGCTAAAACAGTAAATGAATTGTAGATTCATTGGACTGATGATTGTNCAACACATTTGACTTAAGTTCATATACTCATGCTGTGCCAAAACAGTAATTGAATCACTGATTGCAGAATCTCTGGACCATTGACCTCTAGTACTGGTAAGGACCTGTGGGGCCAGCTACATTCATCTTGATACCAATACTAAATTGTTCTTTAACACTGAGTGGCAGCTCCACTAGGTTCCCAGCAAATTTCCAGTGCTTCACTACCTTACTTTTTAAAAGATTTTTCTGCTATCTTGCTTAACTATCCCCTGCTTCAGTTCAAACCCATTACTTATCTCTTTGCTTTGAGAACAGATGATTCCCTTGCTTGCTGCAGTGCTATGCATACAGGCTGCCAAGGGAGAAATTACCCCTCAAAAAAATCTCTTGAGGTATTTCTGTAAGTTCTTTTTTCCATAAATTTATCAGAAGGATTTTGTTTTAGAAGGTTAGAAGGGCCCAAAGTTACAAGGCATTCAGCACAAACTTTAGTTTCCTATGGAAGCTGCAGAATGGCTTTTGCTCAGCTATCAACCATCCTCTTCAACCAGGAGCTCAGTTTCCCATCTGATCTGGGAACAACCTGGGCGTGGGGAACAGACTACAGGATAAAAGGCTCTTCTGAGGTATGGAGCGACACTGTGAGCACCTCTGATCTAAGTTTCAGTGGACTTCATGAGAGAATAACCTTTTATGTGTCCAGAAAATTGAAGTTAGCTTTACCTGAATATATTCAGCCCTTCCCTAGATAAAAGTGACATGTTGTAGTTAGAGGATATTGAGTGCACCACTGAGTGCAGACGGTTACTCCAATTTGGCACAGAATTTGTGCCAAGTCTCTCACATTAGGAAATGAGGGATACCTTGATTCTGAAGAAACGTTACAAACTTGAGCAGGGAGTAATTTGTGAGCTATTGAAGATAGGAGTCTGAACTCCAAAACATTGTGAGATTTCATTGTTGCAGGTTGGCTGGCTTCTTTTTTCAGCTCTTTTGCTTTTATTTTTTTTTTATATGGGAAGTGCAACCTCCAGACCACTTCAAAGGAAATGCTGCTATGCAAAGAACTGGGGAGACCATGGGTGTGACATGGGTAAGATTTTTGTATACTGGCATACAGTTGCTACATCTTTGTGTATGGATGTGGAGTTGTTGTGTACTGACAGTAGACTCCCAGGAACACTGGAAGGGACAAATGAAATTCACAACTCTGCCATGGAACAGAAACAAAAGTTTGAATGATCATAGGATAAAATCTTCTTTCCCTCAGAGACTTAATTTAGCTGTTGGTTCAGATAACCGACTCCTTCTTTGATCAGCTTAGCTTCAGTGAAGCAGTTTCCTTTATTAAAAACTGTTCCTGATTCTCCAGAGACTTTTCAAGCTGTTCTCAGGGAGCTGCTGCTTGACTAGACCATGCAAAGCTGTTACCTGTTTTCAAGCAAAATCTGTTCCAAAGTGCCTTCTGCCATCTGAGAGTCCCCTCTCTGTGCTCCCCAGCCAGCAGGTTTATTGCACTATAGTTGTGCTAAAAAGGAATAATTTGCAGTAAAGGCAAACCTATGCTAGTGGTAAAAGATATCTGATTTATTTGAACTATGAGATGCTATCTCTTATAGATATTTAAAATAAATTGCCACAGCAATTTCCATGTTCTGCTTTATTCAGTGGGAGGTGTCTCAGAATGAAGCTGTGTATCTTGCTGCTACACATATAAATTGCCCAATCCGGATAAAAAGAGCTCACAGTAATATCTGGTACAAGCTAAGCAGAGAAATCTTTGCAAAAGACCCATCCACAGACAACAAACCATTTCTCTGCTTTCTGAATTTTCCAAATGGTAGGTCAAATTTTTTTATATTGTCATTTAACCAGAAATAATAGAAGTATTTGATAAGAAAGTTTATTTCAGTTCACTTATGTGCTTCTTTATCTTGAGAAATAATATTAGATTAAAAGAGTGGGTATGCATCCAGGACAGACAAATAGTGTTGGGACTAACATAAACATTTACCTTGTAGTGAAGTGTATTTAGAAATGGATTTTGCCATCAATTTCCTGACTAATATTTTTACTAATTAGTCAAAGGCACAGAAGATCTTTACTCTGCAATTGATTTTTCAGAGTTTAGGATATTTATGTATTTTTTTGTTTAAAGATATTTTTTAAGGATAATGTGTATATCAACTCTAGAAATTCCATTCTTTAATACTGAAATTCCTGAATTTTACACCTACATCTGTAACTACTGTAATTGTTAACTCTTGTGAATGCTAGTTCTGGAATAAGTTCAGTTTTACTGTTGCAATTTTAATAGGATGTTTTCAGTCAGAATGGATTTTCTGGTTTGATAGAAGAATGAGAATCACTTCCAAAAGGTGTATGAGTTGTATATATCAATAAAATAATCCCACAAAACTGCTCTTTCATGGTTTGTTGTTTACATTGTAAAGACTGTTATGTTTTTTGGGTAGAAATGCAATACTATTTCCAGGCTTTGTTAGTGTGCAAGGTAATGTTTGTCACTTATGATGGAAAATAGAATTTTGGAAAGAAAATCAGAAATATGTTGCTAGCACAGTTGCCTTCAGAGAAGCAATGAGTTAAGCCCCACAGACCACTGCTTCTGCAATATTCACAGTGAGTTCCCCCTCTCTCACCTTCCCTTGGGAGTGTATCATTGAGAACTAGGTTTTGACCTGCTCAGATATTTATCCCAAATTTTGGATCCAGTGCTTTTACAGCACCAGGCTGAAGTTTTTGTTTACAGAGCTTCAGCTTCCACTCGTACCACGCAGTCATTCTAAGCTGCAGGAAGAAGCTGAGGCACTGTAGAACCAGTTCATCTCTTGCTGTTTTCTGGCTAGACCTGCAACCTCTGTGTCAGTCCATATTGAGGTAATTTGGTGTTTACTGCTGACTTTGGAAAACACAAACAGAATCACATTGCTTTTTTAATTGCATGAGCTCTTTGAATTTTTAGGGAACATTTCTCTTTTTTTAGAACCCTCTATATTGTACATGTTCACACACACAACCCTCCAACCCTGCTTGAGTTGCTGCTGGTACTCAGCAACTTAAAAATGGAGGGAAAAATCAATAAAGCTATCATCAGATTTGGTGGGGAGCATCTCAGCTCAAATATTTTGCATTCTTTTGGTGCAGGCTGGTAGCCCAGTATGTGTAAGGTCTCTCAAAGACATATTTTTTCAGTAATCAGAAGACTAATTGCAACAACTGGCAAGTATGGAGATAGGAAATTATGAATTTCTTACTCCTGAGTCATTCTGGCACTTATTAGAAATGTTGGTGAGAGCAAGTAATTGGCTGTCTCCCTTCCTGGACAAAGCTGTATCTCAAATATGGTGAAAGCACATCTCCTTGCAACTGTCTGGTAATCACCAGCCTTCCATTTCTAGGGCTGAAATAGCACTAAGGGACATGCCAGTGTCTCCAAGAGTGGTATTACTTGTGGCTAAATTCCTAATAAACACTTAGAAATAAAATATCAAATGAGAAAAACCCCTACTTTTCAGAAAGACTTCAGACTAAGTCTAAGAAATGTTTTTACCTTACAAATAAATCAGTTTAATTTTTGTCATCTTGCTGAGGTATCACTTAGACAAGATAGCCCTAAGGAATAGAAGAGCAGTTAACATAAATGCTGGTGTACTTTTTTGGGGGCAAATAAGTTGCTGGAATAAAAGCAAACATTTAGTGTGAAAAGGCTCCCAGTAGAGAAGGAATAATCTGGATATTTTTGCTCCCTGCTAGTGTTAGAAATAACTTCTAGGAACAAGCCTCATGCTCTGAATGATGACCAAAGATGAATTCTTTGCTGTGCTGATGCTGTGAATTTCATTGTGCCATGTTGTGACATATCTTTTTCTCCTAAGGGTCTGTCCAGTTCTGGGTCACTCATGACCAGGGACATGTGGTTCTGGGCCACCTTGTTCGTTCCTTCCAGGACAAAACTCTTGATATTAGTGTTGAAAAGTACCCTCTAAAAATCTGTTCACTTGGCCTAAGTTTTCCTTAAAATTAAAGATGTCAGTGGATTTGCACATGTATGTGGTGCTTTTTTCCAGCAATAATGAAAGCAAGTAGATCCTCACACATGATATTTCTCCTGACTGGTCACTCACTTCCTGTAAAAGGCATGGCATCAGTTTTGCTGTGACGTTAACCCTGAGATGCTGATTTTATGGTCTAAACCTCACCTTTCCTGTGACTTGTGAATAACCCTGCACAATATCTACAAATAGATTCTCACACTTTTCAAACACTGAGTTTTGTTATTGTTTTTTCAGTGTTTAAGAATAACTCTCTGGATATTATCAAACCTTCTAAAAGGAGAAACTTTCCATATCAATACAAAGCTGATGATATTTCTGAAATCTCAAGAAGGAGTTTGCTCCAAGTTTCAGACTTGGCAAAAACATAGGACTTGATAAATCTTGTCAATGTTTATTTAGTCTGGAAGTTTTTTGGCACTGAAATAGAAATTCCTTGCAGTAAGTGTGACGACAGTACTTACATTTCTTGCCTGTTTTTCACTGTTACCCTTGTGCTCACTATCTGCAAGATAAATTACTTTTCCCTTATAATTTGATTTCTCTTGAAAACAGCCTGTCTACTGCCTGTAGGACCCTACGGCTGCTGCTCACTCATACACGACAGTAGAACCCACTGCTCTGGATCTGCAGTGAAGAACTGCATTCAAGGCTTTTAAATGGTAAGTAGAATGCTTACAGCTATGTAGTATAGCTAGATGGCATGCCTGCTGTCTCCAGAGACATTCCTGGATTAGGTCAATTTAATGCCCATGATCAAATGGTCAGGTTTTTTAAATAAAGGGGTTTGCTGGAGAGTTCTTGAGCCACACCAAGCGGTGTGAATTACAGCTGGTGCCTATCAGTTGGACAGAAATGAAAACATCAGTGAGGTACAGGATCTGCCCTGCTGCTGTTAGCTAATTACACTATATGCTCCTTTACCTACCTTTCCAGCCCATTTCTTTAGTTCCCCTTCAGCTTAGCACTGTTTATGACACTCACCTGGTTTTGATCTTAATGCTAAAGTATTGTGTACCTAAGCAACTGATTGGATGTAACCTTAGTTCAAAACCACAGTGTACATTTTCAAACCCAGGATCTATCCTTTTCTAAGTTGAAGGTACAGTTTCAAAATTTATCTTCCTTTAAAAAAAAAAGGAAGATAAAAAGGTTAAAAGAGGCTTCTGCCTGAGGAGCACCATGACAGAGTAATTCTCTGACTCCTACTAAATTAAGTCATCACTGTAGTTTCAATGATGATAGAACAAATAACATCACCCCAAAGCTGCCAAACTGCTGCTATGTACACACACACACACACTCTACAGAACAGCTCCCATGATGCAGTTTATCACTACAGGATATAATTTTCTGTTCAATTTTCTGATGTACATCAATATAGCATTACTGATGCAGTCAGAGTATATTCTAAGATATCATTGTTTTTCTTCTTAGTTTAGAAATATGATGGGGCATATAGATTTGATCCTCCTATCTACCTTCCTCTCGGTTTCCATGACATCTGAAACATGTAAGTCATGTTTTAAAAATACTTTCTGATAAGGTTTTGTAGAAATGTGTAGGCTGTTTCCAAATTGGTGGTTTTATTTTTAAGCCTAAAGTTAGTGAGCTCACCTCAAGCCAGAAATCACAACTTAAAATCTAGCTTTTAGTATATATTAAAATGCACCAAACACTGTCCATTTCTATGACAGCAAATCTAGGTTCAGCTTCTGCCACATGGTACCTCTGCAAGCAGAAAGAAAAGGGTCTTGAAAGAATCTGAGAGTGGCTGGTGCTCCCAGCTGGGGCATGAACTCCAAGACCATGTCTTAATTGCACTGAGCAGCACACATGCACCCTGCTGAATCAGGGGTGTAAATGGGTGCTGTCCTCCACAGAAATGCTCTTTAATGCCCCAAATTTGGGGGTGTTAATTCAAAATTGCAATGTAACAATAATGTTTCCCTGCACAGGGGGTATGTCCAGAACAGTAAATTATTTCTGATGGGCCAGCTCTACTGACTCAGCTGTGTAATGCTGACCAGTGACACAGTGTTGCACAGAACTCATGTGCTTCTATTCTCTAGAGATGCTCATGAGATGCTTATTTGTCTGAAAAATGCTGTAAGATATGATCTCTAAATATTTATCCATATTATGAATTTAGCAATAGGAGTGCTAAGATTCAAGCAAATTAGATTTATTAAGATGCCAAATACTGCTGAAGAATTTGCCAAGATGATTTTCATGGATGTAATTGAGTTTAGATGAGGCCTTTCTCCTTCAGTGTCTTCCCTCTCCACACCATTTTTCCTCAAAGAAATCTGTACTTCCAATATGTTCCACCTTCGACAGGGCAGTGCTGCCTTTTCTGACCCTCCCTGATATGTCCCAGTGTCTTTGCAAGGCTTGTAGGTGGGAAAACTGGTAAAACTGTGTGGTTGGGGTTACTCATACTCATACCTGGCTAATTTAGGAGCCCCAAATTAATAAGTGAGATGACAATATCAGTGGAGATGGACCACTTCTTAAGAAAGAACCAGAGCAGAAGTGTTCATCATGTGGAGGCTCTCACCTCCTGATTTGTGCACCTACATGTCTAAAGCCATCACTACAAAGCATCATTTTTGGTAGACACTGCCTATTTTGGTTAACTGTTTGGTCATCTACTCCCATTTTCATGCTCCCTTGTCTGCTGCAGTTCCTCTGCCAATCTCAGTCTTTGTCCTGTCACCGTCCTTGCTCGTACTCCCATCTTTTTCTTTTCAGAATGCAGTTTATCTTTCAGAATAATGTTTGTTTTCAGGGTCCAGTACACTATTCAGGTAGCTGAGCACTTGAGTATTTGTCAAAATTGCTTGACTCCTAGTTTCTCTGGACCAATTTCAGTATTAAAAAGTAGAAGTATACTCAGATAAAAAAAAAAAAATTAAAAAATTAGCGTCTTACTCCCAAATTTTCTTATGTGTGACCACATGTGATTTATTTTTCTAAGCTTCTTGTTTTTCCCAATTATTTCTGAGATCTTTCCACTTTCCTACCTTCTCATCAGATTCTTCCTTTCAGGCTATCACATTGCTTTAATTTTTTTCCCTCCTCATTTTCACGAACTTCAGAGAGAAGCTGGTTTTTTGAGTTTTTATTTTATTTTGTTTTTCCTAAGGATCTAATCTACTGATTTCCTTTTTTTCTGTGATATTTTTCTACCAGGAAGAAAAAAAATCAATTTCATTTCTCTGTATTAAAAAGGCAGGAAAAAAAGCCCTCATGTATTGCATAAATAAATATTCATTATAATGAAGTAAGGAAAGATAACTACATTAAAGCGAGTATTTTTCTTTGTGTTTTATTTTGTGTTTTGAATAAAACCAGTATTTTAGGCAAAGATTTAAATAATAAGCTCATTGTAAGAAACCACTATTTTTTCTATTAAGTCCTCTTGTTTTTTTTACTTTGTGTCTGCTTAGAACCTAGGGATTCATTTGTCTGTTTATTTCTTTATTTGTGCTCCCCACATTAGTTACTGTTTTTGGAAACAAATGGCTCCATAACTCAAGGTAAACAAAATTTTTATTGAAAAACAATCTGGTGAAAATGAGCTTGCTGTGTGCCATCTCTGAAAGCTCAAGGAGGGTAGAGGGACATGACTGGCCTACTGATCCAGGACTGCCAAGTTCTCTGTCTCAGAGACAAAGGTTTAATTTATCTGAGATTTTAATCTTTTGCTCATTTGCAGTTGATGCTATGGAAGGTGAGGCTTTAGTTATAAAATGTCCCAAAAGGAGTGTGAAAATCACCTGGTATCGTGTGGATACTGACACAATAATTCCTGAGGAAGAGGAGGGATCACGAGTGTTTTCCATGGAACGGTTTCTTTGGTTTCTGCCCACTTCTAGAGAGGATTCTGGAAACTACACCTGTGTAACACATTTGTAAGTGTCACATGGAAAGTGGAAGGTGTAAGTCTGGCAAGAATACATATTTTGATAATATATTCTAATTGTAATTTGTGGAAATGATGACTTTTTTCCATAAGTTTTCACCCTGCAACTGCTATTTTTTATGGCAGACCATTAAAATCAAGCTGTGACTGAAATATAATAATCATCCACATGTTTATAGAATGACACACATTTGTTATGAACATGAATATATTCCATATAAAAATGCAATCACTGACATACCTTATTCTATTTTTAAAGTTCAAGTAATCGCACGAAGTCATACAACATGAGTGTGCAAGTGCATTCATACAAGCCAGGAGGATGTTTCCCAAGCCAGATTCGTTACCCAAATGATACTGGAAGAGGAAAAATTGTTTGTCCTACCATTGATAACTATAAAAATGCTACTATTGTCCAGTGGTATAAGGTAAATAAAACCCTGATTGTGCCAGTGTAGGTCAGAATACTGAAAAGCTCTTTGCAACCAAACACATTTTTCTTTTCCAGGACTGCAAACCTCTTCAGGGACAGAGATACTTCAAGAAAGAAAAATATATTTATATTGAGAATCCAGGAAGGGAGGATGATGGTTATTACACTTGTCAATTTATTTATACCCATAAAGGAAATGCGTTTAATGTATCGGCAACAAGAATTTTCATAAGTGAGGGTAAGACAGTAATTCTGTAGCTTGCTAAAATAAAAAGACTAAAGTTAACTTAGAGCAAAGAAAATTCATTTTTAAAAACTTTTCTTTTTAAAAAGAAGAAGTGTTTTGGTTGGTTTGTTTTATCATTTTATTTAAGATTTAGATCAGCTTTGTCAGATGAATTTTGCGGATGGCCGTCCACACAGAGCAAGACGGAATAAAGTCAGACCTGGTCTCATTCAGTTTTTTGTTTAAAAGACTCTGATGACTCTGGTTAGGTGCTGTGGCTGGTAGAGTTCTCTGGTAGCACATTTCTGAAATGAAGGATCTCCTCAGTGGGGTGCCACAATGCTCTGCTTTCTATTTTTTGAGGGCAGCAGAATTTGTGGCTAGTAAGGATTGTCTGGTGATCTCTAGATCAGTCATGTGTTGATGGCCTACAGCTTAATGCCTCTTGGTCCATCTCAGCCATCTAACATTTACTTGATAGTAGGGCTGAAAAAAAGTTCTAAATTTGTCTTGAACGAGACAAAATGAACATGATATATATAGAACTAGAAAATTGATGGATCTCAATGATATGTCTCTGTGATTTTGAACACAGCCAATCTGATTGAGATGTGTGAACTTTGGGTTGCCTCTAGAATGCAGTCTCCTCAGGGAGGCTTTGTACTTGGATGGTGGTCAGGAAAGGGCACACAGCAATTTGCAGTTTCAGATTGCATCAACATGCAAAACTTCAAAATGCATCTTCAGTTCTGCAACCAGCTCAGTAGAAAGATAGTCAGAAAGACCTTTTCTTGGGGGGTGGTGGAGAGCTTGAGTTTGGGTCACGTGGTTGTTTTGTTGCTGTTTAGTTTGTTTAGTTAATTTTTTAAAGAAAGTGATGTCCATTATTTGCATACTGAACATCAGGCTCTTTTGCTCTGAGGAGGCATGAAGCTTGTGGGCAGAATGCAGATTTGGAGTGTGGGAGCCTGGAATGCAGTTTTTGCTGCTGTGCCCAGATCTCAGTAGCAGAGTTTATTCTGATTATTCTGAGCTGGATAGAAGACAGGTTTGAGCAGAGACCCAGTTCAGTAGCTGGAAATGTTGTGCCTTTCCTCCTTTTCTACCTGCTGCTCTACATGATCACAATCATGCTTTACATGATGCTTCTCTGCCAAACAATTTTTGTTTGAATATACTTCCATTAAAACTTCTCTAACTATTCTGGAATACTGTTCTTCCTGGGTTGCAACAAAAATTCCTGGGTTTTATTTGGCCCAAAGGCATTCAAATTTACAAAAACGTTTGTTAAATTCAGGAAGATCTTGAAGTTCATATTACTTTCTTTTGAAATCCTTGCAGAAAGAAGAGATTGCAATATAGCATGTGAAATCTGGGCTGGGTTTGGCATGTCTGCTCCAGGTTTTGCTAAATTCAAAGTACTTAATGACAACTTCTGCAACTGCTATTCTTCTTGAGTTTAACTTCTTGAGTTATTTTTATATTTTATATTAAAATTAGTATGCTGATGAGTGGAGATGTTCTGTTTTGCTAATATTAGAGAATTACGATATACATTCCTGTTGCCTTGCAGATCCCATGCTGATCCAGAGGACTTTCTGCCTCTGAATGCTGGCAGCTAAGAACTTAGCACAGTCAGATAGCTGGGATGTTACTGGCTCTCTCCTGACTTCTATTTTGTCATATTCAGTCAGTCTGGGAAGCAGAGACTGAAATGTGTTCCTACAGACTTTTTTGGGAAATACGAGTTTTACAGAGGTGCCTTGAGATGAAAAAACTTAGTGAGGAAAGAGTTTGAAAGGAATATGTTTGGAGTTCAGATACCGCATAAAAGTACATATTAGCTATTTCTTATAATGGATATGAGTAATTTCTCAAATGTCTCTTAAAAAAACCCCCAAAACAGCTGAGAAAACACACAAGCCTATAACATAATTTACTTTTTTTTCCCCACTCAGGAGCTAAAACAGTACTTCAAAAACTAAATTTTTTCCTTACTTTCTATGTACAAAGGTAGAAATTAAATAGATGGGGAGAATATACCAAAAATATTAACATATACATACTCTCCAGAAACATTTGGTTGTAGGAATAAAAATAGATGATTCCAACAGGTATGTGAAACACTGTTAGTTTGCAATTCTGTTTTGTGATCATAAAATATTTATTGTACAGATTACAAACCCTATCTTACAAAATGCAGTTTCACAACTTGCTAATGCATGCTTTCTTTTCTTCTTTATTTTCTAAAGTGAAATACTCACCTCTACCACCTGAAATCGTATTTCCAAAGAATAAAGATGTAGTAGAAGTAGAGCTTGGTGAGTACAAATTTTAATTTGTTTTTAAATTAACATTTTGTAATGGTCTAGCAAACATGGATGTCTTCAAGAAGATGTAACGATGGAACTTCTCATCACAGTTTTGCACCATAATATTTACCAAATTTAATTGGTAAATTAATTACCAATAAAATTTATTTTAAATAAAATTTAATTATCAGGGGTGTGAAGTTAGGTATAACTGTTGGGTTATTTAGGCATTAAGTGACGTTTAAGAAGATTTAAATAACTTGTTCTACTCACACTGGGATAGACCAGGATTATTCACAGAAGGAATCATATTTCAGCTGAAAGGTGACAGCTTTCATCCACTTCAGAGAGGGCTGTGGCTAAATCCCTTGAAACTGCTTGATGGTCCCCCTAAGAAGGAAGGATGGACTGTTCTTGTGACTAGAGCTGCTCCCTGCTGCTTTCAGTGCCCACGTGGGGACAACGCCTGTGTCTCTGCTGAGGGGTGAAGGACAGCAAGGAGCTGGCTGCTGGCCCTGAGGCTGGGGAGCACGGCATGTCTCATAGCCATGGTGGCTAGCAGTGATAGACCAGTCTGCTGGGAGATACTGGGAGATACTGGGAGATACTGGGAGGGCTGAAGGACAGGACCAAACAGTGAATTTAGACAGAGCTGGCTGGACAGCATATGATGTAAGGCTTGCTCCTGGCTCGCTTCTGTTCAGGGCTAGAGATGTTCTCAAGGATTCAGATTCAGTCTGGGTAACTTGCACTGTCAGAACAAGGTGTTTCTGGTAGGAGTGAGCGTTGTCTGGGGTTTGTCTTTGGTCAGTGGAGAAATATGGAGCTCTCCAGCAAGAGACTAAACCCATCTGAAATCTAAATAGGTTATCCAGGATGCCTGTCTCACTGGGCAAGTGGGGTGAAGCAGGGCCAGTGGGAGAAGGGGCTGGAACTACCACTCCTCTGTTTCTGTCCTACAGTGAGACTGCTCTGGTAGCAGATACTGCAGGGGTCCACAGCCCTATCTGTGCCACGAGCTGGGGCTCAGAGACTTGCCAGTTGACTCACATTCCCATTCTCTTTTCCCTCTTTCCCCCAGTTGTTTTATTGCTCAGAAATTAGATGGTCTCTGTTCGAGGTCAAGCTTTCCCTAGCAAGATGGTCAGTGCCTAATGCTCTGTGGGCTCTGCCTATCACTGGCACTGCTTGCATGGGACAAATTCACTTGAAATTTAAAACCCAATGGCTGTACTGGTTCTATTGTCGCCTGTTTGCAAAAATGAAGGGATTTCTCCATGCCCCCTAATACTAATTCATGATCTAACCATAAGGTTTGATAATCTTATCTAAGACCTGCTTAGATGCAGACTTACATGGAAACAATTTAACATATTTTAATTTTACTTTCTTTCAATGCAATGGTGACTCTTTGGAATAAATATTTCCTAATGGGAAATACTTAATAAGTAATTTCCTGTTTTAGTTTTGCTTGGACTAGTTTACTTTACTTTTGTCCAACTTGATTAAAATCCAAGATAAGGCTGCACACAAGTCTAACGCAAATAATATATGCTGAAATTTAATTAGGTTATTTCTGTGTACATTTGTGTGTCAACCACCATATTCTTTCTATGTTCCTCACTAGCTGATTACATGTGTCAAGCATCACAAGTAAAGGGTACATTGCCTTCATCATAATAAATATAAATAATTCCTTTTGTAATTCCTTGGTGCATTATTGGTGCATTTGTTTAAAAATTCATTTTACTGTTTCTTTTTGTCTATCCTATGTATCATTTTGTCAGCAGTAGTTCAGAAAAATATGTCAAAATTGTTATGATAAAACTCACAAGTTGTATGGAGATTTGTAGAAAAAGATGTTATGAGGGAAAAAAAATTATATTTTTCATCAAGGGATGTTTACAGCTCTGTATCTTGATTAGGTGCTGCTTTGTCTCTGAAATGTCAGGCCCGCCTGGGGATTAAGAAACAGCCACTGGCTGCTGTCAGATGGGATGTGGATAATATCCCAGTGAAAAGCCTTGTTTTTTCAAGATTTCATGAAGAAACTAATTTGTAAGTGCATATAACACAGAATAATCATTTTCCTATGCAAACTGTGCCTAGTCAGTGAAACCAGTGGTACCAGCTCTTTCTCCTTCTATTAGTTTTGATGGACATGAGCAAGTATACTATGAAGAGACCACTTTGAATATTACTGAAGTGAAAAAGGAGGATCTGCAGTCAAATTTCACATGTACAGCCTTGAACACGATGTACAACACAAGAGTCACGGTGACATTACAACTCAAAGGGTCATCTGAGGGTAGGATTTTTTCATTTCAATTCTTTACACTTTGCACTTAGTTTGAAATATGTTAGTGAGTTTATTTTATTATTTGTTTTAGATGGTAAAAAAGTTTTAGTTACTAAGAATCAAAACCAGCCTGATTCTCCCCTACATGTTCAAGCCAGTTGCAAAATTCTCGTGACCGAGTCCTTGGGGCTGGCGAGAGAGTGGTACATTATTCAAACAGTATCAGCAGGAGATGAAATATGCAGAATGTGACTGTATCAGCTCTGTAATAAGAATATCCTTTTTCTAGGATATTTATCCACTGTGACAAATCAAACTGTTGTTTCTAGTGTAAAAGCATGGCAGAAAATAGGCAAACTTTAAAAACAAGAGTTTTAGCTGCTGATTTGCCTCTTTTTTTGTCTTACTATACTGCATGCACTGTAATGCCCTTTTTGGACTGGATGTTGTGTGAATCACCTCTTCAAAATCACTCTTTATCTCCTCTGAGTGCCACTGTATTCCCTCTGTGCCACACAGAGGTGTGAGTAGCACTTCAATGGCTTTCCCTTGGTTTTGTTTTTAAATTCTTGGTTCTAGTAGTACCTGAAACAGAAGGAAAAATCCAGGGCAGTAAATGATGGGCACAGGGATAATCCTTAGCTTGAAGGGGAATTTTATTTTTAAATAGAGATAGCCAGATCCCCAAGCACTCTTGCCAACACCTCTGAATCAGATTCCTATGGCAGAAAATGCAATTTCATCTGTGAAGGCTCAAGAAGCAGCTGTGATCAATTGTTTCCTTTTTCATCCCTTCAGATACGCTGAACCACCAAGAATAATGAAATCATAGAATGGTTTGGGTTGGAAGGGGCCTTAAAGATCATCCAGTTCCAACCCCATGCCAAGGGCAGGGACACCTTTCTCAAGACCAGGTTGCTCTGAGCCCCATCCAACCTGGCCTCAAACACTTCCAGGGATGGGGCATCCACAGCTTCACAGGGAAACCTGTTCCAGTGCCTGACCACCCTCAAAGGAAAAGAATTGCTTCCTGATCTAAAAGTACTCTCTTTTCTCGAGGTCTTTGAAAGTAAATGTCAAGACCTTTAACAGGGGTTGGTTTTCTATAAGAGCAGTGGGAAGAGTAAAATCAAGTGTGCTGGGATGGCAGGGTGTGCACAGACCCATGTCCTGCTGCATTCTGGACTGCTCATGACTTTCTACAGGATCATGGCTTCAAAGCCTAGACAAATTTCCTTGCTGTAGCCTAGACTAGAAGGTTTGTAGGAGAATTGTAACAGCACAACAGCACCCAGCAGGAAGATGGCAGGAGATGTTTTGGTTGGATAGGCAAGTTTGAGTGCAGCATCACTCAGAAGCTGGAAGCACACCAGCTCTGCGCTGAAGTACCTGAGTGTGGGAGTGTACTTGCAATGAGAGGGAAGGAAACTGAGTAACATTTTCTGCTCACTAGTGTATCAATACAAGTCCCTTGTTGGCCCCATGTTACAGACTAGGTGAAGGAGAGCATATAGCATATTCTGTATTCACCCCATGAAACATTGAATCTAATTTCTATTATAGACAAATCTTATTTTTTCTTTTATTCATAGGTCTTCAGTAAATGCTCATGAAAGCTCTTGATTATGACCCTGCTTTCCCTGCTTTTTTTTGTATGGATATCTGTGCCCTTGTCCTTGCTGCTGCTGTTGACAAGGTGTCTGCTTCTGCTCCTGCTCCTTGGTGCTGTTGGTGTCAGCAGTGCTATGTCCACTGGCCGTGCTCTTTAGTTTTCTTCACTCAGTCCTCACACAGCACAGCAATATTTGTGCTAAAGCAATGCTGCTTGTTTCTCAGAATAATAAAAATGCTATAGGATTAGCTTGTGCCTCTCATCTTGTAAATGCGCAACAAAGATGCGCACACGCCTTCTTTTTTTGTTTCGTGTGTTTGTATTTAATAGGAAAAAAATTTCCAAATATATGATTGCTCCTCAGTGTTTCCCACAGCACAGCTTGTGTCAGCTAGCTACTATCCTGTTAATGTTTTTTTTTTTTTACACAGTCATTCAAAGTAGAGATAAAGTTCAGCCCAAAGCATCGGCTCTGTTCTTCCTCAAAGATGTCTAATGCTAAAGATAGCCTTTTGGCTCATATTTTGTAGACTGATGTGGACAGGAACTCTAGATCCAGATCTCTGCCTTAACTGTCTGGGAGTGCATCCACCTTAGGAGCCAGAGAAGATAGAAAAAACTGCTGCTCTTCTGGAGTTTGTCTGGAACTCCTTCAAAAGTTGCTTTCTGACATGTTTTCTCTGGCCTATCCAATATTAGTTCTTGTGAGCAGATAGTTCTGTATTCCCATTACTCATGAATATACAGAGAAGATGGCTTACTCATGAACTCAGCTGCTAAACAATGCAGTAAAGTCAAATGGAACAACAGGATCTATTCAGCCTTGTTCAGGGGCTTCTGGCACTTGCCCCCATTGTGCTGAATGTTTGCTAGCGAATTAAATTAGTGAACGTTCATTAGTTTATTCCAAAAAATGAGAGGCTATGCCAGCATTACGGGGTATTGAACCTGCTCTTACAGGAAGACACCTCTGTGGGGCTCTTGTCTGACACATTACAAACCACATGGGCACATAGCTTTTTTTCCAGCCTTGGTCTAATCAGTGCAAACCCAACTACAAACAGCGCTTTTAGGTTCATCACTGCCAAAGTTGATGTTGGAACCTGTTTCTTCTCTAGATGTTTATTGAGACTTAATGCAATACACCAGTAATTGTAATGTTGTGATGAGCACACTGTCAGCAAATGCATTGGTAAGAAACAACATCACACTCTGATGCTTGGGTCAGCCCCTCCAGGTAGTGAAAGGAGTTTCCTTACTTTGTGTGTGTCTGTATGTATTGACCAGGAAAGTGGATCAAGTACTAAAATTTGAAGGGGTCAACAAGGACCATCCAACCAGGATTCCTTCATAGGCATCATGTGACACTGTTAAAAATATGGCCACACTTTGCTTTAGAGGGATTGGGGTTTCTTGCCCAATCTTATTGGAAGGTGTTTCCTCCTGATCCAGTTCTGGTGAGGTAAGCTTCATCACCTAACATTTCTTTTCCCTTTAAATGCCAAAGGAAGAAATGTAAAGAATGTGAAAATCTTGTTAAGTTTACCTCACATCCGATCAGAGGAAAGGGAAAATGTACTTGTAAACTCTTCATTTATGTACCTTTTCAGCAGAATTTCTCAGGCACCCCCTCCACTAAACCAAATCTCTCAGCACCCCATCCTAGCTATTCTGGAACACTTCCAGGGGTGGAGCATCCATAGTATTTCTGGGCAATTTGTTCCAGTGTTTTACCACCCTCAATGTAAAAATGTCTTCTATATATCTAGACTTTATCTGTGCTTGATAAGTCTTCATATCTGATGTAAAGGTGGATGGATTCTAGAGCTTTTTACATGAGGGAAACTGGAACTATAGTGGGTGGCTCCTTTCTATCTGAATTTTTCTTACTCATCATTGCTATTGCATGCTCCTTGACCCTCTTGAAAGGAAAAGGCAGGAGAGAACATCATCTGATTTCAGCATAGTTTATTTTATATTGGTGATTGGGGCATGTTCTGTTTTCCTGCTTGTCTAGTGCTATCTTAATTCTTATCTTGCAGATTTCATTACTTGCACATCCTCTTTGTTCCCTATTTGTGCAATCATGCCAGAAACCTCCATGTTTCCTTTTATGGATTTTTGTGCGTAGGCTTCGATGTCTCACAAAATGGTTGTGGTATTAACAGTTTTTAAAACTTACAAAATACTTAAACATCATTGTCAGCTGTGTTTTTTAGCATAAGTAAGTCTGTATTCAAAAAAGTGAATATTAATTATATACTGTGTAATATGCTTCTAGTTCAGGGGTCTATGTGTTGGCTGTGCCAGCTGGGGAAGGAAAAAGCGTTGTCATCTCTGTTTGGAGCTCCTGAAAGCTGTAATGGATAGGATAATATAAGGATATGGGGCTAAAGCTTCAGCACACAGGTTAACTTCTCTGTGGCTAACAATATATTCCTCTACTTTGCAGAGGTTCTTCCTTATGTCCTCCTGATCACAGGATCTCTAGTTCTGCTAGGTGCAATAGCAGTCTCAGTTATCCTTTACCAGTCCTTCCGAATTGATATCGTCCTGTTGTATCGGGAGACATTCCAGCCCTACTCACTCAAGGATGGTAAGCAGGATTTGAGAAAGTTTACAAAAAGGAAAATGGCAAATCATAGAGAAAGTAATTTATTTGATAGTTGCTAACTCGTGTCACCTGAGCCTGAGTCTTCTGTTTCTTATACCTTTAGTAAAGAGAAGTCATACATAGCTCTGAAAGTGCTTTACATTCCCATGTTTCCTGGGTTTTATAGCACTGGATTACATAAAAGAGAGATTCAGTCCTGATTTTGTCGTTTTTATAATGGAAGTATTGGTCATAAAACACCATTGAATGCCATTGAAAATCTGATTAAGTGCTATTAACTGTTCGTGTTACATGCTTTCTAATGTAAAGGAACAAACCTGATGTCTAATGTGTTAAAAATATATGTTAGAGCCACACAGTTTTTGTAGGCCAAAAAGAAAGATACTGATGCTAGAGGAATGCATCCCATCTAACTTTATTGGTTGCTTTCATCTCAAGATTCAGACATCTACATTTAGTCGTGTGAAATGAAAGTACACGCATGCAAGTTTCCATCTTAGACATGAAACCTGGAGATGTGGCTGGGTCCAACCCATGTGGCTGGGTCCAGCTCTCTAGCTGTAAGCAGCTGGTGCTGTTGGGGCTGCCTTAAAACTTAAGTGAGACCTGAACCCCTCTGCAGGGGGCAGCTGAAGGGCAGGCAGTGCCTAATGACGTGATGAGGTGCATGTTTTTAAGAGACCAAATCCAGCTAAATGGACAATTTTTAAATCTGAAGCTGACTCTTGCCACAGATGTCTGCATGGTAGAGATCTACAGCTGATCTTCTCATTAAAGAGTAAAGAAGTATGCTTTTTAGGACAGTGTCCATGTAAGTATATTTTATGATGAAATTACTCAGACTCTGGAAATGGACATTTCATTATTATTACAGAATCACAAAATCACAGATGCACAAAATCAGTGAGGACGTCTGGGCTCATCGAGTCCATTCTATGACCAAACACCACCATGTCAGCTAGACCATAGCATTCAGTGCCATTTCCAGCCTTTCCTTGGACACCTCCAGGGATGATGACTCCAACACCACCCTGGGCAGCCCATTCCAATGCCTAATCATCTGTTCTATGAAGAAATCCTTCCTAAGGTCCAATCTAAACCTCCCCTGGTCCAGTTAGCACTGTGTCCTCTTGTCCCATCACTGGTTGCCTGGGAGAAGAGGCTGACCCTCACCTGGCTACAGCCTCCTTTTGGGTCATTATGGAGGGCAATAGGGTCAAAGCTGAGCCTTCTCCAGACTGGATAACCCCAGCTCTCTCAGCTGCTCCTCATAAGGATCTATTGTTAGAATGGTTCAAACAACAACCTCAGCAACAAAAGAAAGGATATGGCCATTTCCACCAGAAAGAAAGAAACTTTTGGGGTTAGAATAAAAATGCTGTAATGGAAAACTTAATGCAGAGAAATGAAGCAAGGAATGAAATAAATACTTGGCTTGATTCTTGGTTCTGTTTATAAGACTGTTTCATAGGAAATGGGATTTTCACTCAATGATGTTGTGGGAGTGATGAATAAAATCTTCAGGATAGAAGAATTTAAATGGCATATCTTGTGCTGAGAGACAAAGCCTGTTAATAGTGAATTGTATCACTGAAATAACAAATGCTGAGCTTCATTGGTGTATCATGCTAATATGCATTGATCAGTTGAAATCTTATTGCATATACTTTGGAATACATTCTTCACGATAGAAAGGCCAGGTTCTCCAAAGGTACAATCACACATGACAAAACAACTGGGCATGGGAAACACCAAATATGCACAGTATTTAGTTTCCAAACATGTCCCAGATGATGTACATCATTCAGATTGGCCAGAGCTTCTTCTTAGATCTGTTTCAGTGACTGATATTTTTATTTCTCTCCTACTTTTTTTGCAATAGACAGCTCTAATTCATGTTAACACAATACTCCTTCCTCTTGTTTTGTCTTATAGATGGGAAGATATATGATGCATATGTTATCTACCCCAAAAACCACACCAATGAAGCTAATTTTGTGGAATATTTTGTTTACCAAATCATGCCAGATATCCTAGAAAATAAATGTGGATATAAATTGTGTATTTATGGGAGAGATATATATCCTGGAGAAGGTAAGTTGCAGATCTGATTATGCACTTAATTACTTGTCCAGCTTGAGGAAATTGTGATTCTAGTCCCTTTTATGTGTTTATTCGAGGTCACTCTACATTCCTGACCTTGAAGCTCATCTCAGCAGACATCTGTCTGCTCTTTCAGGCCAGGTGTCACAAGGGCACTCTGTGCTTTCCAGTGTGCTAGGAAAAGCAAGCCACAAGGAAGAGGCACAGACTTCTTATTATCTTGTAACTCACAGGAAACATGACCTTTAGTGTGACTCTTTCAAGCATCCACTTGTTCTTTGGAAAGTCTAGGTCTGCACAGCCATTATCTGGGCAAAGCCACAACCAAACTGTGCGTGAGCTGGCTTGGCTGACTACAAGACAAGGAAGAGGAGTAACCCACAAACTCAGCTGATCAGTGCTGTTACCTCTTGGGAGTTTTCAACCTTTTGTGAGGGTGTTAGAGTCACAAGAAGTTCAGCTTCTTTTCACCAACATGTTATATTTTCCCTTCACACAATTCCCAGCACTAGTTCAGGAGAGAATTGGTATGCTTTATTCCTGCTTTCTTGTCTTTCAGGATGAAATCATGTTAATTAACCTGTGCTAATTTCCATATACACACCCTCCACACTGTTGTGTATGATTGCTGCCACCTAGGTGCTATCTGCTCTCCTCCAGAGCTGACTTGTCTGTTTATCTTGTGCTCTGGTTCTTCTGTAGACCACATTTTCTCTCTCTGTCAGTCAGCAGGCATGAACCCTCAGCTGGTGCACTTTCTGTTTCACATTTCTGAAATAATCTGCATTGGGCCAGGTGTCATTCATCTAGCCTGCGCTGAGGCTGAGATCTTTGATGTCCTTCTCTTCTGGAAAGTTGTGGAAGGGCTGCCTGGCCTTGGGAAAAACGAAGGTGAAGAAAATCTGCAAAAGCTGTTGAGCCAGACCATTCCCAGATCCAGCATGAGGAGCTACAGTTGCTCACAAAACTGTAAATGGCAAAAACTTAACCCCACTTGCACTGGTCTGGCAGCCCCCCAGCAAAGGAGAAGAGGGTCCATGTGGAGCTGGCTGATGCATCTGCAAATCAGCTGGTTTATTAAATAATTGGTGTGTTGAGTTTCCTCAGCTGGGCTCCTACTTCCTTTCTTTTGGCCCAGCATTACAGTGGCAGTAGCACTGATCAGCTCTCCCTAACATGGCAGTGGGAAATTCAAACACCTTCAGTTGTGCTTACACACAGATGCTCTGAAAGTCTTGATTTACCCCTGCAGGGTGAAGGCCAACACAAGGCACAGATTATTGTATAAATTAGCATATGATAACTCAGGAAAATTAACTGTAATTATCCCTACCCCACCTGGAAATAAGCCTCTTAGAAGCAAGTCACCCAAAAGCCTCCTAATGACTGGTTTTCATGGATAAATATTGCAAGATCATCTCTAAGGCATTCAACTTGGTACAACACAATTCCTTACATGGACACTGTTGATCAAACACAATTTTGATACAGTCAGATCTACTTGACCCTAGGTCACTGGACTAGAAATTCCTAACAATGCTTAAAAGCAGTGAAAATATTAATGTTTCAACCAGAAAGCCATTTGAAATGAAAGCTTTGTGTTTTGGGCTTTTTGCTTTTCTCTCCCCCTGCCCCATCCCCTTTGGTTGGTCATTGTTTTTTTTATCTTTTTGACGGGTTTAGGGGATAAAGTCTTTTTCTAATAAATAAACAAATTGTATCAGAGATAGAAATGATGTCTAGTTAAAAACAATGAAAATGGAGTTTCCAATCTCAAAAGAATTTTAAATTCTTTAAAAAGAATGTAATGTCTCATCATTTTCTTGTACATTGCCAGATGCAGCCAGTGCAGTTGAGAAGAGGATGCAGAAGAGCAGACGTCTGATCATCCTGCTAACACAGCAGCTGATTAATTCTAGAGAAGATGCTTATGATCAACACATTGCTCTATACAATGCCCTCATTCAAAATGACACAAAGGTGATCCTTCTGGAAATGGAGACAATTGGGACTTATGGGAAGCTTCAGGAATCTCTTAGGTTTATTATTAAGCAGCAAGGTACCATCAAGTGGAAAGAGGAGCACACGGTGCACCCACAGTCACCCAATTCTAAGTTCTGGAAACAGGTGAGGTACCATATGCCTCTGCCATGCAGGCCCTCACACTCAGCTAACACCAAAATCTGCAGCTTGGAAAACAGTGCTGCACTATCAGGATGGACTATCAGGATGGACTACCAGCTGTTTTCCCTTTGAGAAGATACATGACTGTACAATCTGGAAGTCTGGCTGTGTTTTTTGAAATTTTTCAGTCCTTCAATTGAGTAACAATGGGGTAAATTGATGGAAGAGGTCTAGGAAATGGAGGGAATATTTTATAGGTATGAGAGTTCTATAAAGAAATAATTCTAGATTGTGTGGAGAATTTTGCATGTCACAGAAAACCAAATGTACCCATATATTCTTATATATAGTTGTGTATATAACAGAAGGTTATGTTTGTGAATAACTGAATTCCTTGTGGGTTTACTTCATCTTTCTAATGCAGTTGATAAAATATAAATGCTTTCTGTGTTATTTGACTAGAAAGTATAATGTGTATTTTGCAACAAAAAAACTATAATGTTATGCTTTTGTTCATTTTCTTTTTTTACACTTTTGATTCAATAGGGTACTCATAAGATGAAATTTTATTTTTCCTTAGTATGGATGCCTCAGTAAAGTATCTTTTGAGACTGATGTGAATACAGCAGTAAAAAAATGAAGTGTTAAGGGAAATAAATGCACTGATATATCTCTATATCTATATATCTCTATATCTCTATATCTCTATATCTATATATCTATATATCTAGATATATATGTATTAATATAATATGCATTGTTACAGGAAATAAATGCACTGATATATCTCTATATTTCTATATCTATATATCTAGATATATATGTATTAATATAATATGCATTTTTACAGGAAATAAATGCACTGATATATAGATATACATATATATGTATTACATGCATTATTAAGGGAGATAAATGATACATAAAAAGGTATTTTATATGTACTTTAAAATATTTTCTTTATCTATTAAAATGAATCTCACACAAAGGGGACATTTTAAATCTTTCAGGTACAATATTCATGCTGTTACTGTGATTATTTTCTCCAGACAGAAATAACATATTAAAATTTAGGATGTTCTTTTGATACACGGAGCCATCCTTTAAGCTACTGAAAAGATAGACTGCTTTTTTATAACAAGAATTATCCACCTTTTTTCCATGCTTTGGCCTCATTTGTAGTCCTACTTTCTGATAGGAAATAACCTTAGATGCAAAGGTCAGAGCCAAATCTCCTTCTAGTTCAGGGGAACAGGAACAAGATGTATTCTAGTGCAGGTATCCATGCAAACTTTAATCTTTTTAGATTTTCAAACCCAGGAAATGCTTTCCGTCAGAGAAGGCTTCGTTTTCAGCTTTAGACTTGCTACAAAATGAACTTAAAAAGTGAAAATTAGATACAGAACACTTATTGTTGCTAAGTCCAGGATTACAAATAGGCAAATTCTTTCCATTTACTGTAAATTTTTATTGAATATGGATCTTCAGACTTATAGATATCTATTTTGAGTAGAAAAAATGTGCATATAATATATGTATAGATATTTTTCATAATTCAATTAAAAGATCTATGGCAAACTGGGTAGTTTTTCAACAATGAGTTGTATTTTCAAGTGTTCATTCACTCATTACTCACTTCATCACAACTGTAAAGCATCAAATGTTACATTTTTTTATTACCTCATTAGATTGTGTGCAGTGTTAGGACCTGTTCTTAAAAATAACTCTGGATAAACCTTACTGTCTCTGCAGAGGTCCCACAAGATGGATTCATGCCAGTGTGAGACCTGGGTTATTCCTACAGTACCATTTCTTCCCACAGAGCATACCAATTCCAAGGCATATGTAAAAGCAGGAAAGCCTGTTGCTATAAACTGTGAAGATTTTTCACATAAGCTACTGAGCAAGACAGAATATTCACTTCTATTATTATCACAGGATAAGTTTTTAATACAGTTTGAGTCCTGGGCTTGCAATGACCAAGAAAGGATGATCAGCGAGTATCTTGGAAAGGAAAAGTCTAGGATGACTTTTGAAGGTGGAAAGGGATGAGGAGAATGTACAACGAGGAAGTGCACAGGATCAGCAATGAACCAAATTGCTCTGAAATAAACTGATGTGTCATTGGCTTCTGTTAGCCAGGCATGTAGATATGGTGGTGAAAAACAAACTCATTACATGGCTCTTGTGGTGATGCTACCTTTTATCAAGTTTCATGGTCAGTCCAGAAGAAAAAAAAAAGAGGGAAATAATTCTCATTGTGGTTTGACAGCAGTGAACAAAATGGCCTTGACAGAAAGAAAAGGGGCAAATTCAGAGAGTGGCAGAGAACATTTTGAGCATGTGACCATAATAAAGACTAAAAATGCTGCAGTTGTCACAGTTTTTCTTGTTATTCCTTAGTGTTTGGTAAAGAAATATGAGATGTGCATTGAAACGGATACTTTCTACAGATGTTATCATATTTGTAATGTTAGAAAGGAAGCACAAAAAGAACTGTGGAATACTTTTACAGCAGCATTAAAATATCAGCACCACTGAGGCCACATCAGGAGTCCTGAGTTCAGTTCTGGGCTCTTCAGTAGGAGAGAGGCATGAACATTCTGGAGTGAGTACAGCAAAGGGCCATGAGGTTGGTGAAAGGACTGGAGCAACTTTCCTATGAAGAGAAGCAGAGAGAGCTGTGACTTCAGCCTGGTGAAGTCCCTTGTCTGAAGAGAGGGTGCAAAGAAGAGGGAGTCACACTCATCTCAGTGATGCCCAGTGACAGGACCAGAGGCAATGGGTAAAAAACCTGAAAACAGGAGGCTCCCTCTGAACATCAGAAAAGTTTCTTTTTATGGTGAGGGTGACCTAGGGAAGTTGCGAGTCTCCAGCCTTGAAGATACTAAAAAACATCCAGGGCTTGATTCTGGCCAATCTTGAGCAGGGAGGCTGACTAGATATCTTCCAAAGGTGTCTTCCATCCTCAATCATTCTATGACATGCAACTTACAAACAACCTAGATTTTTCAAAAACTTTTTTTTTTTAATTAAAATTTCCTTTCTTTACAGTAAGAAGTCTGCCTTCGTGTAATAACAGAATGACTGTCTGCCCCCTCCCCCCCAAAGAAGGTATTCTTTCAACATAGAAATAAATAAACATAGAAATAGTAATGTAGGAATGAACAAAGAAAGCTTATAGAAGATTTGGTTTGGATGCTTTAAACCAAACAGCACTAAGGCAATTTTTGTTGCTGAATTGTATTATCCACAAAGAGTTTTGACATTCTTTAGTTTCTACCCAGTGTTTCTGCGGTTTTGGCACCTCAAAGGACTTTGGAGTGCAGATTTGGTTTCACTTCTTAGTAGCGCAGAGTCATCCCGCCCTCTCGTGGGTGAAGAGGCACTCGGAGAGTCTGACCAGCTAGAAATCCTGTAGGGTTGAGAGTTGATGTTCCTACAGCTCACACGGTTGTGAAGCTCCAGAGACTGACCACTTAAGGGAAGTTTATAGAAGTTTCATAAGTTTTCATAGCAAGCTATTATTTGTAATATATGCAACATTAATATCGTACAGCATTGGACAGACCTGTTTGGAAGATGATGTGTAAAATTGATAGTATGTTAAATTGAATGTACAAATGTAGGTTCCTGACTCTTTCAAGGGTTGAAAAACTATATCTGCTGTTTTAGACAAAAAGCACATCCAGCTGTGTTTTGGACAGTGGAAACACTGGATGCTGCATATCTCGTACTGAGCAAGATCCTTGACACAATCTCTGCCAGACAGACAAATCCACAGAAGTGATCAGAAAAACAGCGGGACTAAAGTCCCCGTGGGACCAACACGTTGTGACCAGCACACAAACCTCAGCTCACAGCTAATCACTGCAGGCATCCCTCAGGGAGTGCTCTCAGTACCAGGAATGTTTAGCATACTTATTGATGACCTGGACAATGGGACAGACTGCACAACCAATGAATTTTCAGACAAAATAGCAAACTGGGGAGGGATAGTTGACTCACTGGAGCACAGGGCTGCTGTTTTGGATAGCAACAGACTGAAGAAATGGACTGATGGGAAACCCACATGGTTCAATCCAAGGCATGTGCAAAATGCTGTATCTGAGATGGAACAAACCCATTCAGCAACGCAGGTGGGAGATCAACCTAATGCAAAATAGCTTTGCAGAAATAGACTGGGTGTCCTGGTTGACACTAAAGTCAACACAATTCAGCAGTGTGTACTTATGACACAGGTGACAAATGGCACTCTGCACCTTACTTATGAGAATGTAGTTGTGGAAAGTGATTATTCCCCTGAATGCAGCATTTGTGAGATCATCTCTGAGGCACTATGTCAAGTTTTGGGCTCCCCAGTACAAGTGAGGTTCTGACATATTGAAGTCCAGGAGAAGATCACCAAGAGCACAGCTCATATGGGGAGAGGACAAGAGGCCCTGTTTCTACCTACAATAATCTAATGAAAAGACAAAGAGAACGGATGGAACCAGACTCTTCTTAAATTAGTCCAGAGATGGGACAAAAATGTAACTAGCACTAATTAGAACATAGGAAATTTAAATTACATATTCGGAAAAAAAATCCACCATATGCATGTTCCAAAGCTGGAACATGTACCTAGAGAAGCTGTGGAATTCCCATCCCTGTAAGTATTCAGATCACATTTGTGTGCACCCCGAGGAGGGGGTGGACCTGAGGACTCCCAGAGGTCCCTTCAAACCTGAATTATCTTGTGTTGCTGTGATGCAGAGGAAAGTTTAAAAGTGTCCAACTTCTGTATTTTAAAATTTCTAAGAGGCTCTTACAGACACATTATCAGTTTGCAACCTGCTCTTTTGACATCAGGGGAAGATAATGCTGAAAAACTACTGAATATGACTTAAGAGTTAATGTAACTTGTATATAGAGATAATAGATGTAGTTTAAGAAGGACTATTGCCACCTAACAGCAAACAGGTATAAACTGTGGTTACAGGAGTTGGATGTGTTGCAATTTATGACAGAAATAGTTTCAGTTTTTCAATTAGCACCTTGGTATTTTTTATGTTGGATGGAATGGAAGATGTGAAAAACTGTGTGAAATAATTGGTCTTCTCTAACTGATTCTCAAGAGATTGTCAGAGCTTCATTAAAAAATGAAATATTTTCCAATATTAGAGCAAACTTTCATGTTCATGATGACATTTTCAAAATTAAAATCTAAGCTGTAGCTATTTTTAGTCAAGTTACATATCTATTACCGGACTATGACTTCTCCTTTAAAATTGTATTAGTCTGAGAACTAAAAAGTGTAAAGTTTTTCCTTTCACATATGTTCATGTATCACAGAACTAGCAATGACATTAGTTGAAAGGACCAATTGAACACAGCACTTTCAGCAAGGCAGATTTAAGTTCAAAAACTTGAGAGTATTTCAAGAGAATATGAAAGCAAATAAATGTGAGAAAAGCTCATGGAAAATATTGCTGTAAAAGACTGAGTCAAAAAAAGAAGTTTCCAAACAGTCACTGTGAAGACAGTCATTGAAAGTAAAAAGCTGATGACATTTTACTTTACCATTTTATTTGTTGGCTGCTAAATAGTTTCCAGACTGTCATATAAAATCATTATAATCTTTATTATATCTGCTTTCTTTTAGGTATTAAAATCAGGTACTGAGTCATAAAACCAAAAGCACTGCAAAGTATCTTCTACATATTTTAAAAGCAGTTATAGTTAGTTAGATCCTTAGCTTACTTTCCTGGAATTGTGCTGACCTACGTTATCCAAAGGTCTAATAGTTGTTATATTGCTTCCTTCTCTGATGAGGGAAACAAATGAGATGAGACAGCAAAACACTCCGGGGTTTCTTTGCTTCACCTCTGCAATGAAAACATGCAAGAAAGGCAGCTTTCTGTAATCCCTCCCTCCTTTTAAGTGTAACCTGCTTGTTTTACCTCTAAACTATCGCTTCCTGTTGAAATTGGAAAGTATTGCATTAGCAGTTGTCCTGAGTAAAAAACCCATAAGGTTGCTGTCACCAAAGAAATTTCTGAAGATGAAAATGATGATATGCAAAGAAAAGGATTGCTGAGGGAATGATTTTTTTCTTGCTGTTATCAAACTAACTTTATTTAGAAGCGTAGTGAATCATTACACAGTACTTAGTGGATGAAGCAATCATGGAATTAACACTGGCAAGCATTCATTTACTTAGGAACAGGACTTAAACAAGAAATGTGCCTGTCAGAAACCTCTGGTGGAGCCACGATTCCAATATACCAACATCCGGCTAACAAGCAAACTCATTCAACAGCATGATGGCTTATTTAGAAGTGAATACATACACTCATTTTGCAGCTACAAAATTTTGGAGCTACAAAATGTTTCACGTCTTCATCATTCTCCCCTTGAAGAGGATGGTAGCACAGAAGAAAATAGCACTGAAACGGGGACATTTCTCATTAAAACAGTGTAGAATCTTATCTTTTGCCTTGTCTCTTTTCCTGCACACTATAGTTTGTAATTCCTTTTTGGTGGGATGTTATTTTTTTCTTCTTCTTTTTTTTTTTTTTTTTTTTTTTTTTTTTTTTTTGGGTTTTTTTGGGTTTAA
>VYXF01007841.1:217226-270214 GCA_013397295.1 Polioptila caerulea | reverse complement strand
GTCTCTCTGCCGCCCTGCCCGTCCCCAGCCCTGTCTCTCTCCCATCCTGCCCATCCCCAGCCCTGTCTCTCTCCAATCCTGCCCATCCCCAGCCCTGTCTCTCTCCCACCCTGCCTGGCTTCCCTGCCCGCGGCACTGCTCGCTGTTCCCCAGTGCCACTCAGCTCGGACACCTCTGTGCGGGGCCCATGCTGTACTTTTCCCGTATTGCCTAGCTGTCATAAACAGTTTAGCCCTGAAAAAGCTTATTTCAACACACAGTCTCTGTCACTGTCTCTGCCCTGTCCACAGCCCTTTCCCTCACAACTTGGTTGCTTTGGAGGAGGATGGGCTCCTTCAACGCTGTTATAAATGGTAGAAGCAAAAGATTATGCCTAAAACATTTGTGTATCAGCTCCCAAGTGCCTCATTCAGAAAAACTATTAGTATTAAGGACTTGCTATTAGCTTTCCATCAATGCTAGCAGAAATTAATTTCTCACATCTCCTTTTTCCATTTTCCTTCCTGAAATCAACAGCTCTCTTTTCCTTTTTCAGAAAGTTTTTCAAACTGAAATATCTAAATATTGACTCACTTGCTGAGAGAGACAACTCTCTGTTTCAGTGATGAATGAGATTCAGAAGAGTTGTACGTTTGAGCTGCAACTCTCTGGAGTTTGGAAGACTCCCTCTCCATCCACTTTCCACCTGGCAAGACTGGCATAGTAAGTTAACAGCTTTGCTTATGTTCTTTGAAATTAGGACAGATTTTCATTTTTATCAAGAATTTGCAATCCTGGCACAATTGTGCTTGGATCTAGTATGGTTAAGACAACTGTTTGTTAAATATTTTTGTTTTCTTCATTAATGCTGCGCAAATTACGGCAGTATTGCTCAGTGTGGTAGTATTTAAAAGATACTTTAATTCCACAAGAAGCCATTCTTAAAGAGAAAAGACTAGTGCTTTCCTTCCTTAGCCCCAAGATGATTGCAAAAATAGTCTCATGTTCAAAAGAATCTCTTGTGTTTTTTTAAAAAAATGAAGTCACAACCTTTCAGGACCAAATGGAGTTTTCCAGAAGTCTTGATCAAAATTAGTTGCTTGTCCAAAATTGAGGATCAATCACTTCTATGTATCTGCCCCATTTAATTCCAAAATCTGATGATTCTAGAAAAGTGGGGAATAATTTTAATGGTGCACAATATTCTAATTCACAAGACATTGGTAATGTGTTTTACAGAATTTAAACTTTTGGTTTGTTCAAATTTTTTGTTGGTTTCACAGTGACATTTTTAAGAACCATATTTTATTATTAAAATTCCACCAGTGGTTTTAAACATGTATAAACTTAAAAAATGCTTAAAGCTATTGTCACTTTGAGCCTTATAGACAACTTGTAATTGAATCAATTTTCATTGAGACTGTTGTTTCCCTCAATTGCCTTAGAATTTTGCCCATTAGTATTTCTGTACTCCTTTATTAGGCAGAGAATCTTGGCTTTTATTTTAAAATAACTCTCCATATTTTTTCCTGAAAATTAAAAATCTTATTCTGTTTCTCAAAGATTCCCTTTTGGATTAGCTGACTTTCACTAAAAGCACTTTTCCTTTTTTCACCTTTTCCTCCCTCCTAACTTTTCACTGAAGAGTACTCAAACTGTGTGGCTCAAATGTAAAGAATTTTAGCCTACAGTAGAACAATTTCAGACAAATTGATCAGGTTCAACAGCAATGAGAGAGTAAGATTGAGGTCCTGTGTCTTGATTCTTAGTCATCATGAATCTCAAACCTGGTCATTACTTAGTCACTTCCATTATATTGGATGCATTCAACCAACCTTCCACTGTGTGCTGATGTGATATACCAAAAAAAAAGTGAATTTAGAATTAAAAATCTGATGATAAACGATTCTGTCTTTATGTAGTGGATTATAGTCTTGTTGTCTCTAACAACTGTATTTCTTCTGAATGTGATAGGATAGAAAAGGAAAACAAAATTCAAGAATTAAAAGAGAGAGGCCCTTTTTTCCTTATGAAGTGTAGGAGTTTGAATCTCCATGTTTAACAAGGAACTGAAATTGCTTGAAGATGCAGTACTCAGACTCCAGATTCTTTTGGCTTTCTAGATCTGGATCTGCCTACCAGGTCGCCTGAAAAAAGGGATGTGAAACACTTCCTTCATCTCCTTACAGTGCTTTTAGGGAGGATGGCTCACTTGCAAAGAACTGAGAAGAAAGGTAGGAGAGGAAGAGCAGCTACACAATTTGGTGTCCTGGAATACTGCTGGAAATGCAGTAGCCCTCTGCCTCCAGACTTTTCAGGTCACAGGAACTTTCTGACTAAATCTTAGGGCAGTCTCTTAAAGTTTGTGCTTTCTCAAATTGAGACGGATTTACTTAATAAAAAAGAAATGGATTGCTAATGAGATTTCTTTTGGCAGATCTCTCAGATCTCTGAAATACATCTCGTGTGTGTGTGTGTGTCTCATTTGTCCATCCATGTTTGGTCACCCTAAGCAAGGTTATCTGTTTTGGATTCAGGGGTTGAACTGAGCTGGTTGTGTAACTCACCTGTCTGTTTTGTAAGCAAAACTGAGGCAGTCTTAGGAGTAGCTCTGTCTTTGGTTGTCAGCTAACCTGCTGCTCTGAGGAACCTCAGAAGATGCTCCAAGCTGGTCTTATTTAGTGGCGTTTGTCATTGCCTTTGAAATCTGTTGATTTTTTACATATGAAGCAACTGAATATAGGCTGCTTCATGTCCTCCCCCTCAGTGGAAATGTTAGCACTCTCAGCTGGATCTTATTGCCCCCACAGACCAAACTGTGAAAGAAATTACATCTCATTGTTTTCCAGCAGGCCCAAAGTTAGCCATCTACATATGCAATCTACAACACTGTGCTGTTCTCATTTAAAGGAAGGGAAGTTTCCACTGGCTGTTTCTACAAGGTCCAGTCTTGCAAAGTTTATTCTCTTTGTGCAGAGAAAAAAACACTGTCCTGTCCTGTGGTAAGTGTCTACTGGCTCAGGATTTGAGTGCTCTTGAAATACTGCAAAATGGATCTATTAAATAAGAAAATGGAAGAAGGAAATCCTGCAGTGTTTTCTGAATTTGAAATGAATTTGCAAAGAAAAATCTAGATACGGTACCTGATGTATAGAAACAGCTGTTATGATAAAAACATGTAACTTCCCATTTGGAAAGCCATCTTCAGCAGCAGGCAATAGTTACACTGCTCACATGCTCAAAGGAATCTGTTCACTGCACTTGTGGTGAAATGTGAATCTGGTTTTTTTCCTTAGGCTTTCATAACAAGCAGGAGCAATTCAGTTTCATTTCTTTGGAGAAGAAGTGAGAAGTAACTCAACAAAATGACTCTGATGATTTTTTTTGTAATGTTTATAATGGAATCTGCCACTGGTAAGTAAAAGTCTTCAATTCAATAGTAGAACATTCAAAATATGTACGAGCTGCCTTACAGTTGATTGGAGTAGGACAAGTTTTAAGTTTTACAGCCAAGAACAAAAAGCTTTGGCAATTACCTCCAGACTTGGAAAATTTGGTCCCCAACACCAAAATTATGAAATGAAAAAGCAAGATTGCTACCTGGAGAAACCTGATGATGTTGTATGTGACCGTGACCATATGAAGAGACACAGCAAGCAAGAGAAATAGTCTGCTTCTTTTTGTGTCATTCAAAAATGTGGTCACAATAGCTGCTAAACAACAATAATCTCTGAGAACCTCAGGAGAGGTTGAAGGCTGATTTTTTTTGAGCCTTAATGCTAGATCATGGTTCCTTTTCTGTACGTTTAATGACTTCTGTATGCAAAAGTAAATTCGGGAAATTTGTTTGAAAAGGCAGACTTGAGTCTGAGAAGACTAAATTTTACACACATAATCTCGTTCCAAGGCAACTTTCCAACGATATCTGGAGTTGTTCAGAAATGTATCTACATAATGATTCAGTTTTAATTAAGAAGATAAGGAAATGGAAATGTTAATTTATAGGATCTGTGCTTTTATCTCAGACATATTTTTCGAGTCAAACCGTATGTGAAGAATTTCTCCTTTCTTCTTCCATTTGTGGCAGCTGCTTCGCTGCAGAGTGAGGCCAGATTCTGCCCTTTGAGCCAATTCAATTCTGACACTGTGGAACTCATGTGAAAGTACCACAGAGATAGGGAAATTTCCTTTTATTTTCAATCCCCTTTTCCTTCTGGTGTTGCTTTTATAAGACAAAGGCTTGGAAAACTGAGTTTTTCAGTAAATAAAGCAGGAATAAATAAATAAATGCTTCCAGACTATTTTGCTGAAAGAAGTCTTCTTATAAAATACGAGCAGCACAGCAAATCGTTTTAAAGTCAGGCAAATGCAATTTTCTGAAATAAGTACTTGTCTTCCTAATGTATCTTTTTACTCCTTTCTCTGAAGAGAAGCTGTGTCCCCTTCGTGCCTCCATTGATGTTCTAGAAGGGGAATATTTTTTCCTTTGTTATCTTGAGTCAAGGCAAGAACATTTTCAGGAAGAAGCATACACAATTAACTGGTATAAAGAAAGTGCTGGAAAGCAGCAACTGATAAAGGAAACACACAGAATTGTTTCACAAATGAAATTTCTGGAGTTTTGGCCAGCTGAACTCAGTGACTCTGGGAATTACTCTGTCATTCACAGGTGGGTACACAATGGATAGATGTCTTGCCCGTGCACATATCTATGATGAAGATAATTTATTTGTCTTGTTTTCTATAGCAAGTGGCATTCATATAAAAGGGGCTTAGGGAACTGCATTAACTGCAGTGTCATTTCCCACTTCATTTCACAATAACTATCAAGGTGGACCTGTAATATTTCAAATATCTATAAGGAGTTTCTGCCTTTTAAATGTTCTCTAAACCTTTTGATAAGGCAGGTAGCATTTTTGCTGGCTTGTGATTAATTACCTGAGAAAAATGAGTGTCAAGCAACCCTTCTGTCTACTGCCAAGAGAAAGGAAACATTATCTTGTCTTCTTCCCCAGACTTGTTCTTGCTTGCTGTGTTAAGTGGATCTCATGCTACGAGGCTTGCCAAATCATCTAACTGTATAGTAAAGATTAAACATAGCATAGCTGAACTCTGCTTTCTGTGCAAATCTTTGCCTGCATGGAGCTATCCAAAGAACAAATGAAATAATTGGATTTGATTTCTTACTGCTGTAGAACATCACGGGTTAAAAGGAGTAATAAGGATGGGCCTCCATTATTTGGTTGCAATCTACACTGGAACACCATGAAAGACTAAAGGATTAAATCAAAGGTTTGCTGCACAGAGTTCTTATGACTAACTTGCACTAAACCCGTGATTTGGCATTTACTGTTGAAACAATTATTCATTTGAAGTAGATTACTCGCATGTAACGGTTTGTGCTGCTCTCCAAGTAATACTTTAAAGTTTCTAGCTAGGTTTGTAAAGGGTATGGGACTGTGGATACTGAAAAATGCTCTCCATATTTTCCCAGAAATATTGCAGATTCAAGTTTGATAGTTTACAGTTCTAAGGTAGATTTATGTTTTTAACTTCCAAGTCAACTTGGAAGCTGAAAACGTCTTTTTAAAATTTTTCCATTTATCATTACTGTTATCTCCTTACTGATACTAAAGTGCCGAATCATGGTACATGAAATGCAAAATATTTTTAATTGTAGGGTAAATATAGAGAAAAATTTCATTTTTCTATATTAAAATCAAGAGGATTTTCTCTAGGGATTATGAACATGGTAGCTTGTCTAGTTTTGTTATGTTGATCAGTTGTCTGTATGGTCACTTTAAAAAAAAGCTATTAAATCTAAAAACTTGCTCTAATGCCCCCTAATCAGTGGCACAAAATGCAGACTAATTTTGACACAGGGAAATATAGGTGGATATCATACCTGAATTGCCAGGCTACTGAAGGAGACTGCCATAATGAGTCTAAAATTCAGAGCAAAAGAGAAGAGAGCTATGACAACCCCAGCTTTAATTCGTGACCATTGTGGTCATCTGATTGTTGTAAGAACTTGGAGCAATGACAGTAAATCCACAGTAAATCCAAAGGCACTCTATAAAATTATTATGAAATAGTGTGAACCTCAAAACTGAAGGAAACAGCCTTACATATAAAAGAAGGACGGTGACAGGAAAAGAACGGAAGTAAAACTATTAGGATGAAGTTTCTTAAAATAGGTAATTGTTGGAAAACACAAAAATGTCAGAATCCATTATGAAATGTCTTGATTTACTCATTTGCTTGAGAGAGAAACTCAGGAAAAAAGTTTTGATTACATCAAAGCATTCATTTGGAATTGAGAGTTTTGATTTTCTCCTTTTTTGTCTTCTAGAACTATGTTCCCTGCTACATTTTAAAAATCAGTTTTGAAAGAAAATATTTTTGAGGAAAAAATTTTTACTCTGAAACATCTTTCTTTCCCTTTCTAAAAATTTTTAAATTAAAAAAAACCCCTAATTTTTCTTTTTTTATATTTTAATATCTTTCTGTTAGGCTCATATGAATATTCATGTTTCTGTTAGGATCAGAATGATGCTGGAATCTTGCAATTCTTCTGTGGGAACTCTTCACAGGTCTCACTGCTGGAACAATAGGCATAAGGGGATTTTTTTCATGGGATTTTAATGGGATCGTGGGTGTAGTTTATGTGATAGTTCTCACCATTTGCAGGCATATTAAATGAGTTACATTTCAGTAAATACAGATTATTGCAAAAACTGTTTTCTGCAGAGACATAGGACTTTTAGAAGTCTCTATAGGGAAAAATTGTGGGTTATTGTGGACTACTGAACTTGCTTTAGATTTAACAAGAATGACTGAGTGGAACTACTTTAACTTCAGAGTATTTATAGTGGGTTAAAAATTTTACTTTTGAAAGAAGATATGCTAAGTGTATTTTTATTTATCTTTTTAATTTTCAGCTATTTAATTTAGAGATAGATATTTCTAAGGGATATGGGAAATAATTTTCAGAATAGTTATAACTGTTTAGGCAGCTTCAGGGAACAATGTGACAATTACACATACTGCAGATTTTCAAGAAATGAAGACAACATGTTGACAGATTTTTCAAGCTAATTAAATATAGGAATTTCTTTTTCTGATGTGTTACGACTGACAATATGTTAGAAGCAAGAGGTGAAAGTGATGTAATGATGTTTTTATGGTGTTTAATCACTTATTTTTTTGCTTAATGAGGAATCAGAAGTTTTTCAGTTAAACTAGAAGTGTCCTGCTGAGATATATAGAGATAGCTGAAGTGTGCATGTATGTGTTGATGTGTTCACACGTGTTTGTTAGTACACTAGACTTAGGATATGAATTCAAGAATTAATGGACATCACCTATAGGCCTCCATCTTCAGCAACACCCTTGAAAATAAAAATTTCATGTGTACTTGTAGTAAGTGTGGTGAGCAGCAAAAACTGTGTCACAGTTCTTTGGAAAGATTTTTAATTTGTATGGGTTTTTTTCTATAGCCTGTGTCCTGTGGTTGTCAAAGAGAAAAACAGAACACAAAAAAGCAGATCATCAGGTTGCTCTCTTTTGGTGGCCTTGAAACTGAGAGAACTTAGAGGTTCATGAAAAAAATGAAAAATTACAGAGAAACATGATAAACACATGATAAAATTTAAAATCCTAATATTGCTCAATTTTTCAATATGTTTAGAACAATTGAAAGCCATGGGAACATACATCTAGAGTTAATACTGCAATTTGGAAAGCAGAGTGACAGTTTCTGCAGAAGACTGCAATATTGAGATAATACTGGCCTGTTGCAGTAAAATAGCTAAAGGATTAGGATTGGCTATGTATCCAGTAAACTTGATTTGTATTCTCTAAGGGCTTTCACTTCCCTGTATCATCTTCTGAGTCAAGCTAGATTTTGTTCTTCCTTCTTGGTGAGTTTGCTGGGGAGAAATTGAAAAGCTGTTAAACCAGAAATGGTTTTGTTTCTGACAAAATATCACTGAAGACTCTCAACAAGTAAAAATCAGGATAAAAATGCATAACAATTCAGACACTAGCAGTTTAAAAAATACAATGAAATTATTTTTTTCTTTTTTTTTGTGTTGGAAACCATGATATAAGATGGACAACTAGAAATTATATAAGAAAAAATCATCTTTGTTTGCACAGGTATGGTTTAAATACCTTCCAGGGACATTTTCCTTGCCAGATTTTGGTTCATTAGGTAGAATATCTTGATCCACTTTGAGTGGTTTTCTCAGACAGGATCACAGAAAAAGCCTTTGTGGAGTTACAGTGCTTGGGTGAACATGTGGCTTTATAGACTCTTTTCTTTCATCTGCTGAATCTAGAGAGTAAAATCATCTGCATTTCATGGCTAGATCTGTAATTAATTATCTGACAGTATTCTAATTAGTAGAATGATGCCTAAGGAAACACACAGACTTGGTGGAATTAATTGGAATTAATATTTTTGTCCACACCTAAACTTATTTAGTCAGGGAGAGAGAGGCCTTTCTGGGTCACAGATTATCTTGTCTAAACAAAACATATAAAATAGGTCAACTAAACTTCACTGTAACAAGGTGACTGCTGACTATGTTCCCACTGCTGACTTTGATTTGTAGCTCTGATTTAAAGGTGTAAATAAAATGTTGAAGAATAGGTGAGAAGAGCTCCACCCACCGTGAGTACGCATGAGAGCTCGTCTCTGATGGAAAAGTTTTGGCAAGGCTTTTCCTGTTGGTAACAGCATTGTTAGCTGATTTACCAAAACCACCATGTTTTGGTTGAAAGGCTCAACTACAATTAGGAGTAATGAACATCTCAAGTGAGTAAGGAGAACCTGTGTAGCTTGAGAAAGGGTGACAATGCAAAGAGGGTGAGTAGAATACATAAATATGTTTGTTTGGGGAGCTTAAAAAGCAGAAAAGAAACAACCCAGGACTTGGTCTAAATTAATAATAAAAAATTATATCCTAATAGCTCTTCTGAATCTTGTACACTCAAAAGTTATGTCAAGAATGGTGTTTAAGCAGAAGTACACACCACAGATGCTTCTCCATTTGAACTGTTTTGTCCTCTTGGCCCTTCTCATTGAAAATATTTTTGACTAGTTACAGAAGAAATTGATTTTTCTTTTCTTGGAGGGAGAAAGATTCAAACATATTTATGGAGATATGACTGACATTGGAGAGAAGTGCTCTGTGATTGCTGCTTTTCCTTTGTGAGGCCCTGCTTGTTCAGAAAACAAATGAGAGCTTTATGCACTAATTGCAACATCTCACCCATTAACTGACAGAATCTCACCCACTAACTGACAGCAGCATATGGCTTTCTCTTAAGCTCTAACTTTGCCAAATAAAAGTCCTCCAGGTTCCTTTCCCTTGGTAGTCATGTATTTGGATATATCAAACAGTGAAATAACAACTGTAATCTGATTCTTTCAAGGAATATATGGATAGAACCTACTAGATATCTAAATGACAATGATCAGCTCCTAGATATTCAAAAGAACTATTTTTGGAGCATATTTGTATGGTCTTTTATAGACACTGCAGGGGATGTGATGACTCTGCTGCAGAAGTGATATTTCCTGACTCTTTCAGTCAGCCTGGGGGGCTCAGCTGCTATAGATCTGACTGGTGCAGACTCAAAGAGAGAAATCCTGTCCAAAGTGCTTTGTTTTGCACACATGCTTGAATCCATAAATGATGCTGTAACTCACGAGACTTGTGGAGTTTAGAAAGATTTCCAAAACATCGTTGATTACCTGCAGATATCAAACAATTAATAATTCATTAATGTTTCTTTAAGAACAATACCAGACTTGCCTATCTTATTTCTAATTTTGCAGATATGTTTCTCTGTCATGGCTTTTAACCTTGGCAACACACAGGAAATTAAACCTGCAAAATCTTAAGCTGATTCAAGGTCCAAAATTCTTTGATGCTCTCATGTAACTATGAATGATGTCACAGACTGTTGCATCCTTGCTCAGGTCAATGTAGCATATATTGCAATGTTCCATAGATACAATTGTATTGTCAAATGTTTTGTGATAGTGCATTTAGTTTAGGTAATCTGTTTGGCTAAAGGAAATTACACTTATTTGAGAGTGGGAAAGTGATAAAGGGGAATAAAAAAAATTGGTCACTGTAAATGTACTTTTTAACCTAACAGATGTATTTGAGAATTTATTTGTTTTTTGTAACTCACCAAGCTGCATTATTTTAAAAAGCTCCTAAAATTGATTTTGCTATATTTTTTTTCTTAGCAACGGAAAACAGAATTTCACAATTCAAAAGTGGACCTTGAATGTACTTGAAAGAAACAAAAGCAGCTGTTACAATGAAAATCATTTAACTACAGAAATTAAAAGTGCTGGGACTGGTCATTCACTGAAATGCAGTGATTTGTCTGTCTATGAAAATGACAGCATAACATGGTACAAGGTAATAACTGAAACAGTGTCACTCAAATCATTGGCTGTAGAAACAAAACATCTGATTGCAGGAAATATTAATTACAAACAAAATTTTAGAAGCAACATTGTAAAATTTTAATTTCTCATGGGATAAGGGGGAAAAAGCTTTAGACAGATACACAAAATAAAGTTTTTATTTGCTCTCAGATTTGTTAAAAAAATATACCTGTTTCAGAATATATTAAACTAGTAGTTTGGAGTGATAAAAGATCTGATGTGCATGTCTGTTTTCTGATTTAGGCAAAGCTGTTTTAGTCCACTGCTTCTTTGCTGATACAGATATTGTACTAATGCTAAATGAGGTGCCAAGATTTTTATTTTAAAGTTGGCATTTACTTGTAAAGCAATTGCAAACTTTTTCAATTTTGCTGTTTCTGAAAAGTTTTTAAGGGTGTTTTTAACAGATCCAGTTCTGTTCATTTTTTGGCAAGTCATCATTTTGACAAGTGGTCCTTGTTCCTCCCAGGTCTCCTGGTTGGAGTAACAGACCCTGCTCACACTGAGTTCAATCAGTTTCAGGAAGGGATTGTGGCTGGTTTGATACAGACATCTGGAGAAGCCTGGCAAGAATGAGCTACAGCCCTGCTCTCTGGTCTTTTGGGGCTTGGGAGGATGGGACCATTGATGGATAGGGCCATACATATAATATTTTCCTCAATAGCAGTGTTCTGTGCTTCTATTAGTTAGTTAGTGCTTCTAATGGGTTAAATGTTCAAATGTTGCATTTAAGTGACCATGAGTGAAAACTGGGCCTGCATCTCTTTTGGGTCAGACACATGCCATTGAGATAGTGAAAAGGTGATTGTGACACTTCTTAAAAAAAAAATAAATCTTTATTTCTTTAATGTTTTGAATGCAAGTTTGCTGCAAAATAGTATTTTCTGGTTTTATTGATGCAGGACTGTAAGAATTATGAACACGAAACAGAGAGGGAACTAAATTTTAGAACCTTAACGGTACAGAACTCTGGGATATATACCTGTAAAATTTTAATCAGTCATGGAGGAACGATATACCACAGCACAAATACAATTAAACTTGTGGTAGAAGAAGGTAAGAAAACTTACTAAAATTTTGAAGCATACTTTTTGGTTCATTTTACTATGGAGATTTTCAATTGCAGTCCTCATTTGACAAATATATACCAGAAGGAACAAGTCTGGTAATCTGAACTACCTTAGAATATTTTGAGAAGTAAAAAAGCAGAAGTTAAGATGGAATGACACCAATTTTGTAAAATGTATTTAGTACATTTTCCCTGCAGTTTTATTTTTTTGTCAAAATAGCTGCTCTAAGTCATACAAACTTACTAAGAATGTTGCACACAAGCTTTTCTAACCATTGCAAATGGTACTCTGTATCTACATGTATGTGAAAAAATTCAACAAGCCATATTGGGTTTTAAGCTACTCAGTAAGGCCAGAATCCAGATATTGTTCTGTGAATTAAATGGAATCTTTGTTGTTAATTTTATATGTAGAGCAATTATGTAACTTTTACTGTGGAAGAATGTAAGGAAGGTATTACTTCAATAACAATACTTCTATTTTAGATGCACCAGAGGCTTTCACTTTGGAGATGGTTGGACATAAGGAAGAAATTGAAACAGAAATAGGTATGAAATTAATACAAAAATTTTTGAGGTAGCTACTCTACCTACATGCTTTTGTTCGGAATTCTTTAGGGTTAATGGTCTGGATATGTGTAATAAAACTAAGAATTGTGCATCATCCTGTATGTGATCTAACCTCACATCTGGTAATGTTTTGCCTAGTGTATTACATGATTGATACACAAGTGCACTAAATGTACTTTTCACAGAGATAGAAGCTGAGATTACTGCTACAACCTGCAAGAGAAAGTGGTAGTGGTGGTGATAAAACATCTCTTCATGGCTTTCTTTTGTAGACAGCAAACCCCATAAAGCAATGTGTAAAAGCTGTATGGTTTACTCAGCGAAGAGCAGTAGTGAGTAATCCTACTGATACCTGATGTGGCTGAGAATGTTATTCTTCAGGGAAATGAGGAGTGTGAGGTGTGACAGTCCTGGCAATGTGTGCATGAACATCTGTATTTTCAAGAGACCTTACCTGTGCTTCTAGCTGGAAGTAGGTTAGATAAAATGATCTGCAGGCTTCACATGGTCTTGGACAGGGTCCAGGATTTTGTGACTGAGGCTGTAACTAATTTTTATAAATAGAAATTTACCTGTCTTTTTCCTCTCCTCTGCCTGAGGGCTTCTCTCTTCTAGTTGCCTAATCCTCCCTTTCCGAGTCTTGCCTCCTCTGTGGCTCATGCCTGTATCTCATTTACTCATCTGGGACCTCAGATGCTAATTTTCCTTCTGTCCTACCAATACTGCTTGGTAAATCCTTTTCCAATGGTAGTACCCCAATCCTATGAGGCCTCATGCCTTCCAGCCTCCCAGTACACCCTTACTGCACATTTCCTCCTCGTTACTGTGCTTGTCCCAACCCTTAGAAGTTAGCAGGATTTGGCTTCAAATGCTTATGAACTACCTGTCTTCCATCCCTTATCTGCCTTGATAAGATCATTTGATAAGGTCATTGAACTACCTGTGAGTGATGAGACAGATGGCATGGTGGAGAGTGAAGGGAATTTAGGATGAGCCAGGTCCATGATCTTTCAAACCTATCATTGATGGTGTTCTACGATATTTGCCTCCAAATAGCTGTTGTGTGTGATGAACATGCTAGTGTTGCAAGGTCAATGATAATAGGTTATGTCTGTGCAATTGTCGTTTGGATTTCTAAGGTCTGAATCTACAATGGTCTGTTTTTCGCCTGGATCTTGCTTTGAAGGTTTTAGAAGTATCTGATAAATCTTGAGAAGTCAGCTTTGTGTGCTCTTAGAGAATTGCTGGGTAGGCCTTGCTTTCTGGGAAGTCTTTGTGCATGATGGTCTGAACAAGGACTAACACGCACTTTTCCTGGCTTAATAAAGAGCATTCTGGATGTGTCCCCTGGATATGATGCTGCAATAGCCTAGAAACTGTGGTTGCAGATAACTTTTGGTCAAGCTTCCCATGACAGTTTTAAAAATCTCACACTCCAGAGCTGCAGTCTTCTGCCCTTATTTTTTCCAAGTGTACATTTGTACTTTTAGTTTTGTAAATTCTTAAAACTATTGGGACTTAATGGGATGGTTCCTGTCACTTACAGTTAGTGCTTTGAGGTGGGACAAGTAGCTGACTAAGTAAATGACTTGTTCATGTGTTCAGGAATTTCCAGTTGTTATACTGAGATAAGACTTTGTCCTGTGCATGTTCAGCTGGGGCTTTGGTTTTGTTGAGTTAATTGTATATAGTTTCCATATTATAATTAGCTGGTTGTAATTCCCCTTACCAGTTACCTGGCCCTGGAGCACGGTTGATAGGTTTTCCTCTTCTGTTCTCAGCCTGTAGAACACAGTGTAATTTATAGAATCATAGAATATCTCAAGTAGAAGGGATTTATAAAGGTCATCAAGTCAAATTCCCTTTAGTTTTCTAAAGCCTGAAATTCTCAGGTCTGTTTAAACCCATCTGTCTGTGATGATTTATCTGAAAGAAAGCAATGGATAGCTGTCACTCTGCAACAGGGCATAATTGCTGGAGCCACCACCAGTGCAGGTGTAACTCCTATAAAACACTGAGCAGGGGCTTCAAAATTCAGAAAGGAGCACAGCTTATAGGATATGTTTCCTGGAAAGCTGACACTTTACTGCACTGTGTACATGAATACTCCTCACTAAACCTTCCCATGTTATGCTTTTCTTCGTAGGTAAAAAAGAGATACTCAATTGCACAGTTTTCGTGGGTTATTATTTGCAAGAAGATGTCAGCCTCTACTGGTTAATTAACCAAACGTTTCCAGAACAATGCACAGGTATCCCTGAGAATGAACCTTCAATATGTGAAGAAGAACTCAAAAAACTACAGTAGGTTTCCTGAAAATGCTGCATTTGGTATGTGATAATGTCCTACACTTTGTGGAACTGCAAATTCAGTAAAAACCACAGTCTGAGGGTTTTCTCTAGAACCTTTTCCTCAAAATCTGCCTCTCAGATGGTTGTAGGTTTCTGTATAGATAGTGTTTCTAACACCATTCCTTGTTGCAGGCTGGGAGACAAGTTCTATATCACAAGATTACTACAGATTAAAAAAGTAAGAGATGAGGACATACATCATAATTTCACCTGCATGCTGCAAACTGATGAAAGCACACAGACAAAAGTAGTAAAACTGAAGAAAGGTATGGCATAATCTAGAAATAATTTATTAATCAGCCTTCTCAGTCCTGAAGGCATTTCAAAACACTGTTTCAAATACGTCTGTCTGCTTATGAAGGCCTTCACACATAACGTGCTGGATCTAACAACCCCTGGGTGATTCCTCCTGCTCTCAGACAGGGCCAGAAGGAGTGCAAAGCAAAAGAAATACAGACTACAATGAGCATGTCTTGAGAGTACTTTCATAAAAACTTCACAAAGTTAAAGGTGTTCAAAATCTGTGTTTGGAACTAAAAACCCCAATAATAATAATAATAATAGCAACTAATAATAATGAAGAAAGACCTGAAAGATACAAGAGCAAAAAAATATAAAAAATGTCTCAGCCAAAGAGATTGAAGGGGAAATTAAGGACTTATGATGGGACAGAGACAGGGGTAAAAGGTAGATAATAAGAGAAAAAACCCCAAAACCTGAAGGAAAGTCATCACAAAAGTGAGTGACCATCATGTTGGGATGCTGTATGTCTGTGAGGATCTGTAATGTCAGTGTTGATCTCACATACCCTGCACACACATAAATGAACTGTAGTGATTGCACCCAAGATTGTTTCTCCTGTTTTTACAGTAAAACATGTTTAATAATTTCTATCTCAGGACCAGTGGCATACATATGTGCTTGAAGCATTAACAGGAAAGGATTCCCATCAACACTGTTATTTTTTTGAGGTGATTTTTAGATGCCATCAGTATTTGATACAGTAATCTTGTCATATAATACTCTTTGTTAAGGCTGTAATTTGCTTTGTTTCTCTTTTACAGGGAAGACCCAAGACCTGCCTGTGCACATATTTACCACTGGAATGGTCCTCACTCTGCTATTTCCATTTGTTGCTCTAGCTGTGGTGTTTGTGTTTGTGATGTTTAGGGTCGACTTCGTTCTATTTTACAGAAATATATGCAGGAGAGACGACACTGCTGGAGGTATGACTTTGCTAATGCTGACATTGAAATTAGCTTATTGATGAAAAATATTTTCTGGCAGGTTTTATGAAATAATCAGCTTTCAGGAAGAGAAAAAAATTATCTTAAATCCAGGGGCAATGTGAGAAGAAACAAAGAACATATAAAAGAGAACTTGATGTTTCTTTAATAACAAGTTAAAGTTAACATGTGTTTGTTATATACGTGTGGCAATGACAGTAGATAAACACTGTGAAGAAGCTGCCTCTGGGGCAGGCAGTGGAAGGGGTGTGATTGGATGCTGTTCAGATGAGCTCTGTTCTGCCATATTCTTCATCACAAAAGTTGATAGGGGAGGAGAGGTTTGCAGTTGTCTATCCATGAAGATGATGAACACTCTGGAGTTGTCAGATGGGCAGACTGACACAAGTTTGTTTTCACCTCACTTGCGTCCGTCAGTAAGGTGAAGTTTAAAATGTTCCCTTGTAGAGGGCATTGCATGTCTATAGGTTTGCCACTACATGCACTTAAGGAGAGCAGGAGTGCACATACCAGTGTCTTACCAGGCAGCAGCTCTGTGGTCTTCACAGCAAGAAAATCTGACAATTACTCAATTTTAGGAATTATTTTTTCTGAAAACTGTGGTGACAAAGTTTGCTGCATATGTGGGTCTGATTTTCTTGACCTTCCTTGGTCTCTAAATCAGCTTGAATATAACTAGAATAAACTGCAATGATTGGAGACTTTTCAATAATGGATAGATGTCATTTATGCCTGCCAGTGTTTTTATCCACGTGTTGATACCAGCTACCACAGTGTAGTGACAGAGAGGATCTCTGAGAACCTGGACTATGCCACCCTGGAGGAGCTGCCTGTTGGATACCAGGCAATGGATTTCCTACTCCTAGAGCTCTTGAACCTGCAGGGTTTCATGGAATTTGCTTTGTGCTCTCTCTAATGGACTACATGCAGTAAAATATTCAGAAAGGGAAGCAAAGAAATACAGTTTAAGAATCAAAACCACGTGTGCTGGTGAAGCAATCCTGATAGTTGCTCTGGGGCAGTGTGGGGGACCTGGCCTCTGGATTGGTCTTAGATTTTCTTTTTGTAAATTAGTGCCCAAACCATGACCAGACATGGCATACTCTCATAACAAAAATAATTAACTGGTTTGTTCTCTTTTGCTGGTACCCATTCCACTTGATACTCTTAGGCACTGTGTACAATAAATGTTGAAATCTGCAATATCACTTAAATAACAATTTTTTGAGGTTGCAGACACATTTTTTACTTCCCTTCATATCTTGATCTTCACAAATGTGACGTTAATTGGTTAAATTAATCTATTTTTTTTTAGAAAGCACTTTAATGTAGAAAGAAAATATTTTCAAGTATTTTCCAAATGCAGTCAGAATATTTTGTATCAACCTTAAATTTCTTCCGGACATTTTTTGAATCTGTTGAAGAGCATTTGAAGACTGTTCAGAGTCTTCAGAAGAAAGATCACAGAATTCTAAATGCTTTACTATTGAGACACTAAGTTAGAAAACCAGAACTGGATTTCTAATGGCTGATAACAAGATATCAATTGTTGATTTATTTTCAGATGGAAAAGAATATGATGCATTTGTGTCTTACCTGAAAGACTGTGTTTCTCCTACTGAAGAGGAGAGAGAATTTGCTTTGAAGATATTGCCCATGATATTAGAAGAAAACTTTGGGTACAAGTTATGTATATTTGAGAGGGATGTATTCCCTGGAGGAGGTAAGTATATTGAATATTCTTGTCATTAAAATAGGCTCATTGTTTTCACACAAAGGTAAAATTCTATAAATAGAAGGGATTCTGTCATGTGCTGTACATTGAAAGGATACATTTTTCATTTAATCTGGACAGTGTGAATGCAAAGTTTGGTTGCAAACATTTTACATGTTTTATCGTTATATTTATGAACGCGTATACACTTACACACACGTGCACACGTGTCACTAATTACAAAGAACCAAGATGGAAAGAGCAAAAAGCAAGCATTTGCCCAATTAAGGTGAGGACACAGAAGATATCATATATTTCACAGTAATAGTGCTTTTGCTCTGCTTTTGCTGAGGGCCAATGAATGAACTTACGTTTACTGCACTGAGCAGCTGGTGACTCTGGTACTAGTTGTTCTTAGGTAACTTGTACATTTGCTGTATCTTCAGTGTGATGATTGAAACCATTTTCTGAATGAAATGGGTTCCATAACAAAATAGAAATATGAAATGGAATTCTTTTTTGGCCTATGGATGTATCTGGCCTCTGCCTTTTGCTTGGATAAGAGGTACTATGAGTTTCCACTTAGGCCAAAGATCCAGCTGAGGAATAGAATTTCATTATTCAAACCACAGAACAATAAGAGCAGTCAGACTATTCCATTAAGTAGTATCTTGTCTCTTCATATAAATTCCTGACAAATTTTCCTAACCTGAGAGGAGCCACAGCTCTTCCAAGCCCTTTTTTCTTACCTGTTCTTTCTTTAATTATTAAAAAATTGTTTACTGAACTGTGCAGTCTAATTCTTTCAATAGTTTTACCTTATTTCCTTTTCTCTGGTCCGATCCATTGTGAACATGTAAAATAGAATATTTCCTTCTTTGTACAGGAGCCTTCGGTGTTATAATACCCTTGTCAGCCTCCTTTCACCCTCAGTTTTCTCTTCATTAGTTTGCTTTGCCTTTCTCTACAAGTCATGTTTCCTAGATCTCTGGTTTATGTAGGCTTTGTCCTATGGTGTTAAAACAAGCCCTGGAAGCTGTGCTTCATTCATCAGTTTTCATGCCAAAAGTGGAACTCCTTCTGTCATCACATGCTGGTCTTCTCAGCCCTCGATTACTGGAAATATATTTGGATGTTTGGTGTCATAAAGAAGGGTGTAACCCCAGGGTTACAGAATACGTGGAGAGAGATTGCTGTTTGTGCCTTTCTGTGGAATCACTCCAATGGCATCTATTAGGAAAGAGCAAGGAGGTGTCTGGTTGTGCGAAAGTTGATTTTGCTGTCACCTTCTGTCCATGTGACTACTGCCAGACAGCAGTCGAGGGTAGATGGAGATTATAAGTGGGTTTAGGTCTGCTCTAGAGAACAAGTTTTGACCATGCCTGAGCTAATTTTCAGATGCTCTTGATCTTTAATACATATTAATCTCTTCATAAGGACAGGATGCTTATGTGCTGTCACTTTATAAGAGGCACATTTTTGGTACATATGTGAATTTAAAAGCTAGGTTGATTCGGTGCCTATCCTTTCAATTTAATATAATAATAAATTTATCTTTAATTTGCAGCATTTGTTGATGATATCCATTCATTCATTGATAAAAGCAGAAGATTAATCATTATACTGAGCCAGAACTACATCTCTGACAGAGCCATATATGAACTTGAGAGTGGACTGCATAAAGCTCTAGTTGAAAAAAAAACTAAGATCATATTGATTGAATATATGCCCATAAGTGACTACAATTTCTTGCCAGAATCACTGTCACTTTTACCATCAAAGAGGGTGGTGAAGTGGAAAAAAGATAAATCTCTTCCCGTGAATTCCAGATTTTGGAAGAACCTTCGGTACCTGATGCCAGCAAAGCCTGTCAAGATCAAGACCAAAGGGCACTATAATAATCTTGACTTAGGCTCAGAAGCTGCTCAACCCTGGACTGAGGGCTGTGACTTTAATGAAATCACATAACAATTCTGGAGATAGAAGATGTAGCAGAAAACTGTATGTTTTGCTGACTAATAAAACTAGATAAACTAATATTTTGGCAAAAAAATGTTGATTAAGAGGCCAGGTCTGAGATCTGAGAAGAATGAAGAAGTTACTGCCGTGGCCAGGAGGATGTTAACACCAATTTTTAACCCTATCCCAGAGAAGGTTTCCCCAGCAATCTGCACAAGGAGCAGAAGTTTCATTGTGCTTAGGACTTACCACATGGCATGAAGCACAATGGAAAACATTTTTATTTCCCAATTTTCAGCTATGTTGAATGATACTATTTTTACTTGCATATACTTTTTAGGCTCTTCAATAAATAAATCAGTACTTGCAACCTCTAATTATTATTTAGATGCTCTTTGATTTGTATTTTGGTGTTTTATAAGGACTCTGATTGTAAGTAGACCCAAACAGCTCCTGCCTTAAAGAGCCTGGCATGTAGGCTTTGGGCAACATCAAGTAGAAAAGAGCCCAAACCAATAGGGAAAAGGGAGTTTAAAGAAACTGGGGCAGTTTTGGATGATTTAAAAGTATTTACTACTTAAATATACATGGTCTACAACTGGAAATCATTTGAAGGAATGGTAAGGAGTGTTTACATCCTATTTCACTGAGAAGTTTGCAAATCCTCATTTTGACAGGGAGAAGAGAAGGGTGGGATAGAAATAGTGCTATTTTGTTCATGGATGCTGACACCACACTGGAACCAATTGCCCAGAAAGGTTGTGGAGTCTCTCTCACTGGAGAAATTAAAGAATTGACTGGACATAATTCTGTGCAATGGGCTCTGGGATGGCTGCTTGAGCAGGAGGTCAGACTAAATGTCCCACTGTGGTCCCTTCCAACCTGAACCATTACATGATTCTGGGACTCTGTTGTACCTTGAGCTGCCTTCAACTATTGCATGTAGGGGATTTAGGTGAATGTATACATACTCCTAACCCTTTGAACTCTTGTCTTAATATTATTTTTTAAAACTAAATTAGTAATGCAATTCAAAACTATGCTAATCCTCCCTTATTATTAGCTGCCTGACAGAAGATACCAATCTGACATAAATTCCTGGATAAAATGGAACCATATTTCCTCCTAACATCAGTGGGGAGAAGTCAAGGGAGAATCATTTTGGAAGACCTTTTGTCAGGTTGCAAGGAGGTCATCAAGGCTCTGCCTACTTTTGTCATTGTCTCACATGCCATTTACTGCTGGTTTTGAGAAGGTATCTCTTTTACACTGACACTTAATTCACACGGGTGGAGAAGGTTCATTACCTTCTCAATGCATTTGGAAACACAGCTGGAGTGTTGGGTGTCATGACAATGTCTCAAGTTTCATGAGAATGAAATGTTGTTTGTTAAATATACTTCAATCATGAATAGTTTCTGGAAGAAATTTAGGCAAAAGTAAAGACTAAGTATAGATTTTCAAAATAGAGAGAACACTGTTGCCAGGTTAGCAGGTAAGGAACGAAGGAATAAGGCAAACATCTGTAGCAACCTGCTGATCAGATCCAGGAGGTCTTCTTTCTGTCAGACTATGAAAGAGCTATGTAAATGTGTTTCATAAGCAAAAGCCATTCTCTGGTGCAAGCTTTTACTGAAGAGGATTTCTCCTCGGCAGATGTGTGCCTTTCCATTTCCAAATCTCAAATCTTTTGCAATGTTCACTTCTTTTCTACCATTGTTTCCCAGGTTTTCTAGTCACAGATAATTTTTAACATTCTCTTGCAGCACAGAAATGCCATCAGGCATACTAGGCATAGCCATTTTCTTGTAAAACATCTTACAGAAATGTAACTTTTCTAACACTTAACTGAGCTATTAAACTTTCTTCCTCAGCCATGTAGTTTTTCTTATACTGTCATCAATGTACTGCCTAACAAATTAAAAGTCAAATGTGTTTTATTACACATGCTCATGGTTTGATAATAGCTCTGGACCAAGCCTACCCTCTATGAGAACGAGGTACTATAAATTGAAAGTGAATTTGCCATGGATGCAGCCTCACCTCAGCTTGGAGAGGCAACGTGTCTGCATATACCTGCTACACCTCGTGAACGTGGACCCTGAAGCCTGTGAAACCATACAGAATTTGACTGCTAAATGGCATTAACTCCCAAGTTGTGTGAATGCCAGCAAAGCAGATGCATGTTGAATGACTCAACATCTGTAAAAGGGGAAGTATTTTTGCACAGAAAGGTATCATGACACAGTCACTTTATAGATGATCCTCACTGCCAGTGATGCAGTGGTAAAGGGGGACGAGGGAAATTAAGGATGTGCATACTCATACTAATGCCAGATGTTCTTATTGCTCTTATATCCTGAAATACTGACATTAATCACACCTTGGAAAGGCTTTTTGTTTGCCAGTCCATAGAGAAAATAAAGTAATATTACTTTTATAGACCGTAGTTGCGATGATTTGCCTGATCATGTATGTGTCAAAGTATAAGTGAATTCACACAAGAGTTGGTTTGAGGTAATGAGCCATTTGGTTAGAGGCAATGGGTCATTTCAGTGATTTATACTGTGTATTTTGTTTACTTTTGCACTTAACAATACTATATTTCTCCTTCTCCACATCCATGGCTTCAATTTCTGCTGTAGCTAGGCAGAAGCAATATAATGAAAAAGTTTTTTGGGGTTGCTTATAGAATCACTGACATATGTATTGGCAAAAGCAGATTTAATATAAAAGTGAAAGGGAGAAAAAATTCATTGGCAAGGTTCACTCTACTACTTATTAGATGGCTAAAGCACACAGACGAAAATCAGACTAAAACCTAAAATCAATCAATCTAACCTCAAAGTCATCCTGAAAATTATCTGAGAGGAGGCTGGAGGGGGAGTAGGGGGGAAGAAAAGAGTTATGGTAGGAAAAGGTAGGGATAAAAGGGAATAAGGAAGACTCTCCCATTTAGGCACAAGGTTCAGAGCCACAGGTAAACTGAACCAATCCTGATCAACAGTTTAGGCCTAAATATTTAACAGCACTTAACTTAATTGATAGCTTAAGTTAAGCAATTTCAAAAATTATTACCATAGAATTTGCTATAGCACAACAGTAACTAATTTACAGGCTTAGCTTTTAAATTTAAATGTTTTAGGAGAGCAACCTTCACAGTACATTTGTGACAGCATATCCACACTCAAACCTAGAGGATGCTGACCTAGAGAAGTATATATCAGATATACCTGTGAAAAATGCTCCTTAAATTCAGTGAAGTGCTCCCATCAGATGATTTTGCATCTTCTCAATGGACAAAGGGTTGAGTCTCAATCAGTGGGGGTGTCAGCCAAGGATCTGCTGTCGTCTAGTGACCCTCCAAGTATAGCAAAGTTGAGACTTCACTGGCTCTGAGAGGGAGATTGCTGGCTGCAGCCCACTGTGGTCCTGGAGAGCTCAAAGGGTCCCAATTAGGACTGCTGTTTATAAGGTTGCACGAAGGTGGGCTTTAGTCATAGTCATTTTCCATCCTAGCCACAATTTGGGTTGGAAACTTTCTTCAAGAGAGCTCAATCCGGGTGCTGTTCAAGTCGAGGCCTATTGAACATTTCTCAGCTCATAGTGTGACCTGAGGGGTGGAGGGGGAGAGATGCACCACCACAGTTCAAGTGTCAAAAGTCAAGCTTAGGGTATGAAGAAAAAATGCAAGAAATGCAAGTGTGATTAGACCACAAGCAATGTATTGTCTCATTTGTAATTTAGGAAGGTTAAAACAAAGTCAGTTCCATAAAAGCCATTGAAATATGTAATTTCCCTGAGGAGAACACAGATGGGATCTGCAGGGACAGAGCTGTTGCAAGCCCCCAGTCTTGAAATTTCTTGTCTCTTTTGCTATGTACTATAACATGGCTGTGAGAACATGGTCTGTGTCTGCATTTTTTTGGTGTTACTGGTTGACTGCGTTCTACCAGACACAATACAGGCTGGAAGCAAAACAGTGCCAAAAACTCTTCTTGTCTATTGACAATTGTAACATAAATGTAGGAAGAATTAGGACTATTGTATATAGTATCATTGCTGTAGGGTAGTACTGTATAAGGGCTGATAATTGCTTAGGGTTTGTCAATTAGAGGGGTTTTTTCCTACTATAAGTACTCCTGTTCCTTCATGACCATCTGCATTCTTTAGAGACATTGGAGAGGTAGAACTTGTGAAACAGGAGTAAATTCCCCCTCCTAAGCAGCTATGTCACTCCAAATCCAAGCATAAGGACAAATCCTATCAATACCACCTCTCTCCAGATTGTAATGAAAGCAGGAGATTTGCAGAAGGGCTGGATAGAGGCAGAAACAAGTTGTTACCAAGGTGTTTCATGAACTGGAAGTTAAATATAGAGGTTGCAGTCAGCAGTCACAAAAAAGGAGAGCACCAATAAGGATGCTCCAACAGATTCTGGGAACCCAGATCCTGTGTGTGCAGGCCAAGTTAGTGTTCACTGGACATCTCAGACCTTAAGGGAGTACATAGTTGATTTATGCAAAGTGGCGCAGAATTTTATGTGTCACATCCAGAATTCACTAGATTGATTTCCTCAGGTCATTAAAAATGGTTAGAAAATGGAGATTAACAGTTATGAAGATAGATATGTGAGTCTGGCCTGGAAGATTCCTCTGGAATTTGTGGTTATATATTGAAGTTGTCCTTTTCTATCTTGATTTCTCAGAGAGAGTAAAAATAAATACTTTCTTTTCAGACACAACTATGGTTTGGCTTGCTGACTTTAAGAATGTTTGAAAAGTTGTCTTTCCTAATGACATGCTTGTGAAAAGCACTCAATATTTTGAGAAGAAAATGTAATTGCATTTTTTGGGAAATAATTTTCTGAATTAGAATTAGATGGGGTGTCTAGGTGAAGCAACAGTTACCAAGCTTTCTTATCCGTAAGATAAGATACTTACCAGCTCTAAGTATCCACAACTTACAGCTTCCTCCAGTTCAGCAATCCAAATTTTCTGAATTTCAGCAAAAGCAGCTGCAAATGGGCCACAATAGTATTTTTTTGTTTGTTTTGTCAGCTAAATATATTAAAAAGTCATCGCAGGGTTTTGTCTCTCATTGTTTGATCTCCCATCTGGCCTCTATGGGTGAGAAATAGTGTGCACATCAGCAAGACAGTCCAATGTAATATATTTGTTGCTTGTAACCTATCAAATACAAAAATTATAATAGAGTTCAGTACATTGATGTCTTAAGGTAATTCTGAAAGATAATAAAATAGATTTATGGGTTATTGCTGTATTGCTTTTGACCACGATCATAACTAAGGTGTGCTGGAGACCTCATTCTACTGTATGGCTACAAAACTGTTTTCTATTAATTGCAGGAAAATTATAGCTGTTTTAGGGGTTTAGACGATGGTGAAGGAATGCTGTTCCATAGGAGGTTCCAAAACTACTGTCATGCTGTACTGAAGCACTAAAGGTGTGCTACGGACAAAAAAATCTTTCAACTAATTTGAGGTTGAAAGCTGATATGTTTATTGCAGTGCTGGAGCACAGGGGACTCATGTCCTAAAGACGTGCTGAGTTTATGAAACTTTGATTCTTTATTTATTTCCAAAAATTATGCATATTCACAAAGTTACCTAACACATCTATATATATTCACCACCTGTCCCCANTGGAGCACAGGGGACTCATGTCCTAAAGACGTGCTGAGTTTATGAAACTTTGATTCTCTATTTATTTCCAAAAATTATGCATATTCACAGTTACCTAATACACCTATATATATTCATCACCTGTCCCCATGTCGTATTTAAAGTAGCTGTATGTCTGTTGCAATTGCGCAGTTCTCTTTTTAATTGAGGCAGTGGTCCTTTTGATTTGAGTCAGTGGCCATGTGGGAGGAAGTAGAGACATCTTCCTCACCATTTTGTCCTGTTGCCAGATCTTCATGACCCCTTGGTTATGGTCTAGGCTCTTTCCTTGGCTTCAAGCATTGAAAGTATTTGTTTTCCGATTTCTTACAATGCTAAGTGCCAAATACATCATAGATTGTTTTGCTCTATGCTTATATATTAATGATTAAACCCTTAATTTCTTCTTTGATCCTCTTATTATTATGCTAGGCCCTGCTATATGATGTGTTGCTTACATCTTGCTGGATACATTTCCAATTTCTAAATTTTTTAACTCTTTGACTCAGTACAAATCCAACTTTTAAGGAACAGTTGGGCAAATCCAGAAGTGACTGTGTCTAGTCTTGAAGAGTTGGCAGTTTATACTGGGAATTGTATGAATATCACTAGCAAAAAGATTTCTTGAGGACTTAATTACAAGACCTCATTTATGGATTTTCTGGAGACTTGAAAATAAATGTTTAGCTCTCAGCTGTGATAGCAAAGTATTTGTGCATATTGTCTTTATAAACAGTACATTAAGCATATTTATTTATGTAATACATGAGGAAGCTATTGCCTTTATGGACTAGCAACAAAAATTCATCTACAAGGAAGGAACTCATACACTGGAAATGAAAACTTGTGACAATCTCAGGAGTGTCTCCAGCTTCCAGCATGATGAAGGAAAGACAAACAACAACAAATTACTTCCAATGAAACAAGACCTTGAGACCTGTGAGGCAGAGCCATGAGGACCAGCAGGGGAACCATAAAAAGGGATCCTAGAAGAGTTTAATTGCCTAGGTTGGTAAAATAACCAGGGAAAGGAATAGGAGCATTGTCACCAAATGCATACAGAAAAGAAAAGCACTAGAAAGACGAGCTGTTCAAGCGAAGGAATGATATGCGTACAAGGTTGTGTCCATGAATAAATGTATAATGGGCATTAAAGCCATTATAAGAGTAAGATCTCCAGTGAGAATAAAGTAGAAACTACTCTGATCTACTTTTAAGCTGGAGTACAGTACGTTTCTGAAAGAAAAACAAAAATTCAGCAGTGGTCATCCCTATCAGGTTTATGTTTCTTGGCTTGCAGTAAGCAGGCTGGACTATCAAGGAAGGAATTGTAATGGAATTTGGGGTGCTAGACAATCTTTTCTTATTAACTGCTAAGAATTGTGACAGTTAAATGTTTTGAAAGGCTTGCATGCTGAGAATTTGCTTTGCTCTTTGTCTGTTGGCATGTGGTTATTCAGTTATTAGTGTATTCAAAGAACCTCTGTGGCTCCAGACGTGTTAGTCTCTGATGCCCAAGGCAGAATTCACTGTAGTGCAGCTAACTGATGGTTAGTAACATCACCTTCCTTTATTTCAGAGAATCACCCACAAGCTCCAGAAGCCACCTGGGACTGTATGTCATTTCACTGAGTGCACAAACTAGTACAGATTGGACAGAGAGTCATGTTTTGGTATTGTTCAGACACCTCCTGCAGCAGCAGAACCAGCACCACTGACTCAGTGTAGAAGATAGTCAGAGTGGAAAGTTTCTTACCCACCACGTGTTAACCATAGCAGGGCAGAGGAGGAGGTGGTGTGTGAATGTGTTGACCCAGAACAGTGCCAGAATAGAACCTGAATAGTAAAAAAACTTAATTGCCTCAGCACTATAACTTGACACTGCACACACAGAGATGGTATATTTTCCCCACTTGAGGGGAAGTGAGATGGAAAAGGTAAGATAAAGCCCCCAAACTTGACTTTCCACAGGGGTGAGGAGGTACAATTTTCTGGAGATATAGCATGAAATATGCTAAATTTTAGCAGAGTGGAAGGATAAGTGAGTAAAGGGGAGGAGAGGATGGGGAGAGAGAAGAAGCAGAGAGGGTATTCTGGAGTGGTCCTTTACCCTCTCCTTTATGCACTTTACACTTTTCCTAGCAGTCAAAGGTAAATATGAACCTTGGAAGTGCAAGTGTGTGAAGCTGCTTTTTTAATGTCTATATTACTTTTACAGAAGACAAAGGGGAGAATTGGAGCAGAGGTTTTGCTAAATACTTGGTACCATTTACAAGATTTTTATCCAGTGGGGTAACCAGTATGACATTCCACTCAGACTTCTGGTAGCATGGCTTTAAAAACTCTGTGACTGATTCTTCTGCTGTATGTCTAAAATGTGTTTCTGATATATTAGTTGGACTGTTATGCCTAATTTTTTGATTGTGGTAAACCTTATTACTTGGACACTATGACAATTTATACTTAAAATGAATGAAGTATATTTTACATCTTTAAGATGCATCTCTGTGAAAGAACCATTTTTTCCCTGATAATCTGAGTTTAAAAGAAGAAGGGCTTTGACTTCAGCTATGTTGCACTCTGTACTTCCTTTAAGTGAAGAGGGAACAAAAATGTTTTGTTTGTTTTTTTCTAGCCAGACAGGAGACACCTTCAAAAGCTTAATTCTTTACACTGAAATTTCTAGAGATAAATTGGAGCCTTTTGCAATTTATAAATCAAACATATTTTGCAATGAGGCAAAACATTGAATACAGTTTAGGAGACAATCACCAAGGTTGATCATCAGGGGGCTCAGGTCTGGAATAAATGGAGGGCTAAAAATGTGGTGGAAGTTGAGAATACAAATCCTTTCTCTCCAAATGCTCAGAATCCAGCAGAATCAAGCATTAATACTGGTCACTGTATACAGGAATGTGTGCATAAACAGAGGCAATGTTGAAATCCCCTGTTATGCAACAAACGGCCTTTTTTACCTTCTTGTGGAAATTGAGTAGTTGACCCAATGTGCAGTAAAGATAGGAACTTTACACAAGAAAAGAAAGACAAGTCCTACTGGTTTTGAAATAAGTCTGGTGCAAACAAATATTTATGTTTTCTCTGCTGGAATAGGGCTCATTTGGATCTGAATTGATGGCAAAGTGCTCTCAGATGCTTTTATGTAGTTTGGATCACAGTGCACTCTGTCTTCTATGGGTTTTGCATTCAAGCAGGAAGCCTGAAAGAGGGGCTGGACTGTGTGGGACAACGTAATCTGAAGTGCTCTGCCTTCCTAGCAGGTCCAAGGGGACAAGTCACAGATGGCTCAGATTCATCAGGGCTTCTCCTCCCTCTCTGCCAAGAGAGGGGTGATTGGGTTACTAGTGAGGCTGAACTAGGGGAACACAGGTAGGAGTTAGAGTGGGTGTGGAAGGTACCTGGGGACATTAAAGGTAAGGAGAACTACATTCTTATTGTGAATATTTTTCTGCATTGGAATATTCTTGTAGATTTCAGATACTACAGATTTTTGTGAACTGTCTAAAAGCAGTATATGGAAAAAGAAATAAAGGAAGCATTACCCCTCTTAAATGAAGCAAACAAAAAATCCAACACAATTTTGCACACAATGCAAGTGCAAGATTTAAGAACCCAGTAGACTTTGATCTTTTACTAGGAGGTGTTTCCCCTGTTCATTTTACAAGAAAGCGACACAGAAATTTTCAACCTAATGCAAATAAATTAAGAAAGGAAGGGATGATGGCAGTGAGGTAGAGGAAATTCCTGTAAAGGAAACAGACTCAACACAGTGCACAGCTAGAACTAACCACAATTCTTATTATGTAGTGTAGGATGTGCAAGTAAGATTTTGAGATAATTTTTTTTAAATGATATATTTTAGCTTCAAATTTTAGCCTTCCTTATCCTGTCTACTTGAAGGTGAGTTCATTTTGTTGCCTTTTAATGTGCATTTTAAAGTAATTTTAACTGCTTGGTCAGACAAACAGTAGTATAGCTTCATTTAATATCCTTTTCCATTTTGTAGACATGGCAAAGCTTTTTCAACTCCTGTGTGGCTGTTACTAATCTTAGTCCTAGATCAGATTATGCTTGCCTTTCCATTGATACAAGTTGAATACAAGACAGAGGAATTGATAGCTTTGATAATGAAGTGATTTTCATCAGAATCACAATTGTTTGATGGTATGATTGTGGTATGCCACTCTTTACTAGACTTTAGAGATATCATGAAACTGGGCGCAGCTCTCAAGAAATTGATTTTGATTTTTTACTTACATTTTAATGTAAAAAGCTGCAGAAGAAGAGGCTGAAAGGAGACCTCATCACAATGTACAACTGGTCTCTTCACTGTGGTGACCAGTGACAGGACCCAAGGGAATGGTCTGAAGTTGTGTCAGGGGAGGTTCGGGCTGGATCTTATAAAAAAGTTCTTCACCCAGAGGGTGACTGGGCACTGAAATGGACTCCTTAGGGAGGGGGTCACAGCATCAAGCATGACAGAGTTCAAAATGGGCTGGGAGTTGGACTCAATGATCCTTTTAGGCCCCTTCCAACTCAGCTTATTCTGTGATACTGTGAAAACTCCATGAAATAGAAATTTACTCTTTCTTCTAACAGTCAACAGGGACTTGAAACATAGGCAATATAATAGAATTCCTATTTTTCACTTGTATTTTTTTAGCACAGGAAATTTTGTGAAGACCACATTAATTTCCCTTGAATATACGATACTTTCTAATTAAGTGGCACCCTAAATCCCTAGACTAAGGATATGATAATATGGCTGTGTACATGGCAGGAGAAGGTGGAGAGACTTTTGATAAGCTGCCTGGAGTAGAGTCCTTAATTTCTCTGGTAGACACTGATAAACAGAAATGAATCCTTCAGTAAACTGAGTCACTGAATCACCTGGGTCCTCCTGCAGTGCAAATACAACTGAAGGGTGACTGCTGCTGTGAATTTCCCTCTTCCTGTCAAACACACTTGCAAAATGACAGTTATTAATTTCACGTCCTATCATAATTTTTAAACACTATAAAATTGCAAAGATTTTTAATTTTTCCAAGAATTCTCTAATAAAAATGTTATTGGTTAGCAAAAAAAAACAAACCAAAAACCAAAAAAAACCCCAAACAAAAAACCCACTACCACCAAAAACCAAAAAACCCAACAAAAAACCCCCCAAAAACTAAAAATGGCAGTGGTGTATTTTCCCATTCCTAGCTAAAGACAACAGAAAAATGAAAAAGATTGCTTGACTGTGATCCACAAGGAGATGGGACCACCACTTGCATAACGAAGAGATGAGACCCCGGGTTGCTGCAAGCATGAAGCCGGTTTATTGATTCCACCTATCAATATATATACTTTATCAACTATGGCTAAAAATAGCACAGTCACACGATTGATGTTTCTGAGTAACATTACTTAATCAGAGCCCTGCATTGATTAGAGCCTTTGCACAGACTTGTACAGACCAACACAGGCACGTACAGACTTGCACAATTTATCTTAAACAAAGCACACCAGGCACATCTCTTGCTTGTCCATTCAGGGTTCTGCCTCGGCTTGCAGAGCACATCCACTTCAGTCATGGGTTGAGCAGTGCTCTGAGCCCTGCTCTCCAGCTGTATTTCTATGAGGTATCATTGGTATGGCAGCAAATTGCAGAACAAAGAGATAAATCCCTAGCATTATTAGATGCTTTGTGGACTCTTTACGTAGTTTCACTACATGTGGCCTGTACATCCCCAGTTACACAGAAATGGGAAGCTGGGAAGTAAATGCTTCCACTGCTTATCCTGTGCAAGGTCAAGTGCTCTTCAAATAACTTCTGGTGGCTTAACAGCTTAATGAGTCACCAGGAAGGACCAGAGCTGTCACAGGAGAGAGACTGGACCATTTGCCTGGGGTCAAGGGAGAGTGGAGTGCAGAGGACAGAGAAATAGATCATAAAATCAATAAAATAAGCTGAGTTGTAAAGGATCCATAAGGATCACCAAGTCCAACTCCTGGCCCTACAATAATCCTACTGTGTGCCTGAGAGTGTTGGCTGAACACTTGAACTCTGTCAGCCTTGGTGCTGTGACCACTTCCCTGGGGAGCCTGTTCCAGTGCCCAGCCACCCTCTGGGTAAAGAACAATTTCCTGATATCCAACCTGACCTTCCCCTGACACAGCTTCATGCTGTCATCTTGAGTCATGTCACTGGTCATGAGAATGAAGAGACCAGTGCTTGCTCCTCTGCCTTTGACAACATCAATACCTGTTCACCTGCTCAAGGGGTCTACAGCACTGACCCCCACAAAAGGCCCTTGGGTGTTGATTGCTACTGGCACCAGCACGCCTTTGCCATGGGGGCTGCTGGATGACATAACCCAAAACACCATTCTCAGTTTTACACAGAATTAACATGGCTAGAGATGCAGCCTCAATGAATGCCTTGAGCAAGGCCTTCACAGGTGTCATGAACCCAGATTCGAGAGTTAGGATCCGTTGATCTTTTTGCAGTGGATAAAAAAGTTAGATAAACTTATGGAGAGGTTTTTTCCAGTGCTGGTAGCAAACTCACTTTATTCAGACATCCATAGAGGCTTGGAGTTTCAGGATGATTTTAAAATATCTGTGAGGTGATGACAGTTGGCAGCCAACCTGTAACAAAGCACCAGGATGGGGTCAGACAAATGAGTTAACTGTGACCTCTGAACATAAAAATAGATCATTCCATTCACTTGCAAGGAATAGAGACATTCTAAAGAGAATGGTGACTAAAAGTGCTCCCCTCTACACAAAATAGCTGCCTGGAAAAGTGCAGCGTGGGAGTTCTCACCACCTTTCTCTCTAGTTCAGTGTGCACTGGATGCTCTGTTGATGCTAACCAGTATGAGTAGTGCCTGATTTGCATAAGGTGCCATCAGACAAAGGACTAGCTTTTGCCCAACCTCTCTGCTTTCCCTTGGGCTGACTCAGTGCCTCTCTGACAGCATTGCAAATGCAGAGTCACTCTGTGGCCAAAGGAAAGAAAAAATCCCCTTGAGGGCTCTGTTGAACAATGCACAGCTGTGCAAACAGAACAGCAGAAAGTACATGCCCTTTACTCCTGAACCAGGCACTCAGACATGTCAGTCAGAGGCATTGGATCTGATCTTACTAAATACCAAGATTAAGCCTTGGCTATTGAATATGCACACTGGGCAGCCTGTGGCTGAGAAGCCTATGGGATGCAGATCAGACTTAGTAGAAGAGATAAAACATAACAACATGATTTGGGGTTTCACCTTGTACAGGGTACTGTCATATAGGGGTCTGGATGCATCTGAATGCCTTTGGACCTGCTCCAAATCCCCTGGGTGTTCCTAGTCTCAGTTTACAGAGGGCAGCTCACAGAGCTGGTCCCTTATGGTGATGTGGGTGCTACCCTGCTCAGCAGGGCTCTGCCACCGTTGTTCAAGCAGTGCAGCACAGCATTGTAGTGCAAAAGTGAGGCCTGATGCTGCACACTCAGGTACACCACAGAGGAGGAGAAGGGGTTTTAGGTTGCTCTGCTGGCTGTAGCAGACATCCTAAGTATGCCCATTTCAGCTGGTAGCAAAGCCTGCTAGGAGTACATCTCTTGGTGAAAGAGAGAACCAAAGACATGTGCCCACACAGGACATGCTTTGAGGGCTTCACTTCTGCATAGTCTCACAGGCTCAATGCTGTTTGCAGCTGCAGCACATCTTCAGATTTGGTTTAATCCCAAAGGATTCCAACTCTGGGCCTGTTGACCTTCAAGCCACAGCAGCGCTCCATGTATTTTTGGTGCCATTTATGTCTGTGTCAGTCTCTTGATGATAGGCATCATTAGCTGAAGGCTGATGATATTTGGTATCTTACCTCTCATCTATCAAAGGAGGAAGGATCTGCCTTGCCACTCCAGAGGTGAAATTCTGCATTGCTATGGGTATGACATGGAAATGCATCAGCAAGCAATTCTATGCAAGGTGTATTTAGAGAGACTATTGCATGTTCTTGAGTATTACCCAACTTGTATTTCTGTAAATAGTGTGAGCAGGAAAAGTACTGCAAATTCCATTTTTCAAAAACACAATATGCAGGAAATAGTGTTTGCAAAGTTTTACAGAGGTACACAATGAAATATGCAATTATCTATTTTATTGGACTCCTCTTTACAGAAACCCCCGTGTTTTCCTCTTTTACAGGAAGCAAAATGATTCTTAAAGAAAATGTCTCAGAATATCAACTAAAATTGATAAAGAAAATAATGCTCACTTTGTGTTGGATACTAACGTTGTTTGTCAGTGTGGTAGAAGTTAGAGAGATTAACTTGCCAGGTAAGAATCTGCTCCAGTGATGTTTGGTGCTTGTGGTGCTTTCTGAAAACTTAGAAAAGGAGGTCTTCATTTTTCCTTGCTTTTGTGAGTTTTTCCTGCACATGTTCACCCTTGTTTCAGACAAATGGCATTTATGCAAGCTTCTGAAGTATTGGTAATACAATCTACCTTAAATTTGACTCAAAAATCAGTTCCCCAAGGAAAAAGAGAAATGTAAAGGAGAATCTCTGAGGCCCAAATGGAACAAATGAATTTCTTCCATGTCTTAGGTCTCCAGCATCTGGTTTAGTGAGGCAGGGACAGGGGAGAAGGAAGACAAAAGCAGAAAGAGACTGATTTGTCAAAGTCTTCCACACACACAATATATCTGGAGCAGCTTGATCCAATTTAGTGTGCAGAGAGAAAATGAAACTGTAAAGAGTTTCCCAGGTGGGCAACAGATTTCATGATCCCCCTTCTGCTGAGATGAAATCCTGCCACACTTCCAGAGGTCACAACAGCCTGACTGGTAGGAAGGGCATTAGGATGGCTCACCACACCCTTCAGAATAATAATTTAAAAAAGTGTAATTTTAGAGACAGTTACTGAAAGAGCGGAGGATAAATATTTAAAAGCAGTGAGAAAATAATGTTTGTCAGTCTTACCTTAAATAGGGCATGTGGTGGGCAGGTTCTGCTTCCTCAGTCTTATGTCAGTCCCTTCCCCATTAATATGAGGAGATTGAGAAAGCTGCATCTGCTTTTCTACAGAGTTGAGGTTTAACAGGTTAGCACTCATGCAAAAGTCTACTCATCACAAAAACTCCTCACATGAAGCTTTTGAAAAAAGGCCTAATAAACCTTTGCAAACATTTGAATAAATTTTCAAGAACACTGGCAAATTACATATTTAAGAAAACCTACCTTTTATTAGTCCATCTTCTGATCACATAAAGAAATATTCAGCACAATAAAGGTAGGGGTCTATTTTGGTAGTGTTCCTAATTTTTATTTTTAATTTTTTCACCATGACTCTGCATTCTTTTAGATGGTACTCATATCTTTCCTGTTTTTCAGGATGTTCCCATGTTGAACCTCAAATATGGTATCGTGCAATTAATGGTGAGGAGTTTGTTCTACAATGTGCTTTACCAGATAGAGATGCTACCAACATTTATAACAACTCACTTCTAAATCAACATAAGGTGAAATGGTTCTGGCATCAAAAAGATAAAGAGACACTGAAGGCTATCAAGGAAAGCTCAAATCTGGTTTTCCAAGGGGATGCACTTTGGTTTAAACCAATAAGGGACAATGCTTCTGGAGTGTACATATGTAGGATATGGTAAGTAATAGAGCAAAAGAGTAAGTAATTCAGTAAAGGAGCAAAAAGGTTCTATTTCTATAGGATAATTACTGGTTTGGTTTGGGTATTAAATCTTTAACTTTTTTTTTTTTTTTTTTTTTTTTTTTTTTTTTTTTTAATGTATCACTCAGGGGAAAAATCCCGTGTCTCAAAATTGTTTTGGATGTTCAAACAAAGAAGGGAGCAAAATGTTCAGGTTATGACACAAATATGTTGTATCTGCTTGCTGACAGTGGCAATTCAATAACCTGTCCTGGGACAAAATGTTACCGCCACGTAAAAAAGCCAGATGTGAAATGGTACAAGGTAAGAGTCAGCCTATTGAGTATTGAAAACAGCTGAGGGGAGGTGGAGCTTCAGGTCTAGTTAATGCCCATGAGCCATAGTTCCTCAACTCTTCTTTGACAAGCAATGCAGCCTGAGAAATTCAACTCAAAAGTAGAACCCTGAACTGATATATATCAAGTATTTAAGGAAGAGTTTTGAAGAAATTTTCCACACCCAAAATACTATTGTATAAAAGAGAAGCCAAGAAATGCTTTCTCTTCAGCTAAGAAATTGAAGTAATTGAGAATTAAAATAGGTTTTTTAAGAAACCGACATGATTGAAGTGTAACATTTTAAGTTTTGTTTTGAAAAATATCCAATATACCAAAAAAACCCTGGCTTTGTTAGACACAAAATTATTTTAAGAATAATGATCCAAATTGTTCTTTTCAATACTCCTGTTTTTAAAGAAATATTCTTCCACTGAACCACTACTGACTCAATGTTTGTAAGAATGGTAAAGTAGCATCCAAACCTGTATAAACGAGCAAAGGAAGATGACTAAAATTTGCAATTGTGCATTTTCCTGCCTGGTATTATTTACATTATTTTATTGTCTCAAGTAGCATTATGATCTAGTCAAAGTTACTGTGCATTTGCTTTAAAATTTTCAACCAGGTTTATCTTTACCTACATCTTGATCTGAAGCTCACTGAAGTTAAGGAGCTTTTTCACATTTGTGTTACTGGATTTTTTCAGGAACTTGATTTAAGGAAAATTCTTGCTGGTCTCACCAGAATATGAATATATTAAGCTGAAAAATTAGGGGTGCTTTTCAAAAATAGACCATTTTCATGCTTCTAGAAGCAGTGACAGTGTTCTCAACCTCAGATAATCCAAACTCTAAAATGGTTTACTTCTCATAAAATAACTTGAAAATGTTTTCAAAATGTTTTCTTTACAAAATAAAAAGTAGTGAGTTCATCAAAAAAGTGACCTTTTCTGTTGCTCTTTAGTAATAGGAGTTGAATTTAGATTAGCTTAATGTTTTCATATTTTTGTATCAAACATAAATTTTAAATAATTTGGAAAAAGTTAAGGTTATTCACATATTTTTTTAGTACAACTGAAAAATATCCTCTGACTCCTAATACATCCCTTTTTGAGCTTCAGGGGAATGACTTTAGTTTGGCTCTACTGCCATGAAAATCCTGTCAAAATATATTAAAATATAATTTAATTACAGTAATGACTGCAAGAAAAAAACCCCAAAACTTTAATTCTTTGATATTCTTTTCACTAGGATGGTCACCAGATAAAATACAGGAAAAGCAGACCAAGCTTAAAGCTCAAGCAGAATGAAATCTACTTGAATCCAACCTATGACAAAGATGCTGGAATATATGTGTGTGATTACACTCTGTCTGACAACATTACTGAGTGGACAGTGAGAACAGCAGTAACAGTAAAAGTCACTGGTGAGTAATATAATAAATCAGAATAAAATATCTGAAGTAAAGTATGTTTTCTTTATTATGTTTATTTCCATCTTTAGCTCTGAAAAACACATAAACTGAATTAGCTACAGGATCATTAAAGTCTTCTTCCAAGTATTCTGAGGGCATCTTGGGACACCAACTAGAACATCCAATAGTAATAGCAGTAGGTTCTGTAGGAAAGTATAAGCCTATTCTATATTCTGAACTGTATGGATGCAGTACATGTGTTTCTGTATGAAAACAGCACAGGCCTATTCCTCAGCATCCTGGTGGAAGACAAGCTACTCTGTGAAAGGGAGAACAAGATTTAAGGAGCAAAAGAAATGTGTCAGGTGAGGCAACCTGGTGCTATGGTCTAGTGAAGAAACACTAATTTGAAATTCCATGGTCTAATAAGGATAGCACTTTTCTGAAACAGCTGATCCTTTTTTCCCCAGGTATTTTAAGCATTTGGTTAAGGGAAAAATGTATCCATCCCATCAGGACAAGAAACCATGTCTTACCAACCAGCTCTGTGAGAGCTCTGTGTGGTGGCTTAAAGTACCTCTTGCTCTTTCACTCTTCCTTCAGGCTTTATTCCCACAATATTCTCTGGGCAGGCTTGGACTAGCTCTGCTTCTATTCAGATCTGACTGTATTTGGGCTGACACATTATCCTTCTCAGTTCTTTTCCCTCACTTCCTAGTGCAGTAAGAAAAACACTTAAAAGGTGCCATGTGCATCTGTACTACCCCAGAACCTTGCAGACTGAGGAGAGACCTGGCAGCTACAACTTCCATGTGAAGGGAAGAGAAGGTCCAGGCACCAATCTCTTCTCTGTGGTGACAGTGACAGGACGCAAGGGAATGGCCTGAAGCTGTGTCAGGGGAGGTTTAGGTTGGATATTAGAAAAAGGTTCTTCACCCAGAGGATGGTTGGGCACTGGAACAGGCTCCCCAGGGAAGCGGTCACAGCACTGCCTGACAGAGCTCAAGGAGAGTTTGAACAATTCTCTCAGGCACAGGGTGTGACTCTTGGGGATGGCTCTGTGCAGGGCTGGGTGTTGCACTCAATCCTATGTGTCCCTTCCGACTCAGCTTGTTCTGTGATTCTGTGATGTATTTCTTTCCTGTGATATATATATTTCTTTTCTGTGATATATTTCTTTCCTGTGGCTTGGTAAAAAAAAAAAAAAAAAAAAAAAAAGGTTTGGTGGCACCATTTCCTGCAGTATGGGACTTTCTAGAACATCAGAGCTGTGGGTTTTATTGTACAAGCCGTGGGTGTCATTATCTGTGCCCTTTGGCAGCCTGAGTTTTGAAAACAACATGGTTATTTTGGTACAAGTATCTGTGCTAGTGAATGGGGTGTGCATGTGCTCTGTTTGTGCTTACCAGGCATGAAAAGAGGTTTGACAGGGATCTGGTATGAGGATTGGAGGATTGCACCCTTCAGGGGGTTTTGAAAGGGAGGTTCCTAATTTTTTAATCCTAAATAATTTAGAGCAGAGATTAGTTACTGAGCTCCTCAGCTCAGTAAGAGGACAATGCCACAGAGCAAATGAGATAGCAGGTGTTTGAGTAGCTATGCAAGTTTTGCTGTCATCCTCTTCGACTTAGGTGTCTAAACTCCACCTAAAACTTGAAGAATTAAATTTTAAGCTATTTTCTTTGGTCTTCTGCACAGACAAAAACTATACTTAATTTTATTCTTCTTAATTGCAGCAAAAAACACTATTCATCCACCAAACCTTTTGTATCCCAATGGTGTTGTGATCCTGGAAGTAGAAGTTGGTAAGTTTCAATGCCTCCCTAAAAGCAAATGAATATATTTAAATGAGGTGTTGATAAATAATGATAGATGTTGATAAAGCAAACTAGCTTTGCTTTCTAGGCTATTTAGGAGAATAATACTCCGCAGACATGGTTTTTCTGTGTTTATTTGTTCCAGGCAAGCCACTTGTATTGGAATGCCATGTACAGTTTGGGTTTGAAACAGTTTCTTCAATGAGGGTAACATGGAAAAGAAACAACGAAGAGAATGAAAATGAGAAATTGAATCAGGAAACGAGGTGAGAACCTCCTCCCCTATTACACCCAGTAGCCTAGTTACCACCACCACAAGCAACTGCAAAAGTGCTTTAACAATATTACTGAATACATTCCATTGAGAAAAACTTTAGAAGGCTCTTTTCTTTCACCTAGTGATGTGTATGTCCACAAGCAAGCAACAAGCATATGACCTTCACATACAGAAGCACATTAAAAAAGAATCAAGAACTCAAACTCTGCATAATCTTAGCTCTTCTTCCCAGAAATTTAGCCCACAGACAGCTTCAGTGTGATGGGTTCCTGATTGCCATTCCTTGCATCAGTTGTTTTCAAGTGTTCTTGTTTTCAAGTGTTTTTGAAAGCACGGTCTCTGTTGTGCCTTGCTAGCAATTCACACAATCTGTCTTTGGAAGCTGCCTCTGAGTGGGGACTGAATCAGATCAGCAAAACAGTACTGTGGACTTTGGAAGGAGTTTGTGTATCTCAGACATGGGGGTGTTACAGACTAGGCCTGAGGGCCTGCAGCACTGAATTTCAGGACCCTAAGTTTTGGGAATCCTCAGGTAAGAATTAACCAGACCCTGCAGAGAAGAAACACGTAGGGGAAAGGTTTCCTGTGACCTGGGGCCAACCCCTACAGTCATTACGCTCCCCTTTCCTTCCTGTTTTCATTCGCTTGTGCAGTGTTCAACTTGGGCGAGTGACAGAGTAGAGGCAACACAGGCAAGTGTGTCTTTCATTACACAGCCCTGAGTCAGCTTTATGAGTAAATGTTCTTTTTTTTTTATGGGAAAGCCCTGCTATCACTGCTAAAATCAAGTTCATAATAGGATTCATAAGGGAAAAAAAAGAATTATGATGTCACACACACACATGCACACACTCATGAGGTAGGCTGCAAATTGCATTTTCCTAACTTTAGAATGTTTAGATTTGGAATATTCTTGTTAACAGCTTTTTATTTTTTTTTTCATGGGTAGAGTTTCTGTATGCAAACAGAAATACAAGCAAGTAAAACATCCCCAGCAGACTTTGGTTGGATCCTTGCCTATGCTCACTTCTACATACCTTGAGGTAGCAGAGGTAGAGCCATGAGATACTGTAATTTTGCAGTGGCATGATGTGAGATGCCTTTTGGGATGACCCAGAGATGCTTATACTTGCGGCATTCCAAGAGGAATGCTGACACTCAGAAACCCTGGGTGTTCTGGAGTGATTGCAGACACAGATCTGTTTCCCTTATCCTTCACTCAGCCCTGAAGGGATTCCTCAGTTACCTCTTAATTTCCTAGATTTTGTTCCTTATATCTATCCTATTCTCTTTGCCTGTCATGTCCTTGGGCTTTTTACCCTTGTGCAAGAGGCTGAGCTGCTCAGTCTTTTGCCCGGCTAGTTCTCTAGGGGTTCCTTTTTGAAGTTTCATTTCTCTGCATTTCTGCCAGGCGAATTATTTCACACCTTAGAAAACCACAACTAATCTGATAGAAGTAAAGGGGGCTATATATTGAAAACTAGGTAAGTGGTGAATATTTTGCTGAGTAAATGAATTAAAGGTAAACCTTTCAGTCTTCAGGCCTATCGAAGTATTTTCTTACAATGTTAGTTAGTATTTTCTTGCCATATATAAACCAAAGGGCGGTTCCAAACCAGAATACTGTGTCACTATTAAAAGTTCAAGATGAACGTTAAGAAGTTGCAAGCTCCTCTATTTTTGTGTGGAAGGCATTGGGATATTGTGTGAATGAACAGCAAAGGTATAATGCAAATACACATTTTTTTTCCCTCTAGTGTCTATCCAAAAGGTTTGAGGGGGAACACACTTCTTCACACTGCAACTTTGAAAGAAGTTACTGAAAAGGACCTCAGAAGCAACTTCACATGCTTTGCTGAGAATTCAGTGGGGAATGTCACTGCTGTGATCCAGCTAAAAAGAAAGCAGAGAGGTAAAGCTATCAATTGGTGACTATTTACCCCTGAAGACACATTTTGATTTACTCTACTGCTACTAATTAATTCCCTATTGATACTGGCTTTTAGCCAGCAGCAGAAGTTTCTTGAACCTGGGTGGGAAAAGTCTGATTTGTCAGATGTATTGAAAGCCACAGTATTTTGAGGATTACTCAGAAGGACAGGGTTATCTGGGGACTTTCTGCAGGCAGGTGAGCCAAGGGGAAATTAGAGAGTAACTGGAAGGAAGAAGAGTGTCATCTCTGAACATGAATAGGCAATCTACTCAATTGAAGCAGAGAGGCTGCTGAAAGCAACAGTATTCCCTGATTTTCATAGAATATTTCTGTTTATTTTCCCGGTCATTAGCAGGCATGTTTCTGAGAAGTTACCATAACTGATATGAATGTGGCAGCTTTCAAGTCTTTCAAGGCCCAAACCAGAATCAGCGTGGAAGTTAAAATGTTAAACCATAGTTCACAGTGGAGGTTCATCACTGGAGTGCAACAGGAAGCTGCGAGAAGGGCACTGTGTGCAGCTATATCTGTTCTGATGTAGCGTTTCCATCACAGGCAATCACTATTTTCAGCATTGCTGAGTGTATCAGAGACTATTTTCTCTGGGCATTCTGCCATAGATTGGCCTTTCACACCACCAAAGAGGTGCCATGCAAAAATTGTAGGCTGAAATTCTGTGTTCAGATTTGTGGCTGCATGAAGTCTTGACTTTCCTAATTTTTGCCAGTGGGATAAGAAAAAAGATTGTAAGATGGTTTGTCCCTGTTTCTAGACTGGTTTTTATATCTAAGTGTCAATATTGTTTTGGAAACTCGAGTTATGATAGACTCTTTTCTTTCTGCAGTGTTGTTCTTATATGTACTATGCAGTGCCATTTCTACTCTATTTGCATTTGTTTTGTGCACTGCCTTTATTTACCAGCACTGGATTGAAATAGTGCTGATGTATCGAAGTTATCTGGTCCAGAACAAAAGTACAGAAGGTAAGAAACCTTATATAATATTGTTTTTCATCAGTTTTTCTACTGCTTTTTGCCATGTGGGATAATCTGGTATCAATTACTAATTTAATTAAGTTCTTTTAATGACTCTGTTCTCTTTGAGCCAATACAAAAACTATTAAACCTTGCAAGAAGCTCAGGGAATACAAATGGAAAAAAGTCAGATGGTATGGAAGAAATATCTACCACCAACTGAAATGTCAGTTAGACTTTTACCCTACTCTACCCATAGAAGATTAGAGGAGGAAGTTGAATTTTGGCAGTGCATTTGCAGGGAACAATTTAACATCTCCAACATTCAAAATCACTCTCTGAAAAAGCACAACAAAACCTTTGGACAAGGATGAAATGACCTTGCCTAACAAGGTGAAGGACTCCAGGGTCTATTGTATTTTTCACTTGAAGCCAAAAAGTTTCTCAGAAGAATAAACACAAGAGACAGATGATAAAGGGCACCAACTGACAAGTGAATGTTTGGGAAATGCTCATATTTCCTATCTAAAATCTTTGGAAACAGCTTGACATTTGCCCCTGAGGGATTAACTTTTGATTTTTCAAGTCTCTGTTGCAGCATTGCCCCATCATCTCAGCTAAAACAGGCCTCTGAAATAATAGACAGTGTAAAAATGCATCAGGAATCACTACAATTACTTCAAAGAACTTAACATATGATATTCTTACATGCGCTGAAAGAGTTCTGATAGTTTGTGCCTGAGAAAATTTTTCTAAAAGTTCTTAATGTAGTTTGAGATGGAGGTGTCTGAACCCGTTTTTGCATTTGCAAATGTAACTCCTATGTGAGTGTGAAACAACTATATCTGGATACCTATAGGTACATGCACAATTAGAAAATCAGCTGCCCTATTGGAAAGCATTTTTGCAAGCAGTAAAGCATTTGGCAAAAGCAATTTGGAAAATCACTCAAAATTTCCCTTCTTTCTGGTAACCAAGTGATTTAAGGGCCTGTGGAAAGTCCCTTTAGAGCACAACCTGCCAAGGCCTGTGAAGACATCACTGGGTTCCACCTCGGCAGCTCCTGACCCCTGCCTGTCCCCTGCCCCTCAGGTACCTCATGCACACAGCACCACCTGCAGAGTGGGAGTGTAAGGGGTGTGTGCACAGACCAACTATGCATACCCAGAGAGTTTTCTGCCCAAGGAAAATGTGTTCTCACCTGCAGGATTATGCCCTTCTCACTTTGTGTGGATGCATTTCAAATCACCTGAGGTCTGAAATTATTTGCTCCTAGAGCAGCAAAGCAGCAGCTATGACTTGATTCTTCCTTTCTCTCATTTCTTCTCTCATGTCCCTCTCAGCACAGAATCAGGCAATTGAGGAATCCTACAAGATTGGATGGTACCCAGGGCACCTGCTAAAAGCAGAGCCAACCTAGGTTGTGCAGGACCTTGTGGACAGAGAAACCACAACATCTCTGGGATTAATTGGCCTCCTTAGCCAGTTAAGATATATCTGTTAAAAATTCTGCCTTGTTCACAAGGAGAAATAAATGATGCAGGAGATTTGCAACTAACATTTATAGAACATGTATGCCATGAATTTGCCTAAGTCAGGTATTCATTTCTTACACTTTCAGCATCTTAAATACAGTATCAAAAGTTCCTCACCTGGTAATTTTCCTGTACAATCATGTGAAAAAATGCCCTAATGGTGCTTATTTTACACTTATTTTTAACTTGCTATTGCAATAGTAATATTATAAAGGTGTGTGTTAGTGGTTGTCGTCCAATAAGATTGCAGTGACCTCTGTGGGTGAAATGAGGAATACCTGGCTTGTAGTGCAATTTATTGTCATTTAAAATCTGTTTGCAAAGGAGCTTCAATTCAGGGTGTAGATAAATTGAAGTTCAGCTAAACCAATCTAGTGACCCTCTGGCCCACCTCTAATTCCCACATTAGTCCTGTGTGCTGGTGATTCACTCTTGTGGGCCTAAATTGGCTCAACTTGGCAGAAAAGTAACTCAGTAAAAGACAGTGTGTAGCCAGCAAAGTGAATCATCTTCCTCTATTATCACAAGAACTTCAGCACCAGTAGAGGGATGTGACTGAAAGTGTGTGTCCAGGAGCAGAGGGGAGGAGCAGACATGCAAGATGTGTTGTCTGATCACATTCCTGGCCTCCAACCTGCACACCTCTGTTTTGTTTTGGTGACACAGTCTCTGCTACGTGCTGCTTCTGAATTTAAATGTTCAGCCCCAACTCATCCATGTTAGTTTTCTGAATCTGCTTTACCTATGGGCTCTTCTAGATCCTGTGGGAACTTGGTGACTCTAGCTTGTGTCTGTGGTCCTAATCTTACATCTAGGGATAGCAGCTGGGAGGTTAACACCAAGGCATGTGGGTCATGACTTGGCCCTTAGGTGTGTGCTGGAGGTGGGGTCTCACCTCCCAGGCAGGGAAGGTGCAGCAGTATGGTGAAATCCAGAGAGCCTCTCAGCTCACCCTGCACAGGGACTTTGCTCTACACAAGGGAACTTTTTTCTGTTTCTATTCATTATATTGTCATGTGATACAATTCAGCTAATTGAACATAGGTGTCTGAGGTAATTTGGGCTGCCTCAGGATGTCCTGCTATTCCAAACTGCTTGAGCCTCCAGTACTTGCCCTGTCAAATCTGGCAGTCTTAGGATACCTTAAACGACCTCAAATAACTGGGAAACTGGACTGTGCCTTTCGCTTTCACCAGAAATTATTTTCTTTTATGTTCCTTCTCCCTCAAGTCTAGTTCAAAGTTTATTCAGCAGATAGATACAATTTGCTTTTGCCTTGTAGTTAAGAATGGGCCTAACTCAGGACATTGGTACCAGGGTGATCAAAGATAAGAAAAATTCTTTACCTGTGTTTCATCTGCACTGTACAAACATTCTTTTAAGGAGACCTAAAGTTCAATAACTGGTCAGTACTTTGTGTCCGAGCTGATATTTTGATCAGACTTAGCCTTTGCTCCTTACACAAGTGTGTTCACAAACATGAGTGTATGAAAACAGCATATCTTTTGCAAGCGACTAATATTCAAGAGCATTGTTCCTTTAAGCTTCATCAGAAGGTTGGCCATTGACAAGATTTTTTTGGAATCAGCATTTGGGGAAAATGAGAGAAAAGACTGGGAACCATTCCCTACCACATGGTTTTTCCCTGGAATGGACCAGATCTTTAAACTACCTTGCACTAAACATCTCTAGCTTCCTTGTTTTCTTTGGTAGCATACGTCTACAAAATATGCATGTTAGTGAGGAGCAAGGTTGTCTTTGGTACTGTATAACTGTACTCCATGAACAGGTCATCATTTTAGCTTGGTGTTGCGCCTACTTAAATGAAATTTAAGAAATGGAAACAGAACATTAAGAAAGAAGCTGAATGCTTCAGACAGACTTGTTAATGTATACACTGTTACTTATTTATTTATTTTAGATGGCAAGGAATTTGATGCGTTTGTGTCCTATGCAAAACTAAACTCTTCTGAAAGTGACTCTGCTTTAATTAGTGAGGAAAAATTTGCCCTGGAGCTTCTTCCAGACATGCTAGAAAACAAATATGGATACAAGCTATGTATTCTTGAAAGAGATATTCTTCCAGGAGGAGGTAAGGTCCTGGGGCATGGTAGAAAATCTTCAGTTTTTATAAAATTGTGTTTCACTTTCCAAAAAACCTTCATGCACCAGAGCAACAAGTTCTATAATTAGATAGTGGAAATTGTGTTCAAATCTCATAATGTTTTGATCTTTGTGTCTGGTCCCTGTGCCTGACACACACATACTTTGAGGTCACTGTGAGCTACTAGGCTGAGACAAAGCTTCCTGTGCAAGAATTTCTTTGCAAGCAGACGCCATTTCCTGGAAAGAAGACTTCAAATATTTCAGGAGTTACTTTCTGAGCAACTTTAGCCAGTGCTACCTCAGTAATTAGAAAGTCCTGTGTGTCTGTTCCTGGGAGAGACAAAGACAAGTCTGAGTGTCCTTGGAGACCTTGTTGAAGTATGTTTAGGTCTCAGCTGTGCCCTTCATGTCCAGAGCAGAAAGTTGTATTCTTCAGTTGTGTAAGAACAGCCTTGGCACCCTCTGATAGCAAATACATTTCTAGGCATTATGTGATTGCTCAGCATTCCTATTCTTGACTTATTTCTAGATTTTAGCTGTTGATAAAGGAAGCAATAAGATAAAAACTCCTTTGCAGAATGCACTAACTCTCACCATTTCCTCTCCAGCATACACAGATGAAGTTGTAACAGCTATTAAACAAAGCAGACGAGCAATAATTATTTTGAGCCCAACCTATGTCAGTGGACCAAGCATCTTTGAACTGCAGGCAGCAGTGAACTGTGCATTGGAAGACAAAGGAATCAAACTGGTATTAATAAAGTTCCAAGATTTCCAAGAGCCAGAGACTTTGCCTCCAGTAGTGAAGAAAGCACTTCGGATTTTACCAGTTGTTACCTGGAAGTCTTCTGTTTCTGCTGCTCCACAGAACAAGAAGTTCTGGAAATACATGCGTTACCATATGCCAATGAAAACTACTAAGAGGCTGGAAAATTGCAGCCTCAAGGGCTTATCCCAAAGGTTATTCAGACTGGTATATTGAAATTTCACAGGGGAATGACATCAAGCTTGGGAATGGTAACATGATTGTCAAAGATGTTTTCTGTATTGTCTGACCGCTGTCAACTGTCACTACAGCCAGCAATAGCTCTCTCTGAAACAGTCAGAAGGACTGAAGTGTGACACTGCACAGCAAAACTGTGCCACTGCACACAACTGGAAATGTGAGCTATCTTTCATAAATTACTCTTTTATTACCAATTTTATTTATTATAACATTTTGCTCTGATTTTGAGACATACAATATTTTTTGCACTGTATTCCTTTCTGCAATGTTTTAACACTTGTTTTCTAGAAAAAAAAAATTAAAAAAGGGGAACTCCAGGGGAAGCTTGCAGTTTAATTTTCTGATGCAGTCCAGTGGGACATATCCAAATTCTTCAAAGGAGTTACCTCTACCAGTGGGAACACCAAGAAAATACCATGAAAGACTGCTACAGCTGGGTATGCCACAGGGATTCAGAAAAGAAGGACCACTGTAGGCTTATCCCAGGCATCTCCATCCTTCCTTCAATGAGGGGAAGAATTCTAGCAGTTGTGAAACATTTCTCACTCAGGGACACCTACACGTGATCATTGCTGATCCTGTCACTCAATGCCCACTGAACCTGCTGGCATTATGGGTGTGTTGCAGGTGTAAATCAAAGCCCTGATTGTCACACCTAGCTGACTTGCAAGGGCTCTAAGTCTTTCCCTTGCAATCTTCTGGTTGCCAACTCTCCAGAGCTCACAGCACTTATTCTCAAACCATCTTGCAGTCTGTATGTACGTCTGTAGCTGAATGAAATGCAATGGTCAGTATTAAGTAATCTGAGTGGTATGGCTTCTTCTCTGTCATTCTGCTCACTTCATTTGGCCTTCAAGTTAACAAATCCTTGGTTTATAATGCTCATTGAATATCTCATCTGCCAGATTCCTTGTTGGAAAGGGATTCAAAGAAATACTACTGTTAACAGAATGAGCATATTAGAAAAAAGAACCCTTTTGCAAGCAGGCTGAGCATTATCTACATAATGCTATGTTGAGTTCAAAGCTTTTGTGGGAGGACTGATGGTGCTGTGAGGCTGGCAGAAGATACTGCTTGATGTAGAAGTAGAACATCAAAGGGCATCACTCATTGTACCACAGAGTATTTTGACATTGCAGTTACACCTGTATTAGAGATTTCATCCAGATAATCATCATTTTGATGCAAATTTCCCACTTGTCAGCACATGTCACCCTCTGCTTTGCATTATACACCATCACAGTTGCACACACTGGATCCCTTTCACAGAAAGTCAAGTGGAAGATATTCTCCATCCATGAAGACATATTCAGCCTTTGAGACCAGCTGGTCTGAAGGAATCCCTTCTCAAGCACACGCAGTGTGGTTTCACAGTCCTCAGAACTAATTGTTTTGGGGTATCATATCTGTCCTCACCATCTGCACTATATTCACTGTCTTCTAACACAATCAATTAATTGCTGAAATTGAATATTTTGAATAATTTGTCAGTGAATTAAATGCACTCATTTCTAATGTAAACAATACAGGCTTGAGGAGCTTCTAATCAACAGCACTATGTCTGCATACCCTGTTATCCTTACACTAAACATGGTAGTTTTTGCGGAGGAGAAAGGATGCCAACTTTGAAAAAAAAATTGATCCAGAAGAACAGTTGGAGGAGGATAATCTGTCTGCCCAGTAAAAGCCTTACTGGGATGAGTAAAAAAAAAAAAAAGTCAAATACAAGACAGCTCAAGATCCAATTTCAGGCAGGTTTCCTTTTTATGCTGCTATTAGCTGCTAAATTGCTAAATTAAGAGAGGGAGCCCCTTTCCAAAGGAGGCTGTAATTTGCGCGGTCCCCCACGAGATGTCCCTCCCTCGAGCCCTGCAGAGTCCCTTTATTTACACACCGAGAAGTTTTGTTACCAGGTGCGACAGGACCAGCGAGAAGTGCCAAGTGCGGTGCCCGGGGTGCCACTTGCGCTGGGGAGGCAGCCGGGGAGCGAGGGCGAGAGAGGCAGGCACGAAGCAGGCTCTCCTGCCTGCCCAGGCTGCCAGCACCTCTCCCAGCTGATGCTATTCCTTCGTGCTGCACTTGCTGCCTGAACGGTGAGCATTGGAAATTTTTCTGTTTGGATTGTGTTGGGTTTTTTTTATTTGTTTGTTTGGTTTTTTTTGACAGTGGAAAAATCAGAGAGGCTGCATAAATAATGTAGTTGGAAAGGTCTTTTTATTCCTCAACAGGGTGATGCTGTGGCCAAGGTTTTTCTGGGTCAGAGGAACCTGCACAACCGGTATCCTCATACAAACTCCAGGTCCGCCTGCAGCACAAGGAATGGGACAGGCACATAAGGACTGTAAAATGACCTCTAACAGGCAAATGAAAGAGCCCTGAGGAAGAAGTGGCTGTGGGCAGCGGGAATCAGCAGAAGTGACTGTGCACACCTTCATGCACCCACTACATGCTAAATCTGTGGTAAAATCATCACAACCCCAGACATGGGCTTTGCCATGCTTGCACATGCAACACTTTCCAACCTGCTGCTGTTGAGTGTGGTATCCTGTTCTGCTGCTGCTTATGGGGATGAGCCCAGCCTGGGCGGGAGGTCCTTGCTCCAATATGAACATGATTCTGATGGTGCTGTTGACTCTTCTCAAGACATGAGGCTACATGTTTTCACACTGGACTATGACTATGTGCAAATTCCCTATGAAGTTACCCTTTGGATCCTCCTTGCCTCTTTTGCAAAAATAGGTAAGTAGAAAATGGGATCTTGGGTCCTTCTAACTTGGAAAGTTAGTTCAAAAAGTACAATACAACCAAGAAATTTTCATTAATTTTATAGCTGGGATTGATTTTACAGCATCTGTCCTCAAAATAACAGGTGTGTTCATTACCACAGTAATGCCAAAATTCCACCTTAGAATGATTCCATCTTACTTAAGTTAACATATGACCTCTAACCTTTCTGTCTCTTGGGCTGTGAGTAGTAAATAGCAACAGAGCTCCGTGACACAGTGCTGTCCATTCATTTTTCTAGTCCTTATAGATCAGAATGTGCAACCTGACACAGCTGTAGAAATCACTTACACCAGACTGAGACTTCAAGTGTATTGAATTTTGGTGAGGAAGTGTAAAGGATTCTTCCTTTGCATGAATAAGAGGAAACATTTCCCCCTGAGTCTTTGTTTTACGTATTTGCTCCTTAGAGTAGGTGTGAAAAGTAATACCAGGGGAGAGAGAATGAGAGTCTCTGAGGGTGAGGATCATCAGAGATGTAGGCTAAGTATCTTCTGAATACATAGCAATGCATCTAATTTCTATTAGAGCTCCATGTGGGTATCTGAAAGGGGAAAGACAACTCAGGGAGCAGTAATNGACCTCTAACAGGCAAATGAAAGAGCCCTGAGGAAGAAGTGGCTGTGGGCAGCGGGAATCAGCAGAAGTGACTGTGCACACCTTCATGCACCCACTACATGCTAAATCTGTGGTAAAATCATCACAACCCCAGACATGGGCTTTGCCATGCTTGCACATGCAACACTTTCCAACCTGCTGCTGTTGAGTGTGGTATCCTGTTCTGCTGCTGCTTATGGGGATGAGCCCAGCCTGGGCGGGAGGTCCTTGCTCCAATATGAACATGATTCTGATGGTGCTGTTGACTCTTCTCAAGACATGAGGCTACATGTTTTCACACTGGACTATGACTATGTGCAAATTCCCTATGAAGTTACCCTTTGGATCCTCCTTGCCTCTTTTGCAAAAATAGGTAAGTAGAAAATGGGATCTTGGGTCCTTCTAACTTGGAAAGTTAGTTCAAAAAGTACAATACAACCAAGAAATTTTCATTAATTTTATAGCTGGGATTGATTTTACAGCATCTGTCCTCAAAATAACAGGTGTGTTCATTACCACAGTAATGCCAAAATTCCACCTTAGAATGATTCCATCTTACCTAAGTTAACATATGACCTCTAACCTTTCTGTCTCTTGGGCTGTGAGTAGTAAATAGCAACAGAGCTCCGTGACACAGTGCTGTCCATTCATTTTTCTAGTCCTTATAGATCAGAATGTGCAACCTGACACAGCTGTAGAAATCACTTACACCAGACTGAGACTTCAAGTGTATTGAATTTTGGTGAGGAAGTGTAAAGGATTCTTCTTTTGCATGAATAAGAGGAAACATTTCCCCCTGAGTCTTTGTTTTATGTATTTGCTCCTTAGAGTAGGTGTGAAAAGTAATACCAGGGGAGAGGGAATGAGGGTGAGGATCATCAGAGATGTCGGCTAAGTATCTTCTGAATATATAGCAATGCATCTAATTTCTATTAGAGCTCCATGTGGGTATCTGAAAGGGGAAAGGCAACTCAGGGAGCAGTAATTGCAGTAGGAACTGTAATTAACATAGCAAAAAAGGTTCATCATGTCTTACACATTTTCATGGCTGGGCCGAAATTATTTTGACCATTTAGAATTAATGCAGCATTATTGAATAAATGTAAAAGATTGTAATAATGTGAAGAGTTGCACACATAAAATCTCTCTTTTCTTTTGATCTTTCTGTGGGGTTTTTAAACTTTTCTTTAGAACAAGCTGGTAGGTGAGGCTGATGTTTTTCTGGAGGTGGCCTGAAGATAAACATTTTTTCCTGTCATAGTCACCCAGCTGACAAAAATCATTACCACTGTCCATAATTTTCCAGTTTCATTTCAGCTGTTGCCCTCAATCCAATTCCCACAAATGTCTTCAATGGTAACATAACAATTAAAATAAATTTTGTTATGGCATCAGAAGAGTGTATTAATAGTTAACATATTGACTAAATTCTTTATTTATCATCCATAAAAGCATAGGACTTGGCATATGGCACATCTACACAATATTCTTGTTTTGAACATGAAATAGATACTTTAGAAGAGCTGTGTGATGCCTCCCAGGTGGACCTGTTATTTTACTGTGTGTTTTCAAATAATAATACTTTTGACAAAAAGTGTGGAGCTGGTAATTTTAGATATATTTGGAAGAAAGAGTTAGTCTGAATAATCTGGTTACCCAGGGAAGAAGATTTCCAAACTGTTAAAGTTTTCAGTATTTGTTCAGGTATTATTTTCTTTCTGGATTTCAAAATTTAAAGGTGGGAAACCTTTAGTTTCAAACCAAGTTCCAAGATCTTGAAAGGCAAAACAATCCCCTTATCTGTAAGACTGGCAGAAGACTTGAAAATGATTTTTTAAATTAAAAAGTGGATGACTAGGGTTCTGATATAAAAAAAACCCCTCTTGTTTAAAAAAACAAAATTGTCCTAAAATATTATAGAAATTTTCATTAAAATATTTTTATGGTCCTTTGCTTTTGAAGACTGATAATTCAAGGGTCACATAAATACTGTCATGGCAGAACCTTCTAGAGTTGCAAGATGAAGGCTGACCTAGCTTCAAGCATGGAGTCACAGACATTGGATTTAAAGGTTTCTTAGTCTGTCTCATTCTTTTAAATTTTAAAAAAAATCCTTTTTTAAATTTAAACACAGGGACATTTTATTCTTGTAAATTTAAAGTATTTTGATATTTTTAGCACAGCCACATCTCTTTCACAGTTCGATCACACAGTTCCTTGTATAGTGACTAGATGAGCCAATATCAGGTGGACAGTAAGGATTCTTGAAGAATATTTTCTTTTCAAATTGTGGAGGATCATCAAAGAGGTTCCTGCCTTCCCAGAAGTGGAGCTTAAACTCAGACATGCTTGCTCAGAAATCAGAAGCTGGGTGTCAGGAACAGAAGAAATTCATGGTCAAACTCTTGCCCTGCTTTAGCGATACAAGTGTGGGAATGTTTAGTTTTGAAGGGAACAGTACTGTTGCCTGTTTTTACCTTCATAATCCTTAGAGCAAAAGCTGGTTGTCTGAAGACAAAGTGTCCAAACACAGGCAAGAGAGTTGTCTGACATCAGGTTAATTTATATTTGAATAATCTCCTAATGTTTTATTCAAGGTTTCCACATCTTTCACCGGTTACCAAGACTTATGCCTGAAAGCTGCATCCTGATTGCCATTGGAGCACTAGTAGGAGCAATCATCTTTGCTTCCCATCACAAATCTCCACCTGTGATGAACAGTAGTATTTACTTCTTGTATCTCCTTCCACCCATTATTCTGGAGGAGGGTTATTTCATGCCAACTCGACCATTTTTTGAAAACTTTGGATCCGTTCTGTGGTGGTCTGTCCTGGGATCTCTGTTAAACTCATTTGGGATTGGCCTCTCCCTCTATGGAGTCTGCCAGATCGAAGCCTTCGGCCTCACTGACCTGGACCTGCTGCAGAACTTGCTCTTTGGCAGCATGATTTCAGCAGTGGACCCCGTGGCAGCTCTGGTAGTTTTTGAAGAAGCCTCTGTCAATGAGCAGCTTTACATGATGATCTTTGGAGAGTCATTGCTAAATGATGGCATAACTGTGGTGAGTTTTCTTCTGCTCCTTGCCTTCCCCTCTTTGGGCTCTTGTGGCTTGTTCAGTTACTGGGCACAGGACAAGAACGGCTCAAAGGAGATCCTAACACATTATTTATTTTATAAATACTCCACTCAATTACATGCAAGGGATTTTAATGTATGCAAAAATTACATCTTATGTTCCCTATTTCCAAAACTTGTATTTTAGAGCTGCTGAAAGAGGGAAACATACACATACATGTGAGATATGCTCTTGAATTCACTGAAGTGAATGGATAACCTACAGCTGGTTTTCTTGGTCAGATCAGTGTAGGACCTTGGAATGTTCTTGACATTGTGCAAGCAAGTAAATAGAAAATTGTACTGCTTAAAGACTGAAGGCAGCAAGGGTAGAAATACAGGAGACCCTGCTTTGTCATATACCAGAGAGAGCCCTCCAGAAAAAAAAAA